>JAPVCG010000044.1:137131-275993 GCA_029606305.1 Paecilomyces fulvus
AATACCGTTATGATCGCATTGTCTTGACAATAACCATAACAACACCCCACGCGGGGTTGTTCGCGATCCAAAGGATCCAAGACGGAGCAAGTCCGACTGCGCAGACCAAACCGGGTATTTAATTTTGATTTAGCCATGATGCCAGAAACAATCGGTTTCCATGTCACATCGTTTGAGATCTGCCCAAGGAGCCGATGTAACTTAATGTACTGAGAGTTATCGTAATTGATGCCTGAGGATCGAGAGCCCGCTGACTCAGCATCCCCCTGATTGGCCAACCCCTGACACTCTCCGTCTCCCCCGGATTTTCCCGCCTGTTCATCTCAGTTAAAAGTTACTTAGTGAGGTTACATCACGAGCTGGCCGTTGCTAATGGCATCTTCTACTTCCAGCTCTGATGGCTGGAGCTTGTCTCCGAAAGGAACAGCTCAATTCGGATAGACAATTGCGCCAATTGATCGCAGATATCTAGTGGCGGGCGCCAAACGCTGACTGGCGGAACCCTGTAACTATCGCGCGCTGGAGTTGCTTCCGCTCAGTGGCTCTCTCAGGGGTCGCATGAGTTCTCCAGGGAAGCACTGGATCTTTCATCGGCTCGACTACGAGGAGAATACGCCGGTCGCGCAACAATGGCGACATACGCGCCCGCAATGAAGGAACTGGACATCGAACAGAACCGGCCGCAGCAAAATCCCCGGGCCGCTGTCCCCAGGCGCAAACCGGTGGCGACTACAACAGCGCAGGGAGCGACCTCTCGCGCTCCAGCTACGGCGACAACCAATGCCGTAACACCAGACGACACTGGCGATATTTCGCATACCAATCGCGATTACTCAAAGACGACCCCGAAATGGATTGCATTGCGCGAGGTCACTGTGTTTGGAAAGAAGATCAAGTTGCCTTTCGCAAACGATAGACGGAAACGTCTGTTGCTCCTGGGTGGAATTGGCGCTGTCATTCTTGTAGCGCTAACCATTGGGCTTGCCGTGGGATTGACCGTTGGGAAGAAGTAAGTTGCGCGCAAATGTGACTTCGATTTCATATCGGTTCCCCTCTCGATGTTGGAAGAGCGGAATGATACTAATATATCTACCAACCAGTGGTGTCTCCAACCTTCCCCTACCCACCTCTCACGGCGGTCCCTACACAGGCGACATGACCTACTACGACCCGGGTCTCGGGTCCTGCGGCATTACCAATTCTGGATCCGACTCAATCTGCGCAGTATCGCATTTGGTCTTTGACGCCGCTTCAACTGGATCCAATCCGAATGAGAATCCTCTCTGTGGACTGAAGATACGACTGCGGAGGAACGGCAAGAGCGTGGATGTCAAGGTCGTCGATCGATGTACGTATTTCGTCATTTGGGTTGATCACTTTCACTCCATACTGAATATAGTCTCTAACCGAGTTCAATGACCTAGGTGTTGGATGTAAAGCAACCGATATCGACACCACGCGGAGCGTCTTTTCGAAACTAGCTGATCTCGACCAGGGAAGGGTCACCGTCGAGTGGGCGTGGTTGGAAGATGCGCCTGTGAATGTCACTTCATGACCATACCCTTATTGCTTCGTTAATCCTTCTTCGTTCGATACCCCTTACGTTGATGATGCATCTAATCTTTAATGTTTTATATGTCGGCGTCGCGGACATGACGTCAGTTGGTTGAACGACTTCCAGAGCTAAGAGATAGTTGTATATAATATACACAATTCATCTATTGATTTCCATTTAACATACGTGAATGAATCTCTCAAGTTCAGGAATAACCATATTTACAACCATACAACCCCTATACTTCATCCCCAAATCACCATCAATCAGCACCCCAATCACATAACTCAAACATGACAGCCCAACCACCAACCCATTCAGCGACTTATACCTCCACATCCGCCTTCAACCTCAACACATAACTGACTAGAAGTCCCTTCTGAGTCCACACCAATCACATACGACCATAGGGTGTGGAAAATACTCTAATGTCAAACGCCTTATCATAACCTAATTTTCTACATGATACCCCCAAGCCATGCTGCTAATTAGGCCGTAGAATTGGGGTCCCTATCAGCCCACCCCGCAAACATCAAGGTAGGCACCAAATATGTCATGATCTATGGCTCTTTGAGCTAGTTATATATAGCACCTGCCTCATCCCGCTGTGGATGGCATCTCTGTGTGCCAGTGCAGGTCTCTTTGTCATGCCTAGAGTATATATATATGGCCCTAAAGGTCCCTGTGTCTACATCATTCATATATCATTTAACTATCCATAGTTCATTACAAAAGAGTCATATGTTGTAGGGAAGTCTAGGCAAAAATTACGAATGATCGGCTCCGCGAAAACCATCCATGCATCCCCCACCAAACACTGTTCTCTGTGTTCTGTGTTATTTTCTTTTCTTACGAATCGAATACGA
The DNA here is from genome assembly GCA_029606305.1 of Paecilomyces fulvus. NCBI lineage: Eukaryota > Fungi > Ascomycota > Eurotiomycetes > Eurotiales > Thermoascaceae > Paecilomyces > Paecilomyces fulvus. Next base: position 139,553 of record JAPVCG010000044.1, read on the forward strand.
ATAATGAGTTGAAGAAAAATCCTTATTCATGTGCAGTACCAGCGAGAAACAAAAAGAGAGGAGAATGAGATATGCCATGAACCAGCAGCGCTAAACCTGTAGGGATTAGCCCCGGGGCGGAAGAGCTGGGTCTCCGAGGTAACCAGGCAATACTACATGCTCAAACAATCAACCTGTTCTCAATTTCCAAGTCTACATCGCGAACCTCTTACAATCTAACATCCTCCTTACCTCCTCTTCCTTGATCATATTATCTTTCTGTGTTACGCGGGAAACGTCGCATCCGGTCGAGACAGACCAGACAGACTCGGATTTCCCACTACAGCTATGTTTAGGCGCCCGAGACAGACCGAGCCCGACAGGTTCTCAATAAGACTCAGCACAATACTTCGACCTCTCACCGTGGCTCCTTGGGGAACGCTCGCAATGTCGTATCTGGGCGTCCCTATGGGCCTTGATGTAAGAATGTGTAACTTTAACAGTAAAATTGTGAACCCGTCCTAGTTCCTGCTAACCATCCTCCTATCCCTATAGGCCGTCATGATTGTGGTGCAAGACGACGACTACACAGCCGCCATTGAAAAGCTTGAGAGCGCAGGATTCTCCCGAACTGTTCCGAATCATGCCCCTGCTCGCGAGATTATGGAGGACCATCCAAACCCACAGCAGATGTTGGAGGAAATAAATGCCGGCTACAAACGCGTGGATCAGTTTTATGCATTATTTGATTATCCACACGGTGATCCAGCAGGAAGGGGCATGCAACTGTACCTGTTTCCGAACTCCTTTACGCACCTTCCTCTAGAAGATATTCCCAGCCGTTCGACCGAAATGAGATATACAGCGACAACAAAGCAATTTGAAAGCTACGGCAATTTACACTACCCACTGGAACAGGCACTGGTGGAAAGCTTTGTTAAGGCTGCGATCGATGAAGAAAAAGACGCTGGTTTTACTGCGTGGGGCCAGGCACTGAAGTCCTGGGTAGCCCTGATGACAGGATACCTAGAGGTCGATAACGATGTCCTCGATCATTGTCTGGATAAGCAGGCAGTGGACTGGTATAGTATCAACTTTGGTCGAATCCACGAGGCCAAATTCGGTCCCTGGGATCGACGCGTTTCAAAACGTATTGGCTCAGGAAAAGAGCCGCCAATAGATGTGAGGGGGAATCCTCTTTGATGGTGGTTTTTATTTAGCTACAGACAGCTACATGGTGTGTTCTTTCCAGGAAAAGATTTCAGCAAAGCAATTCATACCATCTGCCAAACGTATAGCTAAACTACTTCACCTTTAGGGTTCGGTCAAACCAGAACTAACTATATGCCCCATCGGCGTTCCCCAGTAGCAGGTTTCAGTAATAATATCGGCAGCGCTCCGTGACGTCTCAGAGGGCCACCACAGATAGCTCATGAACTCAATTGGCTGAAGGAGGGGTTTCGGAATATCCTACCTCCGTGGAATTCTACCGCTCGGTCAGTAACCGGGTTGAAGAGGATGGTAGAGAAACTTACTAGTTTTGGAAGATAGTGCTGCATTTGATCCTTACCTTCAGAGCCTGAGCCAAATCTGGCCTCTTTTGCACAAGATTTGCCAGGGCAGTTTGCAACTCTTGGCTTTGGTTGAAGTCGAGCTCTGGTTTGCCCGGCATAGCCAAAGGGATCATATTGACGATATCACGAATATCGATGTCTTCTTTAAACCCACCTTGGCGCTGATACTGGGACAAAATCTTTTCACGCAGGATCCATTCAGGGCTAAAGAATTTGACCTCTTGACCATTGATATTCAGCGTCTTCCGTGTAGCGGCCTTAATGTTGTACTGAGGACGTTGCGGCCAGCTTTCGTAGTCGAATACTTCCAGCTCCACCAACTGAGCGGCACCTCCTGGTCGGCGAAGTTTGTATGCGGGAATGGTGTGCCCGAATTGGCTGACTCCTTCGAAGTCGGACGGGAAGGATGTGAGGAGCAGGGTTGTAAGACGGTCAGCGGTGATCGTACGGTGGTCAACATGAATGACAAGGTCAACGTCTTCAGTCCTTCGACTTGGGTCTCCTAACAAACAGGTGGCGGCGCCCCCCATAATGGCATAGTCGATGTTCAATGAATCAAGTTTCTGCGCCAGCGCGAAAACAACAGTTTCTAATTCTTCGCGACTGAGCAACACCATTGTACACAGTCACCCCTAGTGATCTTGTTAGTACGGTGGAGCGGATCGTGGGATATTAATAATATTCTGCCAGAACCTACGGTAGAAGCAAGAAATAGGATAGGTGTGAATAGCTTCAAGATTCTGGGGGTTCCCTAGAATAACAGGCGGTCACCACACTGCCATATGTGAACAGCGCCACATGCTAACAAGATTACCTGGGGGTAAACTGGTATTACAGGTATCTCCAGACTGTGTCTGTAAGCACACCATTCCGAGGAGCTAACGAAGACGAGCAATACTTACTAGACCGAGTTTGGCTCAAGAGGAAGTGAATTGAATAGGATTTTCTGCTTTCAAATTCGCACGGGGGAAGAAGGGAAATTGGCGATTCTCAGGGAAGTGATGCTGTATTTATGCTACTCTTCATAACGACAGGAAAGAGCGAAGGCCTCTGTCATAATACCCATTGTTGAGCCACCAAGTGCGCCATTGAGCAACACACCAGCCTCCGAGAAACCTGGATTATCGCCCATATGGAACTAAATGATTTTCAGCACCATTTGATCCGCCTGTTTGATGGGATTCACAAACCACTTTGAGGCAACACTCCGCACCCTTGTAATTGACATAGAATATCTTGGAGGTTTCTGACGTATGTATACCCCTGATAACCGTGATGTGCTTCGGCTCGAATATCATGTTTGAGTTTAAGGCGACAAGGTTAAATAGATCTTCTGGGTCATCAAGACACAAACACACTAATCTTATTATTTCTGTTGGACGATCAGTGGTATTCTGGATCACATTGTTGTTCTGACTCTCTTTAAGAATCTCCAGCCCAATGGCGGTGGTGTTTGGTACCCGGAATGGAAAAACCATCAGCTTTGGCTGGCCAAGTTTAGCCTTCATCAGACTGAGTGGTCAAGCAACCGCCAAGAAGGCAGACACTCAAGGTCAATCACAGACCTTCTACTCTTGTCCAGATTGGATATGTGGGGAGTAAGTTAATCTGATCTGAACCTCAACCCCCCAGCCTTCCACCTGCTTACTGTGACAACACTATCGTCTTCGGAGCGACCAATAATAATGTGATGGTGTTTTGCCTGACGGGCAAGTGGCCTGAATACTTTGATCAGCCTCAATGAAGCACCAACGTCGACTTTGCCGGCACTTCTCTGGAAGGGGCTGTCGTTCCTTTGTCACAGCCATTGAAGGCCGAAGAGCGTGGCCTTGTGATTTGAATTTTTGACGAAATCATCCTGCACTTTGAATCTTCTCAGGTAACCGACATCAGCTATAAACCAGTGACTCTTATCAGACTTATGAAGAATGAGGTTTCTGAAAAGGATGACTTTTTGAACCTCTTTTTCTCTTTTATTCAGCAAGACCTGCTTGGCGAAAGGGAAGGAACCGGTCTAGAGCAAATCTTATCCCATCTTGCTAGATTTTCTGACTGGTCAGCTGAAGAGACAAATGCTTTACGTGACAGTCTCGTTATATTCGCCAAGTACTTGGTGGACAATTTCTTCTTACCATGTAAGTTTCTAGGCTCTACACTGGATGCAAGTCTCTTACTTTCCTTAGTGAAAGCGTTGGCAGTAAAAACCCCTCAATCTACACCGGCTCTTTCACATTCTAAACCACCGGAAGCCACCATTGGCACTCCTCAACGCATCTCAAACCTGCGACAAGCCTATCTTGTACGTGACCGCCACCGATGTATCATTACTCGGAAGTTCGACGCCCGAGAAGCCCAGAAACGATATAAGCGGGATGGACGCAATGTGAAGGATGATGATGGCAAGTCAATGCGCTGACCCTAACTCATGACCTTCATAAGTTATTTGGTAACTTTGAAATTGCTTTTGAGCCGGCTGACTCCCAACGTCGTACCTACAAACTTGACTACATAGAGTCGGGCCGCATGGGTCGAGTGGAAAGGCTCCCTGTGACTGTTACATTTTATCTTACACCTGATGGGAGTATAGACCCGCCTTCTCCTCAACTCCTCAGAATTCATAGTGCTATCGGACGCATCCTTCATCTCAGCGCTGCTGGTGATTATATTGATGATTTCCTTCGGGATATGGAGGAAATGGAGGGTGGCGAAGTGATCCCAACGGATCAGCTCAACTCAATGATTATGTCTGGTTCAGGCTCAGGGAGATGTCTGTTTATTAGAATCATCAATGGAAGAAGCCACTGAATGCTCAATTTTTTTTTTGTCGCATGTATAGTCATTAGAGCACGCTTTTTGCCTTCACGTGGCGATGAGTAAAGAAGTTGGAATCTAACATTGGCTGCCAAGTCCAAATTTATGAGGTATGACCTTGAAAAAAGTTTGCATTGAGCGCAGTTACCTATGTGAATCTCTCAAGTTCAGGAATAACCCTATTTACCACCATACAACCCTGAATTCCCATCAATCAGCGCCCCAATCACATAACTAAACTGCGACAGCCCAACCACATTCAGCGACTTATACCTCCACACCTGCCTTCAACCTCAACACATAACTGACTATAAGTCCCTTCTGAGTCCACATCAATCATATACGACCATAGGGTGTGGAAAATAGGGCTTCCCGTCCGCTCAGCCGTACTCAAGCCACACGCCGGCTGGTTAGTAGTTGGGTGGGTGACCACCAGCGAATCCCAGCTGTTGTATGTTTTTTTTATTGTTTTTCTTTTATTTTGGACCTCCTCAATGCATGCCATTAGCCTCTGTTGCTGCCTTGATTCCTCTTATTACCTGAATCTGGCCAGAACTTACTGCAAGTCTTGCAACCCGAATAGGGAATTTGTTAATTGACTGCGAGCGGATAGTGTATTATGAGCAAGTCTGTTAGTTACAGAAAGCCCTGGCATTATCCAAAGTCTAATAACATGTCAGCTCTTCAGTTGGTGGAGCTCTCCAACTGGCCCTGCAAAGTCATTCCACCTAATAAGAAATGCGCTTCCTTATTTAAGGCATCCATGCTCATGTATTCACCATTCCAGCATTTCTTAACTATATCTCCGCAAAAGAGATCGCCCACAGGAGGATTTTCTTGCGGCTTCTCAGGGCTAAAGAAGTAATATCTGTGAACGCGCCATAGGGCTATTGAGTAGATGACCCAGCCAAGATGAAGTATCTCAATCTTTGCGGTTAGATCGTTTTCACATATGGTATCCACATCACCAGTCAAGGGCAATATAATGGATTGACCAAAGTCCGCGAGCTTGAGTTGTCCTTCATCGACTAAGAAATTGCGGAGTGCTATCTCATCCACAAAGACCCTGCGCGAGTGGACGTAAGATAAAGTATCGGTAAGAGTCAAGATCCAAGCGATTTTGAAAGATTCCTCTGGTTCTGGATTGGTCTCAATATAGGATTCCAGATTGCCCTGTCTTGCAAAGGCCAGCTCAATTCCATACTCAGAGACCTTCAAACAAGATATGATCCCTTGATGACTGCCTAGACGCTCATACACACAGACCTCATGTTTCAGAGTGTTCCGGTTGATATTGTTAATATATTCCATGTTGCCGCGATCAGGCTCAGAGAAATGTTCAAGAGGGTAGACTTTAGCCACTTTCACAACACGATCTTTGTTGATCTGATGGATTACACCGGTCAAACCTATGCCAACGACTGGAAGATTGACATAGGGGTTGTTGCGATATTGCAATCCTTGACTTTCGGGGCATTCCCTTTGAGAAGATTGATCATGTTGTTCAGTTGAGACAGTCGTCATGTTGCTCTAGAAGTGCTTAGTAACGAACCAGAGGCAGTTATTTGTTTATGGTATCCTACTTCAGCAGTCTGTCCTGATTCTTCGTTTTCTGGTGGTCTTTCTATACTGCTTGGCGAAAAGATACTGCAAAGTAGCTGGAAAGGATGGAGAAGGAATGGTCGCACTACAGATTCTAGGAAACAGGTTGCTGCATTTGTGTGTGTAGGTAAATACCTAGTCATGGGACCACTTGGGCGGCTCTGTGCGCCTGCAAGCCCCTCCATACCCCTCCATGCGCTGGTTTGAATACATTCACCACAAGATGTATTCACCTGCTTCGTAGCACACAGTACAATATTTCATACTTCAAAGTCATACTACACTTTTATGAAAAAAGGCTTGTGAAGAAGAAACCAGATGCCATGTCAACACTCTCCTCATCAGCAATATCTGACGATTCCACTGTCTCCTGTGTGAGCAGAGCTTGCACAGAGGGCAGATAAGGAAGTAGAAAAATTAAGAGAGTCATTATTAGGATATGGATCCAAAGGTCCTATTGCCTTTTTTGATCATAAACCACCTACATGTGAAGCATCCAATGCATATCTGACGGTAAGCTAAAAGGATCAAGGCCTCTTTTTGACGAAGTTTACAACAGACAGACTGCGCCAAAGACCGAGCTCGCTAAACTATTAAAGACTACAGAGAATGATGTCCGGAGACGCTTTGCAGGATCTAATGTGGGAACCTGCATAGATCTCAAAAATGAATTTTCCCGAAACCCTGGAAGGACTGATCAGGTATATTCAATCCTTGCCTTAAATGATATGTCCTATTCAAATGGGTTACTGGCAATCAGTCAGGAGCAAAGAAAACACGATCTGAAGCGGGGGGATGTTTTACATTTCATGGGCGATCAGGTACAGACTTGGAGTGGGAAGGGAGGTGGAAACTTGATCTGGTTTGCTTGAAACAGTTTGTAGAAAATCTGGCAAAGGATTTTCCATCATGCCCAGAAACATTTCTGCTGTCCACAGATCATCTGGTGGATAGAGATCATCAAAAAATGAGGTATTACAGTCGCTCCTTTCATAATGGCGTTCCCAGTCTGTTTCCAACTCATCAGGTTGACCAGTAGAAGCGGTCTCATCTATGTACATTAAGTATTCCCCAACTTCAAATTGGAAGAGGCATTGCCTTCATCATTCCTAGTGGGATTGATAAAGCCTTGATCCCCATAGGTATTATGATTCTGAGTCCAATCAGACTCCAATTGAAATGTCCTATGTTCCTTAGTCACTCTTATTTATTGTGTCAACATTACTGTGTCTGTTAATTCCAGTTCTGTAAGCCACTCTAAGGTCCATGTAATTTTTAGTAACGCAAAGTTGCTTGAAGCCTCCACTATACCCTATACATGTTGCCATGCATGAAAATACAACAACAAAATTTGTCTCACACACGCCTTACACATAGGCGTCGTTCATGCAGGAACTGAAATAGAGGCATGGAGTGAAACATATTCCTCAATGGAAGCATTATTTATCATTGTGGAATCCTTCCATCACCTTTGAATACCACCCCAGCTTTCCACTTTGATACAACCTCATCGCGGAAGCCAGATACTGCCACTTAGAATCCTGAAGTGCAGATAATAGAGTGTAGCTGTCAGTTAAACCCTGTTCCTCTTCTCTTTGTCTCACGATGGCGATGTAGGCTTCCCTGTCAGTGAATTTTTGCCTATCTTCTGCCTCTTTTGGACAGCCAGTTTCATCATACTTCCATGGAACATCTATAGCAGGTGGGATTACTGAGACAGACAGGGGGAATTCACCTGATATTTCACAGGGTCCCGCAAATGCTGACTCCCAGTCAATAACACCAAGCAAGTGATATTTATCATCAAAGAGGATATTATTATGACCAAAGTCACCATGACATAGTGGAAATGGTCCTGTATTGTTCGCAGATAACCATTCCATGTTATTGTTCAGCAGTTTCCTGAAAGTCAACACAGAAGATAATATCTCATCGGCAAATGGACCTGCGGCATTTTGCAGTTGGTCTTTGGACATACTGAATTCAACTTTCGTCGCCCAGGCTCTGAAAAACTCGGCAGCAGTGTCGAAAGGTCCACCAAGGACCGGTAGCGGTCCTAGTCGATACGAGCCGTCATCATTTATTCCGACAACCTTCCCAATTTTTGGCAACTGAATCCTGAACATATCAATCTAGATAACAACAGATTAGCACAATGATTGTTTAGTAGTGTAGTTGCATATCTGGATCTCTGCCATCCTGGCATAGACATCCAATTTGTGTTCTGGAGGAATATTTATGCTCAAATCTATTCCAGCATTTCCTCTGATACAGTCCATAAGCATGAACTGCGCCCCAACGTGCGAGTTCGGATCGGCCTCAAACATATGGACATGCGGAACAGGGATTTTGCTCTCTTTTTGAACAAGGTAAATTGTCCTGTATTCGCTCTCCATTATCTCCCCTGCCTTTGCTGCATCCTCACCATTTCGCCGTAGTTGTGGCATCCGGAGCCTGGCAACCCATCGTACCTGGTCAACAAATTCGACGACACGAACCATGTGATTATATCCGAGGCCAATGTCCGGTAATAATCTGCATTTCAATCCATTCCTCTTGGCTGAAGCACACTGGATGAGTGAATCCCAGTCAATAATCTCCAGGAATCTTTGAGCCCGTGAGCGTAGTGGACCTTCGCTCAGACAAGAGAAATAAGACCACCGATACCCGGCAAAACTCTCGTTTTCCGACATGATTGCAGGTGATCTCAAAATGACAGATTTTCTGACTTGTGTCGTCCAGTAAACAAAACGGTGGGGACAGGGCGAGGATTTATATTATATATTTCTAGATTTTTGGCTGGCCACGAGATTCAGTGTGTCGGCAACTGGGAATGACGGTGAAACTGCCCAACATCCGACACCAACGGCTTCCTCTACGTATTTGATTCACTCTATGTAGCCTCGCATATGACTAGAGCTAGATTGTTGACTACGTAACATAGTACAGTATTATTCCGTACAACTTTGGCAAGTTACAGTCGCAAATGTCATAGATGGTTTTATTCCTAGGTCCTTGTGGCAAAGAGCTCCTCTCTATTGGCCCTTTATCTTCTCGCCCTTACACAAGTGAGGGGGATGTGAGCGAAGGTCTGCAACAGCTGAGAGTCTTCAGAGCCACCATCAAGACATACTGAAGACCCTGGCCGAAGTACAGAGGCGGCTGAACGTGAGTTCTTGTCCCTATTTTCGTGATCGATATGAGTTAGTAATCTTCTCAAGTCACAATCCTTTCCAGGCAACTGGCACATGAGTGAATCAAACGGCTCGAAATCTTTGACGATGTCTCCAGAAGGCTCGGATCAGCTTGGTTACAGTACTGTCTCCGACAGTGAGATCTCTAGTGAGAACTGCGAATCTCCTTCGTCATTGGTAGTAATTGGAGAGTTCGCTAGGTAGTTGGTTGTTTGTAGCATCTAAGACCTGTACCACGGAGAAAACTCTGACCCCAGCATCCTGATCATTGCAACGATAGACAACGGAATAAGCAAGTACAGCACCTGTTGGCACAAACTTGACGAGCTGGTGGCCTCCTGAACAGCTTAGCATGGGATTTCCGTGTGTACGTACCAACTTGATACCCGAACAGTCCATGCTGCTTGACCACATAAGAGCCGTTCGCTCGCGAGGCTAGAAGGAATTGCGCCCTCCCCCGAAGAAACGCGTCTGTACCATGCTTTTTGCTATAAACTCGACGAGTATCGTGCCTGGCTGCCTCCTGAGGCAGTACTTGAAGCTCTCATCCCCGGTTATGGCTTTTTCGCCCGCCTTATTTTCAATCTTGGCAATGATATCTCATCCTCATTCTTTATCCTCATGGCGTCGTTGGCTTTTGGAGCGTATGCTGTGCCAGCGTTCCGGAGCCGTCTCCAAACGTTCATTCTAGTCTTTGCCGCGTCAGTTGAGATCAGATACAATGACGAATTGTATAATAGTTCCTTGCGCTGGATTTCCAGGTGAAATAGCTTGAACAAAACGCTGCATCTCGTTGCTGGTGCAGGAAAATTGCAACCTTGGGATGATGAGCACACCGACCATAAGAGAGAACTCACAGAGGAAGACCATTTGCGCTTCGAAAGCGACCCGCGAGATTTCTGGACCAAACGAAAGCATTTAGACAAACTCCCGACGACTTCATCATTTCACCTACAAAGGATGCTGGATCGCCCTGCGCTGTCAACCATATAAAAATATACGCGTTCCGTGGGCTGCTGATATAGAAAAGTTGCATTTTTATGCAGCACCGTGGAGGACGCAGGCCCTTAAAGCTCTCCTTAGCGACATACAGGAGTCCTCCGTTGAGCACGATACTCGCCGCATCGTTATAAGGAGAGGATTGAGGTTGGGATCGAATTTCGAGTGGGCGCGCGAAACATCCAGAAAACCGCGCCCATTATCGACGATTATTATGGACCATGAACAGAAAAAGAGAATCATCGAGGACCTTAAGGATTACCTCAATCCTCGTACCTCCCAATTCTACCAGTCGCCGGGTTTCCCTTATCGACGGGGTTATCTTTTTTATGGTCCGCCTGGTACAGGAAAATCAAGTCTGTGTCTTGGCATCGCTGGTCTGGTGCGGCTCCCCATCTTCATAGTCAGTCTCAGTGCCACTGGTCTGGACGAGAATAGCCTAGCGATTCTCTTCCGATCTCTACCGGAACAGTGTATTGTTCTTTTTGAAGATATTGACCAGGCCGGTATTCGGAAACGCAACTCTGGTATACCTCTTTCCTGTGAACACGCAAGAGAAGGGAACAAATGGCATCACTCTTTCCGCTCTACTCAATGTTCTTGACGGCGTGTCCGCCCAGGAAGGTCGCATTCTAGTTATGACTACCAATCGCATTGAAGACCTTGATCATGCCCTGCTGCGTCCCGGGCGTGTGGATATGAAAGTCTTCCAGACCAGTCAGCCGTTCAAGAACATTTGCTCACAGTCTATTTAAAGCCTGTCGACGGACTTGTTATTGGAAATCGGGACTCAGCTGGTTCCATCTGTCCATTATCTGCGCCAGCCAGTCCAAACTGGGCATTGGATGAAATCATCAATCTGTCGAGCAAGTTCGCAAGCAAAGTCCCTTCAGGTCGATACGCAGCGGGGAGATTTAGAATCATCTTTTGCAGTATAAGGACGACCCATGGTCAGCAGTCAATTGTGTCAAGGACTGGCTCCACTGAAAAGAATAAGAGCTGTCGTTCCCAGATCCTTGCAGATATCAGCCGTCGTGCGGGGCAGAGTTAAAAGCGTGGACAAAAGCCACCATAGTATTGTGCAGAAAGGTTCAGTTTTCATTTAAACAATCTCAACACAACACTTTAGACCAGAAACATTGCAACATAAATAAGAAGCATTATTCATAAGTCCTGAAGTGTGCTGATAATGATATCTTTCAATGTAGTATTACCCCATCTCAATACCGCCGAGAGATAGCGCAAGAAATCAAGAGAGCCTTCTTTCAGGGTTGTTCTCCAGGTCCCTCTGCACACCATATAGAAGTCTTCTTCACCAGGTCTCCTAAAATGCAGCCACAGCTCGTGGATTGGCCCCTCAGTGGTGATAGAAAAGGCCAGGTGTAGCATGACATTAGTGGGGTGTTGGACCGACATGTTACTGCCCTCAGTGCTTGCCGCATATTCCTGGTCCAGATTCTGGGCACAGTGGAGGTCCGAAAGACTCTCAAATATCTGAACTGCCGCTGAGCCACCCACAGCAGCTTGATTTTGCGCTTGGTAGAGGTTTCCACCAGTGGCCCCGGCTTTTGCCTCGACTATCAAGAAGGGAAAGCGGAGACCCAAGGGGGTGAGGTGGGGATCACTGATAAGACTGGATGTATCTTGCAAATCATACAGAAGATTTCGCGCGATGCTGCGCCCCTTGCTGGGCTCAAGGGCCTTTGCTAAATACTCGTCCGACAAACCGACACAAATATCCGGCCGGGGATCTTTCAATTTAAATACAGGAATTGGTTGTTCCACGGCACGCACGAAATGAGGAGACGGGTAAACGTTGTCACTGGCCATGGTTCCCTGTAAGATTTGATGTGACTGGTTTCGTTTGCGAGGGATAGTAGATCGTGGATTGTAAACTGGAGGCTTTAGATCCTCGCGCCAGTCTTACTAAAAGGTTAGGGCCGGAAAGGTCAGGGTGATGCCAGGGGAAGGTAACCTGCCTCGATTACGGACAAACTCAATCCCATCTATTCTCATCTCATCAATAGCCGCATGTAAAGCTTCCGTCCATTCGGCCTCCCCTGATGGTTTCTTAACGAGCTCCTTCGATCTGTTCCAGAGTTTTTCAGAGATCTGGCATAGCTTATCATCATCATTGCTTAGTATATCATGGAAGACATTATTATCAGCGTACTGGCTGACATCAAAGGGTATCTCATCGTCCACGAAGATATTGGCGCGTCGAAGATGGCCACCGCGATATTGTGCATCACTCGGTCTTGATGGACTGCTGGACCGCGATCGCTGTGAGGAGCGAGTAGAGGGAGGCGGAATTATAGGGACATCCGATAAGCTGTTGATTCTCTCCATATCGAACAGCGCGACAGGAGAGAAAGACCGAGTGTTTCGATTGTGCTCCGTGAGAGCATCATACGTAAGACAGGCAGCCTTACGCTGCTTCGATGGTAATAACCCAGGGGAGAGAGAGCGTGCCCGCTTCATTCGTGTCAATGCGATGTTCTTCTGGACTTGAAGGGAGAGTCAATTGGGAACAACGTGACGTGTCAGGCGATGCAGCCGAAGACAAACAACGCCAAGACAAACAATGCCAACGTCTTCTGAACAGAAGGCCCAGTAAGGCCAATTTGAGTGAATCGCCTAATCAATATCTAGTCTGGTTATGGACTATTCCAATTTCATACGGCAGTTCACAGTAGTTCAGGATTCAAACTCTATTGCATCTGATAAATCTCAACTAGACCCGCTAATAGACCACCGGAGACAGAGAGGTTGGGCGACAACAGCAGCAGACGCCTTTCGTTTAGTTAATAGAGGCGATATGCGGGGGAAGAGGCCTATATAGCGGCGAGGGATGAGGCGGTGAGGGGCGGCATTTCCGCATTCGGGGAGGCTGTTTCCCGAAGCGGCGGCCCCTAAAGGTAAATTACATAAAAGAGAGGGGTGATGTGACAACTCAATCCCATACTCACTTGTTCTCAGTCTTCCAGTCTTCAGGTAGATTGACCTCCCGCTAGGCAATATCTAGTTGGTGGTTAGAAGTGGCAGAACCCTTGCATTCTGAAATCCCCTTTTCCTGATTCTTTTCCTTTTCTTCTCTAGCTTAGATTCTTCAGTTAAAGCCGCCTAGTAGTTCAATATAATGCTATTAGTTTGGGCCTGACACTTATTACTTATCCCATCTAGTAGCTCTAAAACAATTAGCTATCCTTGTAATCATCATTTTTTATGAAAGTCACAGAATTTTTCAGGCAGTATTTTTAGGCAACAGATCTTGCTAAACTGCCCATGATGTACATGTACCTACTTCTGCCTTTACACCTTCAGTGATCACGGGATACGAACTAACCGTATTCAGTTTCACAGCTCTCGCGGCCTCGACGGCCACGGTATTAGCATTGCGGAAGGCCAGTGTTTATGGGCGATACGACAGTTCCTTCGAAACAATGTCCCGGTCCCCGAGCTATATGGGTGGATAGAGGATGGAGATGAGACATTTATTTATATGGAATTGATTGATGGTGACACACTGCAAGAGCGATGGACTTCACTGTCAAGTGTTGACCGAATGCGGTTATGTGAAGAACTTCGCGAGACAATCACATCTTTACATCAACTTGAGCAATTACCAGGTGAAAATTTTATCGGTAGGTATCTCCAGGTGGTTCATATTATCTTCCAAATCAGTCGTTGAACCTTTCTCCAGGACGGGTGGGTGGCCAGCCACTCTCTGACGTGACCTTTTCCGGCGTTGAGGCCGTCAATCGGGTCTTGCGGATGATGTACCAGTATGCTTTACGCATGGTGATCTCCACCCCAGCAATATCCTGATCACCTCCAGCGGCACTCCTCATATTTTGGCCCTTGTGGACTTTCATCAATCCGGCTGGTTGCCAGCCTATTGGGAATACTGCAAGGCTCTCTTGACTTGTCGTATTGGAGATGAGTGGGAGACACTCTACATTCCTATGTTTCTGGAACCATACCCAGATTGTTTCAAGGCTTACTCTTTCTATGCTGGTGCTCTCGGTTGCTAAGGGAGAGAAACAGGTTAATTGATGTATTGTTCTCTGAACACTGCTTGACCGGCTTAAGCTATCCATCTGTCCGTTACCACTTCAGACCTTTGGGGCACAGTTCAGCTTGACGATTGCCGACTGTGGCAAGAGTCCCTCGCCCACTAACTTTTCGACATAGTCCTGAAGCCAATGTTGACATGAGCACATCTGACGCTGGTGTCTATGAACAGCAGTGGGGTAGGGGAAATTGATTTAGCCGTATGATAACTGCGGGAATTGCGGTAAGAAATCATCGAGGAACAATTATGTTACCCCACTATAGATTTCACCAGAGCATAGGCCTCTCCGAGCCTTTTCTGATTCAAAGTGACGTATCTGTCGGCCAGCAATGGCACTGACTAGGGTGATCGTTCTTGTCAAATTGGGTCGTCTGGCAGATCGTTCATTGAAAATAAGCTCTAAGTACGGTGGGACGCTTCGGGTACCGGAATGAGTGCTACTGCACACCTGTATACACCGCTCTTGTCGAATGTTTTTGCTTCGGTCAGAACGCAAGGTTTCTGTATATCAGGTCAGACCTTCAGCGGCTGTCTGTAGGTAGTCAGAACGAGCGAGCATATCGACGAGGGTAGCAAATTCCACCCGTCGAAATGGTACCTTTCCGACATCATGGGTCATTATAGACAAGTCGAGGAGGATCAATAGTCTGGAAACTCCGGATCGATCTCCTCTCGCCATGCTCGCAAACCCCCGCGGATATCACCAATGAATCTTGTTCCACCTCTGTCCAGACCTAGCTCCTTGAGCTTTTTGACAGCCACTTGGGAATCATTTCCTAGTCGACACACAATATATATCGGATCCTGAGAGTCAGTTGCTATCTGTGCGGGGAGCCAATCAGGAAGCTGAGATGGAGCATTAATGTTGGAGTCTTCACCCCTATCGTGAGATGGAGGCTGCGGCGCAGATGACAGGATCCTGGAGATAGGAACGTTGATACTATTATCCAAGCTGCAGATGTCAAATTGAACCTTTTCGCGCACGTCTATGATCGTATGAAGTCTGCTACTATCCGAACCGTCTGCTCCATTTGTAGAAGCAACCACTGGGTATGTCTTCTGGAGTTCATTCACTGAGATACGCTCCTCCGGAGAAAGTAAGGAGGTAGGGGTGGTAGAACCGCAAAAGAGGACATAGTCAGTAGAGCCGCTGCGCAGGGATTCGAGTGATACGGTGGCGTCTGCTGAGCAAGCTGCACAATTCGCACGGCGTGGACGAAGGCGGATTGTACGGAATGGAGTTGAAGAGTAGTCGGAGAATATATGTAAAGAGGGTGCCGGAGGCAAGGAGCTTGACCCTGGAGATCCACCATTCACACTATTGGCGGAACCGTAGCCAGTGATAACCTTGATAGCTTCCAGAGCTTGCAAGACTCCCATAGTCCCGACGACTGGACCGAGGATTCCTCCATCTGCGCAGCTCACAACGCTATCCGCGGGCGGGGGTTTAGGGAAGACACAGCGATAACATGGTCCTCCAGACTTATCACCTGGAGGCTTCGGTGGATTGTTCAGCACCATGAGCTGACCATCCGTTCGTAATGCAGACGCTGAGACTAGCGGTTTCCCCAGCAGTACCGCAGTATCAGAGATAAGGTATCGTGTAGCAGGATTATCCGTGCAATCTAGGATGATATCATAACCTTTGAAGATTTCTGGTGCATCTTCAGGTGTAAGGTGAGCTCTATGAGCTACGTATTTCGGATGCGGGTTGAGCCTGGGTAGAGTAGGCAGAAATCAGTATCCCGAAGAACAGATAGTGGGCAAGGAGAGTATCAACAGAAACATACTCCTTAAGTGACTCAATCGCACTATCAACCTTCAATTTCCCCACGTTTCTTGTCCGATGTAGGACCTGGCGATGCAGGTTTGAGTGTTCGACGACATCTCCGTCCACCAAGCCAAGTGTGCCCACCCCTGCTCCAGCAAGATACTGAGCAGCTGGACATCCCAGGCCTCCAGCGCCAACGATCAATACCGACGACGAACGAAGCTTCAACTGACCTATTTTCGGCAGAAAAATTAGCATGCTTCATCGAACGAGTGAAAGGATCGCAGAGATACTCACCTTGCAGTCCAATCTGTGGCACGATCATCTGCCTCCCATATCGTCTATATTCTTCCGCAAAAAGTGGCCACTTTCTCGAGCCCTTCTGTCCATCTCTCCTTTCATCCGGCTGCTCGTGCGTTTCTTTGTCTGCAAGGGTTGCTGCGGCGTTCTCGGCGCTCTCCAGTTGGCATTTGAGCGCTGCCAACCGCGTTTCTGTCTCTGCAATTTGCGCACGGAGTGAGGCACATGTAGATCGCAGATCCTTCATGCTTGGTGTCTCCATCGCGCAATAAAGAAGAAAGGAGGGCCAAAATGACTGAGGAACGAAACAAGCTGGCGGGGGTTGATGCTTTTTCCGATCTTATCGATAGGCCTCGCAAGTTGCGCTATACCGTTTTCGACCATCAGCTTCAGCACCCGCCTTCGAGCATATTCACCGCCCATTCTTCTCTACTCCATGTATCTATTGCTAAGTATACCTACTCATGGATTATGTTTCGTCTCCAAACCAAGAGTGAGAAATAAACTCCTTGACGTCCTAGATCCACTCTAGGCGCTGCACACATGCCATCCAATGGCCGACGAAAACCACGGATAACTTGGCGATATCGCCTGCGCCGCTTCGTTCGCAATTTCGAGACACCGCTACGTCTACGTGCAAGCGCCCACCGTCTCAGCACTCATCACAAACATCCTTGGCTGGCTTTGCTTTGCCTCTTTATACCGCTACCATCATGGTATTTCCCTCTGCCTGACCCAGTCCCATTCCGGAGCATGATGAACAATACCGCTCTCCTCCATTCCCGCATGGAAGCTAGAAACCTCAATCAGATGCGCTCAATACCAGTTTGGCGTTGGAGGGATACTCCTATCCGGGCAGTTTATAGGATATACGAAATTATGGCCGCGAGACATCACATTGCACTGTGGCAAGAGGTCGAATACTTCTTCAAGCAGGCAGGGCGCTTATGGGCGCTAGACCAGATCCCAGATCCGCATGATGATGATGATCCTGTGCGATATGCCATTGTCACATGTATAGTTGAGGAGCTTGTGGAGGCAGTTAACTGGCGGCTGAGTATTGGAATGAGGCGCGACGGGAAGGGAATCTACCGCGAGTCAAATGAGGATCCATTCCCACCATATGTTCCAGAAAAGGGACCTACCTGGACCAAAAATGTACCAGCAATTGACTTGATGTCGATTGCAGATTTGCCAGCGGAGATGCTTGACTTATCCGGCAGGTTGGTGCTTGAACCTGAGGGAGAGAACCCGAGATTTGCAAAGCGAAACATCGTGACCAACACCGGCTATTTCTACACAGTCTGAAAAAGCCAACATCCTTTCCCGGCTAATATGAGTGCTTTCATGTTATAGAACTGTATCATAATGTTCACCTCATTTTAGGTCACTATTTGACGCATGCAAGTATGTCAGGTTGTCGATCTGCAAATAGGTTCGAACTATATACGGAGCCCATGTGATGTATGCATCATCATCATGAAAGGAGCTCAATAATCCCGGCGCAGCGATCTAAGTCCAAACCTCGTTATCCTTGCCTTGAACGATTTCAGCAGTTTAGATGAAAGCTTTCTCATTATACTTGCTTCGATAGGCCGAAGCGATAAGATCCATGGTCGCTTGGTCGGGTGGCGGTTCATAGGAGCACATGTTGAGAGTGCGGATGCGCTCTCTGTCTAATGCGCCTCCGTTTCGGTCTCTGAGGTGTTTCAGCAAGGCAATAGCATCACTCATGTCCGCCTCTCGTTTTGAACCCTGAGTTCCCGCATGGATTCGTCTCAACTTTCGCTCCAGTGCCCACTCTAGTGGCACGGCAAGAATGCGCAGGTTTCTCCCCTCCCAAAGGACAATATTTTGTTTTTGGGCCTCGTCGAACAGATACTTCCTAGAACGTTCAGGGACGAAGAAGGCCATTTCCTCGTCGAGCCATTCATCGCAAAAGTTTAGACGTCTTGTAACCCTCGTTATAGCGTCGTGCAGAGGTCCCTTGATGTCATCATCCTTAGCCCATTCGGGTTCGAGGAGGTAGTCGAGATCGCCAGTGCTTTCACGGTTCTTCAGGAAACAGAGGGCAAGGAAGCCTCCGGCGGAGAGGAAAGTGATTGGTGCGAACGCAGCGAGCATCTCATCCTTTTCCATCTCATCGTCAAGTGCTCTTAGGCCTACTCCATGAAGCAAACATTTATTAGCTTATACTCATCTGGTTCGCAGGGGTATTAGTACCTTGCATAAAGTCCTCTGCTCCAAAGCTGGACTTTGTTAATCCCATTGTCGGTTCTGGTGTTTTAAACGACGGGGGGCCGCCTCGATCTCCTCCTACGCAGCAGTGCAATGCTGCTAGCTGCGGTTGATCCACCGGCCCATATTCTGTCAGACTATTTGAAAGACTATACGAGTATGAAAGAGTACTTCAAGTTTAGATGTGCTGGTGGTAACTGGATCACCTTGAGCATTCGAATTCGGCCGTGCCAGCACAGTCGAGAGGGGAGGTGGTAGCACCATGTGTACTTTAAGTACCTTTCCCCATGCTGCCGATGATTGGGCCAGGAAGGGTAGTTGACATCCGAAAAGGATGACCTGCATCCTACTAGTGGTACTAACCGAAGTTGCAAATGAGAGGCATAACACTTACTGGTATTGTCCGAGATAAGGGCACAGACGCAAAACGATACTGAATTGGCAAGTGGGATGAAAGAAAGATCTGGATTGCTTGCCTATCTTCTATACTACTTATACTTAGATGACACTAAACTAGCATTTACTTCGGCTGGCTGAGCAGTAACCAAAGTACAAATTAAGACCTGTGTATGCGATGCTTTTAGAATGACGATGGAGCGGATGTTATCCAGCGGTAACCGATGGCAAATATATATATAGTCAGCAAACATATGCAATAAGTGGTTGGTTGTGGGATCATCTACAAACGCATCTTTAGGAGAAACTAGGTAATTTACGAAACTGATTATCGAGCATAAAATATGCCGGCTCTGTCCTTCCAATGCGTAATCCATTCTTATAATTTTCGGCAACTGGAGATTTGTTCGAGCACCAGATCTTTAATTTTATGACTTCAATTAGGGACACGTGATTCAACAATTGGCCGGATGGTGTAGTTGGTTATCACGTATCGTTAACATTTGATAATGTTCCGATAAGGTCCTGGGATCGAACCCCAGTCTGGTCAACATGAGAAGCAATTGCTTCCAGTGTCTTTTTTTACTTTTTGTCGTATTTTGAAAGTTGAAAATCACTTTTTATATTTTCTATTTGAAATTAATGACATGTTTCGGTCCAGAAACCTCATGTAATCTTTAGGTAATTTTACTCTGAATCTATCGTAGCCGCAAAAATTTTGGTTTGAAGCGGACTACGTCCTGTGTAGCTGCCTTTTGTTCGCGCGGCTGCACCGCTCAAGGACGTCCGCTGGCATGCAGTGGAGGGCCTTTCATCCTCGAGGTCATAGTCGATGAACCCGGGGAGGATTTCCTCGCTGCGGAGTTCGGGGTATTGCGTCGCAAACGCGAAGAGTTATGGTATAGGTGAAGACAGAACCCGAGATCTGTATCTCGGGATCGACAGTAGCAGTTCACTTCTTGAAAGCCGGCTGTTGTTCTATCGTCTGCGAGATGAAGTTTCTCAGAGCCGCGAATCGGTTTGAGACGGAGGGCTGTTCCGCGTTGGTATTGGAATTTACAGCTGCAGCTTCCACGCCAGCCAACTGAGCCATATTCTTGACGAATCGATCTCGCTCCATCTTCTCCAGTTTCTCCTTCCTCTTCATCGCACCCGGTTTGTGTTTCAGCGTCTTGTGTTTGATGATGTTAACCTGACTGTTGCCTGCATTCTGTTCGATCTCCTCAGCGTCGGGCAGAGCATCTGCCAACGAGTCTAGGTTAGCAACGAGCTTTTTTGATGCTCGTCTTCGCTTCGGGGCTTTGGAATTGGCCTTTTCGATCTTGGACACGAAGGTGGAATGCTTGATGGTGCGCTTGTCTTTTTTCGTCGTACGGAACTCGTCTTCAAAAATGGCGCCCCGTCCGCTGGCCGCTTTCTTCGCGGACGTCTGTGGCTGCTTTGGACGTATAGGGGCCTTTTCTGAGTCAGTATGGACCGTAAACCCCGTAGACCCTGACCTACCATGCTTCAAGAAGTGAGTTCAATATTGTCTGCTTCGTCGCTATGAAAGTTTCGCGGATCGCTCAGAGTCTTCAGTGACGCTTACTGATGAGTAATCAGGAAACTCAGGCAAGGTCACATGACCACCGGCCAACTGGCTTCGTCTCTATTCACACAACAAGCTGTTGTTTCGATAGAAGAGATATAGTTTTCTGTTGGGAATTCAATTAAGAAGATCGGCTATCTATGTCTGATATTTATGCAGACAGGCTCTGCTGCTTCTTCGACTTCCGTGGTAGGTGGGCCGCAATATTGATAGAGCAGAGATAACTTCTCCAATGCTGTCTATTCGTCACCAACATCTATGGCTCGTAACTCATCTAGAATCGCCGTCTTTACCTCCTCATCAGCCCAACACATCTCTGCTCCATTTATCGCTAACTGAAGCATGTCCTTCTTCTTCATGCCGCAGTACGTATACACCTTCTGCATGGCCCCGTCAATCCAGACGTTGTGCATGTATGTCGGGTCGTCGCTATTGATGCAAAACTTCACGCCCGAGTCCCATAGCTTTCTGATCTTAGGGAACAGCACCTCGGTTGCTTGGCGACGATTATACGCGTGTGGACATAACGTTAACCTCAAACCCTTGGCCTTCAAACCGTCGATGAGATCCTGTCTCGAGTATGCATCGAGTCCGTGGTCTATTCGGTCTGCTCCTTTGCCCCCGCAGACTTCAAAAATCGCTTCGTGGATGTGCTCGTGGTGGTCCTTTTGATCCACATCACAGTGCATGGTGACCTTCAGCCCGTCTCGCTTCGCCCACAGGAATGCTTTCTCGAAAAGCATCGGCGGTCGATTGTACTCGTTGCTGGCTAGCCCAACCGCATGGAAGAGTCCCTTTCCTCCCTCCATCTTCGCCCACGGCCGAGCTGTCTCGTACGCAGCCAGCCCATCCTCGACCGGCTCATCTCTGAGGAAGCAGAAGATCCAATTACTCCGCACGCCAAACTTGGCTGCACCGTCGCGCTGCGCACGGAGGTACCCATTTAGCACGAACTCTGCGGGAATGCCCCGCCGCGTATGTGCCTGGATATCGAAGAACGGCTCCGCGTACCGAATATTGAGTTCCTTGCAGCGTTCGAGATACGCCATTGCAAGCTCGTAGAAGTCATCTTCCGTGATGAGCACCAGGCAGCCGGCGAAATAGGCTTCAAAGAACGTCGGTCGAGACTTGTCGCCGTTCATCTCCGGCCGATGATTGTAAGTGACTTGATAGGAATCTAGAAGCTCCTCGTATGTGGCGTAGGGGAGGGGCACATTGTTGCGACGAGCTAGCTTCCAGCGTAATGCAGGTGTGAGTGTGCCCTCGATATGAATGTGTAGCTCGACCTTGGGGAGCGAGGACACGAACGGCGAGACCTCAAGGCCGTTCATTCTGCAACACGTGAAGCTGATTACTGGAAGCAAATTCAATACACTGGGGAAATCTAAATGTGGAAAATAAAATGGTCAGTTTAGCGTAAGTAGGCTGCGGATGAAGAGACCTAGTTCAGGTAAGGCATATCTATAAATGCAGTTCCTCGTGCGCATACATGCATGCTATTTGATTATCTCTTCGACACATTGGCTGAAAAGTGAACAAAGGAAAATAGAGTACAGATGTATGCAGATTAGATATCTTCCACATTCGGTAACTTCGTCGCTTCTTACCTAGTCGGTCGGGGGCGGCCGCTATTATCTTTATCATATCCTTTCTGCTGGAGTGTATTGTATTTGTCGCTTATGTCCGGCGGTTATCCCGACGGTCATAGTTGGCTACCATTATTCGTATAACCTCATAGTAGAGTAGGGAGAAGTGCTTAATTTTTTTATTATATCCCATCTGGTTGAATCGCCTGGGCGAATTATCATATTCGTCATTTATTTATACCTGGCAGCAGAGTGGAAGGCAGTGGTAATTATCAATGTTCGTGAGCATCGGCCAGTCGTTACCTACTTATCGCGATGGTAACATCGTATCTAGCCGAATTGTTGCCCCTTCAGTTAGTTTCCTGGGTCCACAACAATAGACAAAGACATGTGTAGCTAGGTATTGAAAAAGATGTAATAGCGTATAATGTACACAGTATCGATCGGAGGTTTATGATATTGAGCTAGCAGCTATGTCTAATCGTGCGACTAGAGATACTTCAGGAAATAGACTATAACACTGTTATCTTCATCCCCTGTGCCGATTCACGGAACAGGATATTGACTCGTTATAAGAACTGCTCTCTTGTGCCGCGCCCGAGAAGTCATTTCGGCGCGAAAGCTCATCAGTAGTCTTATATTAGAGAGATCTATACCAACAGGCGACAATGGGTAATCCACAGATCTCAGACGACGTTGAACCGACAATCGACAATGGGGTAGACGTTACTATGTCCCGCAGGGTCTTGCGGAAGATCGATTTTCGATTAATCCCTCTGATATTTATTACGTGCAACTTCTTCATGGACAAAAGTATCCTCTCCAGCGCTGCGGTCTTCCAGCTCCGCGATGA
This sequence comes from Paecilomyces fulvus, assembly GCA_029606305.1. Taxonomy (NCBI): domain Eukaryota; kingdom Fungi; phylum Ascomycota; class Eurotiomycetes; order Eurotiales; family Thermoascaceae; genus Paecilomyces; species Paecilomyces fulvus. Next base: position 162,519 of record JAPVCG010000044.1, read on the forward strand.
TAACGTCAGTTGATTTTCCAACTGAGGGAAAGTATTACGCTCACATTTCTTAGCATCTCAAAGGTCAGGAATATAGTTGGGTCTCAAGCGTGTTCTATTTCGGATATCTCCTTTGGATGTACCCGACTACTCTACTGTGTTCTCGCCTCCCTATTGCCAGGTATCTTACCGTCAATACCTTGATCTGGGGAATTTTAGTCGGCGTCACGGCGGCATGTACCAGCTACGGTGGACTTGTCACAGTTCGTATACTCTAGGGGGTGGTGGAAGCCACTATTGACCCTGCTTTTATGTTGTATGGTTTCACAGATCGCCAGTGTCATTGTGAACGCCACTAATCGTGTTGATAGTATCACATCTACGTGGTATACCCGTGATGAGATTCCAATTCGGACCGGAATCTGGTTTACGGGTAACTCTATCGGCGGCATAATCAGCAACCTCTTCGCTTATGGGGTAGGTCATATAGATGACAACATCCATCCCTGGAGGTGGATGTATATCATCCTAGGGATTCTGACGTTTCTCTGGGCTTTTGGAATCTGGGCTGTTTTGCCTAACAGCATCTCGGATGCGAAATTCCTCACCGAGGAAGAGCGTCAGTTCGCAAGGGACCGGGTCATCATCGCTGGAACTGGGCAGACAGAGAAAACGGTATTTCGATGGGACCAATTCACTGAATGTCTTATCGATCCGAAAACATGGCTCCTGTTCGCTATTACCCTGTGTGCCCAGATCCCCAACGGCGGCACGCAAAACTTCGGTAACCTGGTGATCAAATCCTTCGGCTTCTCCTCACTCGATTCGACGCTCATAGATCCCACCGGGAGTAATTGTCGCCCTCACCATTGCTGGGACGGGGTATCTAGCGGGCAGGTTCAGAAGGCTTCACTGTCTGCTGATCATCGCCGTGGTACTTCCACCCATCGCGGGAAGTGGGCTGATCTACTCACGATCTCACATATCTAAAGGGGTGCAACTATTTGGATACATGCTTCTGTCGACTGGGCCGGCACCCGTACCGCTAGTCATGTCCATGATCCAGGCAAACTTCAAGGGGGTCACCAAGAAGATGACCATGACTGCAATCTTGTTCTTTGCGTACTGCGCGGGTAACATTGCAGGCCCACAGCTATTCAAGTCCAGCGAAGCGCCAACTTATGATTCAGCATTTCGGGCCATCATGATTTGCTATTCATTGGTCGTCGGGCTCTGTCTCGCCTTGAGAGTCTACCTCCAGTGGATCAACGCGAGGAGACAGAGAGAGGAAGGTATTCAGGGAAGTGCGGCCACGTCTGGTGCAGTTGCTGGTGGGAAGATGGTCGACATTGATGAAACTAACAACATAGCTGGTGTGGTTCAAGGTGTGGCATTGCAGGATGAGGATTACGACGACGTGACAGATTGGAAGACAGTTGGTTTTAGGTACCGTTATTGAGCGTTTGAACGACTTTAATCGTTATGCCTATATTCTGGGAAGGTATTGTGAACGGCTGCAGATTATTATTTTTCCCCCAGTCACACCAGACCCGGTTTTTGTTTCCAATATAGCGCATTAAGTGATGAGAAAAGAATCTGATCGACTAGGACTTGAAGAAACCAGATTAGCTTTTCCCTCTCTCCTTTTTGTTTCCTTCGTGCCTTTCTTAGAATAGTATTCTTTTAATGAACCGGTCTAACTTCAAAAAGAACCTGAAGGCTAGGTCACTTGAAAGCTCTGCGACGGTTAGAGTACCCTGCAGGTGAGTCCCCTCTGTTGATAAACACCTAGCCCAGGTTGGCAATGCCCGCGGGTGTCTCTAGCTTCAGTATCGCAAAGCCTGTCTCTCCCGCAAGCAACCAGCTCTTGCCAAATAATATAAATTGCAGCTATTATTTTTATTAATCAAAAGACTTATGATAACTATTTTCCAATATCACTTAAAATATAAACAGAATAACTATTAATATATGACTGAATCTAGAGTACACTAGCACACCGCTCACGTGGCCATTTATTGGTGGATCCCAACGAAAAACGCCCCCGCGCGACTGACGTAGGAAAGAAAAACAGTCGAGGAAACAGCGAATCTACTTATCCTTGTTAGTAGAATCTGTTTAGTGTTGGTCCGGGTTCTTCCCCAGTGTTTCAAGAAACCAATTCCCCGGAACTCATATGGGACTTTGACATCACGGACAACTGATCCAGGAATACACTCATCCACCGGTGCCCCTGTGAAATCACAGTGATTTAATCGAATCTCCACTCTTCATCCTTCGAGAAAACGGTGGATGACTGTGTCTGCGCGTTGGTTGCCTGTTCGGACGTTATTTCCTCTGTTAGATCCCTCCAGATCGGTTCGAACCGGACAATTGCAGCGGTTCCTGGCCACCGGCAACAACGCATTGCCTCCGTCGAAAGGCCCCGAGTGCCATAAATCCCCAATCCTTGCCTCAGAGCGACGATTTCAACACACTTCTTCGCAGTCTCGTGCAGTGAATCGTACACACAGCGAGATGGCGCCCTACGAACGCAAGCACAAGGTCACGATCATTGGCTCTGGAAACTGGTACAGTAGTGTCACGCGCCAAAGGATACGCACAGGGAAAGCTGACAGGATACAGGGGAACGGCGATTTCCAAGATCATTTCGGAGAATACAGCCGTAAATAAGGATGTTTTCCAGGAGCAGGTGGAGATGTGGGTGTTTGAAGAGAAGGTGGAAGTACCCAAGGACTCGAAGCATTACAATCCCTCCGACCCCCTCTGCCAGGGGCCGCAGAACTTGACGGAGATCATCAACAAATACAATGAGAACATCAAGTACCTTCCCGGCATTGCGCTACCCAAAAACCTGCACGCCAATCCCTCGCTGGAAGACGCAGTTCGCGATTCGACCATCCTGGTCTTCAACGTGCCGCATCAGTTCATCCTCAAGATCTGCGGCCAGCTCCAGGGAAAGATCCTACCGTACGCTCGTGGTATCTCTTGCATTAAGGGGGTCGATGTGAATGAAGAAGGTGTGAGCTTGTTCTCGGAGACCATTGGCAAGAAACTGGGGATCTACTGTGGAGCATTGTCCGGAGCGAACATTGCAACCGAGGTTGCGAAGGAGCTCTGGTCGGAGACCAGTGTTGCCTACGACCCACCGCACCAGGACTCCAAGGAGCCATCGCCCACGAGATCTCCTACCTCCCCCAAAGCGGATGTGATCCATTTCGAGCATAAGGATACTTCCGGTCAGTTCTCAGAGGTGAAACTGCGACCGCTGCCTTCGCAGTACCCGCCCATAGACCATAACCTTTTGAAGCACCTCTTCCACCGCCCCTATTTCCATGTGCGCGTTGTAAGTGATGTCGCAGGAGTCTCTCTTGGAGGTGCTCTGAAGAACATTGTCGCTCTGGCTGCTGGTTGGGTGGATGGCTTGGGTTGGGGTGACAACGCGAAAGCCGCCGTCATGCGCGTTGGCTTGCTGGAAATGGTAAAGTTCGGTGAGCAGTTCTTTGGCGCTACCATCGACTCGAACACATTCTTGCAAGAGAGTGCCGGTGTGGCGGATCTGATCACTAGCTGCAACGGTGGTCGCAACCACCGCTGTGCGAAACTCAGCGTTGAGAGAGGGCAAAGTATCGATGAGATTGAGAAGACGGAGCTCAATGGACAGAAGCTTCAGGGTACATCGACCGCATACGAGGTCAACAAGTTCCTGAAAAAGCAGGGACTCGAGAACGAATTCCCCTTATTTACTGCTGTTCAGAGTAAGTGACCTTTTTTTTTTTTTCCCCTTCCATCTCTCAGTGTCCAAACTGAGCAACTAACTTCCACGCAGGAATTCTCGAGGGCAAGATGAGAGTGGATGAGATCCCTAACCACATTGAGCCCCGTTGAGGCATAAAACCCTACCGAATAATTTAAAATGAAGACGGGAATGACTGTCTGGCAACGACGTACCGCATGTGGAAAAGCGTGATAATGTTTGTTGCATACTCAGAATAGATTTCAGCCTATAGAAATGCTGCTGTTCTATTGTCGGAACCTATTTATTGTTATGTAGAATTTTGACAAGTATCCGAAGTGGTGAGAATGAAGCTGAAAGAGTCTGGAAGCTCACACCAGCAGTCGAAAAACTCACCCAGGAGCCTTGATATCGAAAACTACGAGAAGTAATATTTACAATATCTAATCACTTTATTTACGCTGTTCCAGGAGCCATCTAAACGATGGTCCTTGTTTTTCTACTTTAAGCTTAAGGTTCTAGACTATGATGTCAGCGACCCCGACCCCGCGGGGTAACTCATCAGGCACAAACTCGCTTGGAACCTTGTCCGGAACCAACGATTCCTTGGTTTTAACCGTCCATTCTCTCCTCTATCAATAGCTGACTTTACATCTTTCGACTCTTGTTGTTCAATTGATGTGGGGTGCTGTGATTAGCAAGTGCTTATTGATCTCTTGCGGAAATAGCCGTCCGCCTCTCCGCCCACCGCCTTCTTATCGCCAGTTGTTCTGTTCTTCAAACAATCATCTGCGACAATGAGTATTGGTAGGCAGGTTTACCTACTACCTCTCAAGGATGATGGTTCGCCAGACATTCCGGGGGGATACATCTACCTTCCAGCCCCGACGGATCCTCCGTATATCCTCCGTTTCGCGATCGAGGGATCGAGCTCTATATGTCGGGGAGGAAGCTTGTGGGTGAATATCCCAGAGGAGGGAGCTAAATTTGACAGATCAAAGTTCCGACAATTCAAGTGGGTTCTCTTGTCCCCTAGAATTTGGAGATCTAATTGCTGATTGACGCCTCCTAGTCTTCATCCCGATTTCAACAAAAACATCCAGATTGACGTGCCTATAACCGCTCCCGGCGCATTCGCTTTCTATACGACCTATTCGCCGCTTCCTGACTTCTCACTGCAACAACACCCGACCCCCAAGTCGACCAGGACACTCACGTACTATGTCGATGTAGCACCGGAATTAACATTGCGCGGGAAACCCTTGCCGCTGGACGCTCTGTCAATATTCTCCGTCATCTCAAAGTTCATGGGGAAGTACCCTGATGACTGGGATAATCACTTGCGGGGGATCAGCCAGAGGGAGTATAACATGGTGCACTTCACGCCATTGATGAAGCGTGGAGAATCGAACTCCCCGTACAGCATCTACGACCAGTTACACTTCGATCCTGAGTGCTTCCCGAATGGCGAGAAGGATATTGCTGATCTCGTATCGAAGATGGAAGAAGAGTATAAGCTCCTAGCGCTCACTGACGTGGTCTGGAACCACACAGCTAATAATAGCAAATGGCTGGAAGAACATCCGGAGGCAGGATATAACGTGGACACTGCTCCATGGCTAGAATCTGCATTGGAATTGGATGATGCGCTGATCAGATTTGGAGATGATCTAGCAAGTCTGGGTCTTCCAACAGAATTCATCAGCGTCGACGACCTCTTGGTGGTAATGAATGCATTGCGAAAACATGCCATCGATGCGATTCGCCTCTGGGAATTCTATGTCGTGGATGTCAAGTCAGAGACCGGACGCATAATCGAAGCGTGGAAGAATAATCTAGGTGAGAAGACAACAAAGATGGATATCTATAACTCTGAGGAGATCAAAGGATGGGATCTCAAGCAAAAGGCGGGCTTCATTCGTGAAAAGGGGCTCATCAACGGGGACCGGATTCTTGGTAGATTCAGCCGTCAAGTGAAGCTGGATGTCGCCGCAGGCCTAGTAATAGCCTCATTCGGACAGTACGATGAGTCGTCCTCCAATGTTTCTGCGATTGAAAGCGAAGTTATCAAGGTCCTCGACGAGTTGAACACTCCGTTCTACACTGAGTACGATACAGATGTGGCTGAGATACTGGAACAACTCTTCAACCGGATCAAATATACCCGTATCGACGATCATGGCCCGAAATTGGGTCCGGTTACGAAACAAAACCCGCTGATTGAGACCTATTTCACGAGATTGCCTCTGAACGAGATAACTAAGAAGCATAACCCCAGAGCACTGGCACTTGTGAACAATGGTTGGATTTGGAATGCTGACGCGATGCGGGATAATGCGGGACCAAGTTCTAGGGCGTACCTGCGTCGAGAGGTAATCGTCTGGGGCGATTGCGTCAAACTCAGGTACGGTTCTGGCCCAGAGGATAACCCGTTTCTGTGGGAATACATGGCACGCTATACTCGTCTGATGGCCAAGTACTTCTCCGGATTCCGTATCGACAATTGTCACTCAACTCCGCTTGTGGTCGCTGAGTACCTCCTTGATGAGGCCCGGAAAGTGCGTCCAAACCTCACAGTCTTCGCAGAGCTCTTTACGGGATCTGAAGAGACAGACTACGTTTTTGTCAAGCGGCTTGGTCTGAGCGCGCTCATTCGCGAGGCAATGCAGGCATGGAGTACCGGCGAGCTGAGTCGACTTGTTCACCGACATGGAGGTCGACCCATTGGAAGCTTTGACCTGGATCTTCCCACAGCAGGTAGCAGTCACGCCGTCAGCTCTGCTTCAGCGGAAGGCGAAAAGGAAAAGATCTCCCACATACGTCAGAGTCCTGTACATGCGCTGTTCATGGATTGCACGCATGACAACGAGGTCCCGGCGCAGAAACGAGATGCAAGAGATACGCTTCCTAATGCAGCTCTGGTCGCTATGTGTGCTTCAGCTACAGGTAGCGTTATGGGATATGACGAAATATACCCGAAGCTGGTTGACCTCGTGCATGAGACGCGCCTCTACCATTCTGCTTTCTCTGAACAAGAGCACATTTCAGCTGGACCGACCGAGGGAGGCATCGGTGGCGTCAGGAAGTTGCTCAACGAGCTACATACCATGATGGGCGTACAAGGATATGATGAGACGCACATTCATCACGATGGTGAATATATCACGGTTCATCGAGTCCACCCCAAAACTAGGAAGGGTATCTTCTTGATTGCGCACACAGCCTTCCCTGGAAACGGAAATGGCAATGGAGTCCTTGCACCGACGCATCTTGCCGGGACGCAAGCGAAGCTGCTTGGAAGTTGGCTGCTCGAAGTCGATGCCAGCCAGGAGAAGAAAGAGAAAGCATTAGCCGATAAAAAATTCCTCAAAGGACTGTCTAGTCGTGTCGTCGAGATTGATGGTGCTACTGTTACCTATGAAGGGGAAAACACCACAATCCATGCGTCAGAGAAGCTGACTCCCGGTTCTATCGCCTTATTTGAAACATGGATCCCAAGGGCTGAACGTTCGGACGGATTGCACAATTTCATTGCTGGCGGCGCAAAAGAAGCCTTCAGTGACCTCGACTTGGTCGATCTTAATTTCGTGCTATACAGATGCGACGCAGAAGAGAGAGACTCCAGCGATGGCCAGGATGGCGTCTACGATATTCCTAACTACGGTCCGCTGGTATATGCTGGTCTTCAGGGCTGGTGGAGTGTGCTTGAGAATATCATCAAATACAATGACCTGGCGCATCCCCTTTGCGATCATCTACGACAAGGTCAATGGGCGTTGGACTACATCGTGCAGCGCATGGAGAAGATGGCCAAAAAGAAAGGTTGCACCCGTCTCTATGAGCCAGCAGTGTGGTTGCGAGAAAGGTTCCAAGCCGTAAGAGAGTTACCCAGCTTTCTCTTACCAAGGTACTTCGCCATGATTGTCCAGAAGGCATACACGGCTGCGTGGGAGCAAGCTATTGACTTATTCGGTAAAGAAGTTCGACATGGCCAGGAATTCATACACCACCTGGCTATGGTTAGTGTGCAGATGACCGGATATGTGAAGTCTGCATCTCTCTGGCCGATGAAGAGTGTTCCTAGTCTTGCCGCTGGCCTACCGCACTTCGCAGTTGAGTGGGCACGGTGCTGGGGACGTGATGTTTTCATCTCTCTCAGAGGACTACTTCTTAGCACGGGTCGGTTTGACGAGGCTAAGGAGCACATATTTGCTTTCGCCAGTGTCCTCAAGCATGGGATGATACCCAACTTGCTCAGTGCTGGAAAGCTACCAAGATATAATTCTCGTGATTCGGTATGGTTCTTCCTTCAGGCCATCCAGGACTATACAAAGATGGCACCAGACGGGCTGCAGATTCTCAAGGAGAAGGTCCCGAGACGTTTCAGGCCGTACGACGATACCTGGTTCCCGTTTGATGACCCGAGAGCCTACTCTAAATCTTCGACCATTGAAGACATTGTACAAGAAGTTTTCCAAAGACATGCGCGTGGCCTCTCCTTCAGAGAGTACAATGCAGGGCCAGAGCTTGACATGCAGATGAAACCAGAAGGTTTTCAGATCGATGTCAAAGTTGATTGGAAGACTGGAATCATATTTGGAGGTAGTCAGCTCAATTGCGGTACGTGGCAGGATAAAATGGGCGAGAGTGAGAAAGCAGGAAGCAAGGGCGTCCCTGCAACCCCGCGCGACGGTGCAGCAATTGAGATCACAGGATTGCTCTATAGTGCTCTAAAGTGGACCAGTGAACTCCACCAGGCTGGTGATTACGCATATCCAGGAGTAGACATCTCTGATGGAAAGTCGATCACGTTCGCGGACTGGGCTTCCAAGATTAAGAGCAATTTTGAACGGTGTTACTACGTCCCTCTTGATCCGAAGGAAGATGGACAATATGATGTCGATCCTGCAGTTGTCAACCGGCGCGGAATTTACAAGGATCTATACCGATCTGGTAAGCCTTACGAGGACTACCAGCTTCGTTCCAATTTCCCGATCGCCATGACCGTCGCACCCGAGCTCTTCACTCCATCAAAAGCCCTCTACGCGCTGTCTCTGGCGGACTCTGTTCTTCTGGGTCCGACTGGAATGGCCACTCTAGACCCATCTGACCTGAACTACCGACCCAATTACAATAACTCGGAAGACTCTACAGACTTTGCAACAGCAAAGGGCCGAAACTACCACCAAGGTCCAGAATGGGTCTGGCCGCGAGGTTTCTTCCTTCGCGCGCTCTTGCATTTCGACCTTCAGCGCAGACAAACTGCGGAGGAGCGCACGGAGACGTTCCAGCAGGTGACGAGGAGACTGGAAGGCTGCAAGCGGGCTCTTCGAGAGAGCCCATGGAAGGGCCTCACGGAATTGACTAACAAGGATGGCGCATTTTGTGCAGATTCGGTAAGTATTCCTCTGCTCATCTCGCTACCCGTCGTCATTGCTAACGGTGGTGTTATAGTCTCCTACGCAAGCCTGGTCCGCAGGATGTCTCCTGGATATATACTACGATGCCGCGCAAGAAGCTGCTTTCGCATGGGAGGAGGAGAAACGAGAGATTCATTTTTGAGTTGTCGGCGATATTTTGAGACCATGAACATATGCCTATCACAGTGTTGCGAGAGGTTGATTTAACTTCTCTTCTCATGAAAAGCTTTTTTTTTGCCCTAGTTACTATAGAGTATATATTCCCAAGTCTCTGATTCTATCATTATATACGCCTTAGATAGATTATGTAGTGCTTGAGAAATATACAGTGCACGCAATCGATATAGTATCACATCATCTTTCGAGCTTCAGTAAAATCGTGCGCCAGGCGATAAGGAACAGAGTGTTGGGAAGATTTCTAGTCTGTTTCCCGATATCAAAACACCTCGTATCTAACGGGCGAGGAAGCTATCATGCATCCAAATCCCGACACGGTACTGGCACCTATGATTGGCGATGGAGAGACAGTGCAGAGTGAGAAATTCAAGAAGATTTTAAGTAGTGGAGAAGGGGTATCCGGTGACGGCGGCGGAACACTTGCAGCGGAGATATAATGCGACGTATGGCGCGAGATTAAATTAAGTGGTGTTAATGTACGGAGTACCATGTCAAGACTCCTCCTATGAGGCGGTGTTCACTGCAGTCAAACCTGTCATGGGTTCTTGTTCTTGCATGGTCTTGATACCAAGGGTAAACCATAATGGCGGGACGAACCATATCATAAGTATCTACAACCTCCAAAAACCATATATAGACACAACGTACTCTTCCACGTGGTCTTTCCAAAAGCCATTTCCCATCTGACAGATGCACCCAACATAAGTCGCGGCGAATGCTATCAGCCCCTCATCGAAGCCCCCAAAGCGTGGAGCCGAAAATGCGGAGAAGGGTCCAAATCCCAGCAATAAGGAGCAATCCACCGCTAGGCTCTAGGTAACTGCTAAACCCAACGAGTATCCACTCGCGTAGATCGCTGGGAGGGATCTTGGAGACGTAAACCCCTTTTTCGCGCGTGATTGGTGTGTGTGATTCGAAAGTCCCGAGCCTGTCGGGACTTGGAGGGCTGAGAGCGGTATATATTATGGGGTCTTAAAGTCCCTAGGATAATTGCCGTGGTTGGTAAGGCAGGTTACCCCAGGAAGATGTGTAAGATCGGCCAGATAAGGACAGGGAAGAGGAAGTAGGTAGGCAGATAAGTAGGTGAGAATGCCCAACGCTCCGACGACACATGGACTCGTGATCTGTTCTTGGTTGCTATTTTGAGGTATTACTCCGGGTGGGAAGTAAATATGTATTGTATTATGGGGAAGCAGTTTGTAATCTTATAGGGCTTGGTTTTCTTTCTAAAGTGTTGAAAAGCATTTTGGTGATGCATGCCGAGAAGATGAATTCAGGAATAGGGTCTGAATTTTCCTAGCCAAGTTGCATTTCCAGTTCAGGAACTGGATTCCATTTATGAAAGTATCATAGAAGAAGTCTTACTCGGCGTGATATGAATCATATCGATGTCTCGATAGAGATTTTATGATGGAATGATAGATCATTTCTCTGTTCTGGAAGAATAAGAGCCTATCGGGTCTTTTTTTGCTTTAGGTTCTTCCACATGTGTTCTTTCTGGAACAGCTAAGACTCATAGCTGTCTGTACCTACTGGCAACGGGGACCTTTGCAAGACTAAAGCTAGTTCATGAGGTCAAATCTCCTTCATCGAGTCAAAAGTCCTCCTGACAACAGGAGAAAGGGTCACGCGTACATCTTAGAACATCAAGTATTGTCTTCTTCAGATCCCGATTCTGGATTTCACTGGCCAATACACTTCCCCAAGCCACGCTACGGAGATTTAACGCTTAGAGTTGTTGATCTTCCGCGGGAGACGTTGAATCCGTATCCCGATGTTCAGGAGAAGCGGGGTCTCGTTGCTGAAGGAGCGTGAGAGAGATCGATTAACAGTTGAGAGTTTAAAGCGTTTGCCGAGGATACACATGTTTTCATGTGTCTCTTGAATGGACCTTTGTTCTCTCGTGTCTGTGGCAGGTGGACATCTATATCATGAGGGCGTGGGTTTGAAGATGGATTCGTGTAGAAGAATGAAAGGAACTGCATCACTCATTCTGATGTCTCTCAAGGAGGGCCCCTGAAGAGAATAAAAGAGTCGAAACTGCTTTAAGGCTCACTGAAGGTTTGATTTAAGGTCGTTGTCACGATGAAAGGTCTTCTTGTTTCCCTGCTGGTATTGATTCCACTCGCCGCGGCTGCTCCGGAGAAGCGAGCCTCCACTCCAACTGTTACCATTGCCAATCCATCGGCTACAGTCGTTGGAACCTCGGCTTCGAGTCTCGACACGTTCATTGCGATTCCCTTTGCGCAGCCTCCAACAGGTTCCCTGCGTTTGAAACCACCGCAGCCGTTGACGTCTGCACTGGGAAAAGTCAATGCAGTGGGAACAGCGCCTGCATGTCCACAATTATATTTCAGCGTTAGCAGCAATGACTTCCTGACCGATATCCTAAAAGAAATTCTTGACCTGCCACTGTTCCAAACAGTGCAGAACTCCAAAGAAGATTGTTTAACTCTGGACATAGTACGACCGGCTGGGACAACTGCTGGCTCCAAGCTACCCGTGCTGTTTTGGATATTTGGAGGCGGTTTTGAGTTCGGTTCGACTCAGTTATATAATGGAGGATCACTTGTTTCGACATCGATTGAGAAAGATCAGCCAATAATTTTCGTTGCCGCCAACTATCGAGTGGGTGGCTTCGGATTCATGCCTGGGAAGGAGATCCTCGCCGATGGAGCGTCAAATCTAGGATTATTGGATCAAAGACTTGCCTTGCAGTGGGTTGCAGACAATATTGAAGCTTTTGGTGGTGATCCAACTAAAGTTACCCTCTGGGGTGAATCGGCAGGCTCCATTTCTGTCTTCGATCAGATGCTGTTGTATGACGGTAACATCACTTACAATGGGAAGCCACTATTCCGCGCGGGCATCATGGACTCTGGAAGCGTCGTTCCCGCCAATGCAGTGGATTGTCCGGCTGGACAGGCCATATATGATACCGTCGTGGAAAATGCCGGTTGTTCTTCATCGAGCGACACCCTTCAATGTCTCCGGGATCTGGATTATACTGACCTGTTGAACGCGGCCAACTCAGTTCCTGGAATTCTCAGTTATACTTCAGTTGATCTATCTTACTTGCCTCGACCTGATGGGACAGTCTTGACGGACTCTCCAGATGCCCTCCTTCGACAGGGCAAATATGCCAAAGTCCCATTCATCATCGGCGACCAGGAAGACGAGGGGACGATATTCGCCTTGTTTCAGTCCAACTTGACGACGGTCGACGACGTGGTCTCGTATCTATCGACTGTCTTCTTCCATGATGCAACCCAGGAGCAGATTGAAGAATTGGTAGCCACATACCCAGATGATGCTGCGGATAGGTCCCCATTCCGAACTTCCCTCCTCAACAACTGGTATCCGCAATATATGCGCTTGGCAGCCATCCTGGGTGACTTCACTTTCACCTTGACCCGTCGCCTCTTCTTGAACATCGCACAAAGCGTCGATCCAGACGTCCCGTTTTGGTCTTACCTATCATCATACGACTACGGGACCCCTATCTTAGGCACCTTCCATGGCAGCGATCTGCTACAGGTATTCTTCGGTATCCTGCCCAATTATGCTTCCGACGCCATTCGTTCATACTATCTCTCTTTTGTATATAACCTGAACCCTAACACTGGGTCTGGTCAGACGGAGTGGCCACAGTGGGGCAGCAATCAGACCTTGATGCAGTTCTTTTCGGGCTCGTCTTCATTGTTGGTGGATGATTTTCGCGATGACACAGCTCAGTTTCTTTTGGAAAATACGGCAAGTTTCAGAATTTGAGCTCAGCTCTACCATATTTATGGGGACCTGTTGGATATATATCTAGTTTAATGAGTGTATAGTTAGTTATAGGGTCGAGTCAATGGACACGTGAAATGGAATATTAACTAACAGAGTGCTTACGTCTTGACTTGGCCCTTAGATAATTGTGCATAATCGTGGCTCACTGCTGACGCTAAGCCTTAGGTATTTTCCTACCAGCTTAATCAGGCCCGAGATGAAGGAATGTACTGTTGCAAAAAGTGACCTGTATAATTAACCATGCAATCGTTTCCGGGTGCAGGAGATAGAAGCCACGCAATTATTATTTCTAGACCCTTTCAGAGAAGAGCTATTAGCAAGTAGGAACTACAACACAATTACCAGTTTCATCTTCATCATGTATCTCTACTAACTACGTCAATTTACTTAAACATCCGCATGATGCATATAGCACCATCCCAGCCCATTCATACTGTCTATATTCGCTATATGTCACAAGCGAACAGAATTAAGAACTGAAATTCTCGAGAATCCTACGATTATCACATTATTCAACGGAAGCATAGCTAGTTAATACTGTTGACTTGTTCTTATATTTTATGGGACGTTACGTATCCTCGTACCGAAACCATTTGATATCACTGGATAACTATATACGGTTCTGTCGTGTCGTTTAGTTAAACAACAGATTTCCAGTACTACGTACCACACCCCACCAAAGGGTAGATTTCCAGGGCACCTGTCTGGATATACTAGGTACTAATTTCGTCCCACATTCACGAGTGGGGATGGTTGCTAATGCCAAAGATGTTCTGCAGCTTTTGGCCTAAATTAGTACTTACGTAGTTTTAGATTATATCAAAAAGTGATAGCTGATCCCAGTCACTGTATTGGTTGCTTGGCCACAGCATAGAGTGCGTGGGGGATGTTGAGTAACCTTCTTTACCTTCTGCAGGGGATGTATCACTGAACTTTATAAAAGGACCAATGTGCTCTCAATAATGGTCTTATAGTGTATCTATTATCTAGGAGATGAGATGTAGATGCGCTGCTTGATTAGGGAAGAATACGAATACGACGGGTTCCGAGACATCAGCTTAAAAAAGGAGTCGGAAACTGTCACATTCCCCGTTTCGACACCGTCGAGCCTATGTCTCGTTGTCATCTATCCTGGTAAAAGGTAATAAATAATATTGATGGCTAGGTAGTTCGAGATGGGACGTCTGTTGTTGAAGCTCGAGTTTGATGGTGGCGTAGAACCGACGCAGATCATGAATATCGATCGTATCTCCAGATTCGAGAAGGAACTCTGCTGAAACTAGAAGCTCTGGGGGATCTGCGCTAATGTGACAGGTGTCTGTCTCCTCTCATTTATTTCTGATTCAAAAATCAAGACCACTCCTGGTGCTATAATACTAAATTGGTAAAAGCTGTCTCCTTGCGGAGGCGTGGGTTGCTTTTCTACTGTTCCATCAAGAGATCCATGGGCAGCTGTGGGTGATCCTCTCCCGACAATAGTCGCGTCGCTAGTTTTACTCTCTTCCCCCTTTACTCTTAGGGTCACATCCAATCGAGATATATGGCGTATGTCAGGATAAACAAGCGGATTCCATCCTTGTGGCGTTGTCTCCCCAGACGACAACTCGCGAATACCGGGAACGATGGGGCACGGAGCAGGGAAGATCTGGGCGACCAGGCTTGCAATTTGAAAGGGACAACTTCATAAAAAAAATGCAGAAAGCAGTCGGTTGAAACGGATGGAAGAGGTCAAGCTTTTCTAGTGTGAGGCTTGGTAACTGAATTGGTACGTGGTCAATCATTCCAAGTGGGCCACAAACGCAGAGCTTTACGCAAGCCAGACAAGTCATCGCTGAAAGAAGACGACACAGAAAAAGACTGATGATATTTTTAGTGCTCGGGCTTGGAACCAGTCATTATTATTCGTGCTACCATCCGTACCAATTTACTCCTCTCGTCCTCGCTGGGTCTCTCCGGGCTTACGCGAAATTGAAACGTCTCGTGCGCCGCGACTGGAAAAGCGTACGAATCCACTGCCCAGTCCGCGTCCTCTGACTGGTGCCTCGAATCAACGATGCCCCCAGAAAGAACCAGGCGATGCCAGGCGGGCTCATAACTAATCTCCTGAATCCGGTATCCTTCTTATTCGCCAGTCCTTCCAGCATGCGCGATCCCTCCGTGGGTGTTGGGTGAGTGTCGACTTTATCAATCTCACTTACCACACTCCATCGCACCCTACAGCGAAGATGGCCAGACCAGGAGTTTGGCATAGTCTGAGGACGCTGCTGGCTACTTGGCTAGTAGTGGCTAATGTGGCGCAAGGTATCTCTCTGGACATTAGCGACACTGGTGAGCCATCCTCCCCCATCCCCTCCCCCCCTTCAGGATCGTGTGGTGTTTCTCTTCGGTTTCTCTCATCTTTGCGCTTGGTGGCTAATGTGTTGCGATGATTTACAACAGATTCCATCGTGAATGCCGCCAGCACGGCGGCTTGGGGGATCATGCACATGTATACAGGAAATGAAACTGGTGCGATCCCCGGAAAGCTGCCCGGCACTTGGTGGGAAGGTGGAGCGATGTTTATGGCTATGATC
This sequence comes from Paecilomyces fulvus, assembly GCA_029606305.1. NCBI lineage: Eukaryota > Fungi > Ascomycota > Eurotiomycetes > Eurotiales > Thermoascaceae > Paecilomyces > Paecilomyces fulvus. Next base: position 178,196 of record JAPVCG010000044.1, read on the forward strand.
GAATACTGGCGTGAGACCGGGGATACAACATATAACCATGAAGTGAGTGTCGGAATGCAGTGGCAGGCTGGTGATGGAGACTATATGCCTTCCAACTGGAGTAGCTACCTGGTAAGCAAAGGCGAATATCGAGAGACCTCGGGATATGCTGTCTGACAAGGTGGACAAGGGAAACGACGATCAAATGTTCTGGGGACTCGCGGCTATGACTGCAGCCGAGCTGCAATATCCGGAATACGGAACGTACTCTTGGTTGTCACTAGCGCAAGGAGTCTTTAATACCCAGGTGGCAAGATGGGACCCGGACAATTGCGGCGGCGGTTTGCGCTGGCAGATTTGGTCCTATGAAGCTGGATACGACCTCAAGAATTCGATCTCGAATGGCGGTTTATTTCAGCTTGCTGCTCGTCTCGCATATTACACCGGCAACGCGACCTACGCTGAGTGGGCAGAAAAGATCTACGACTGGGCTGCCACTACTCCGCTGTTGAACACCAACACCTGGAACGTTGCCGATTCGGTGGATATTTCGGACAATTGTACCACTCAAGGAAATGACCAGTGGTCATATAACTACGGGACGTTTATCAGCGGTGCTGCATATATGTACAATTATGTGAGTTACACAATACCCCCTGTTCGATCACGCAGCGCACCTCAGTCCCCTCTCGTGGGCAGTTGAATTTACGACACTTTTCTTCAAGCGCCGTTCTTGATGCCGAGTCAGTCTTCTGTTATCGATTAAACTAACGCATGCTCGTTATAGACGAATGGCACCTCGAAATGGGAGACGGCCGTCAGGGGTCTAGTCAATGTTACACTCAACAAGTTCTTCCCCACCAAGTATGGCGGCGAAATCATGTCTGAAATCCTCTGTGAACCCACCGAGATCTGCAACAGAAATGAGATTCTTTTCAAGGGTCTGACGGCTGCTTGGCTGGCGTTCACCAGCGTGTTAGTGCCGTCAACCTACAGTCAAATTCTCCCCAAGCTCCAGGGCTCTGCAGAAGCCGCGGCGAAATCGTGCACTGGCTATACCAACAACACCTGTGGCGTCCGATGGTACACCGGCACCTGGGACGGGTGGGTTGGGTTGGAGGAAGAGGTTACTGCGACCAATATATTCGTGGCCAATCTGGTCGCATTGAACCAGACGAGACCAGTCACGTCAACCACCGGAGGAAATAGTACCAGTGATCCGACTGCCGGACAGGATGATACCTCTACCTCGACTACACTCTCCAAGATCACCACGGGAGACAAAGTGGGTGCAGGATTCTTGACTGCCGGCTTCGTCACATCATGGATTGGCTTGATTGTCTGGATGGCTCTGGGCGCTTAAGGAACTTCATGCTGGTCTACGGGTTTCTTATGTTATAGACTTCCATTGGTCGGTGTATTTTTAATATCATACAAGCATATCATTATTCGTTCAATATGTAAATGACGGGCAATGAGCAGGACTCTCATATATGAGGCTACTTGCCTAACATTAGATATCCACGAGGGAGCAGATACATGAGAGTGAACCCTCCCGCCAGAAATAATAGAAAATATCGATGCCTCGAAGCCTATCATCTAGATTTATCTAGCATAGAGAAGTGATCAGCAGAAAATCTTAACTAGTTAGTTAGTTATGCACTGACGTGGCTGATTCAGCACCTGCACAAAACCGACTCCGTCATCGCGCAGCCAAAGAGCGAAGCTAAGTTGTTAGTACTCTGCGATAGAAAGCAAAACAACGCATCACCTCGCTTTTTTCTTCTTTTTTTTTTGCCCCTCCAGACCCCCCATTGCCCTCCAGATTAGAGACCTTCACACGGAGATTTCCTTACATATTTCTCCGTCAGAGGTGGTGCCTTTCTCAATCCTTTGACACCTTTTCCCCCCTTGACGTCAGTCCTCTACGCCGGATCTGATCTCTTCGAAGACCCCGTATGCGTCCGTCGGAGGGGCAGAACAGCCGCTGAGGTGATTAGGGCGCGCGTAGCGCCAGTATTGTCGCAAGATGTCTGCCACAGCAATGGCTGCGACAGCTGTGCCAGCTTTTCCAGTCTTCATGGCAGCAGGAACGAGCGATGCGACAATCTATGGAAACAGTCATGGGGCCTTACCGGATAAACCATGGGATAGGCAAACCAAGGTCCATGTATATACGCAACTTGTTATGTCTAGTATTCTTGGTGTGAGCGCTTTTTTAACGTTCTGTGTATGTATGACCTTGTTTTCCGCGACCTTGGCTGCTGGGCGCAGGAACTGACGAACTCTGGCGGCAGATTATACGACCAAAATGGAGTGAATTATATGCGGCGCGGAGGAAACAGCGCAATGCGGCGTCGAGGTTGCCCGAGTTGCCAGAAAGTCTTTTTGGATGGATACCTGTCGTTTGGAGGATTACGGACGAGGAAGTCCTGGAATCGGCGGGCATGGATGCCTACGTGGTAAGTCGCGACACCTAGCTCAGTCTCTCTCTCGTTGGGATCTAATTGCTGATGGAGCGTGGGACTAGTTGCTATCGTTTTTCAAGTTTGCGCTCAGGTTCCTATTAGCTACCTTTTTCTTCGGTGTAACCATCATCCTTCCAATACACTACAAGTATACCGGGAAGCATGGAATCCCCGGATGGGACGACCCGGACAAAGACCATAACGGAGACCGCAATGAGACTCTCTGGAGACGGTCGAAGTCTCCAAGTGACGAGATCAATACCAAACCAGGCTTTCTCTGGATCTATGTCGTGTTTACCTACGTCTTTACCGGTCTAGCTATCTATCTCCTCATTCAAGAGACAAACAAGATCATCACAACGAGACAGAGGTACCTGGGTACTCAAACCAGCACTACGGATCGCACCATTCGTCTGTCCGGCATCCCTCCGGAACTGAGGTCGGAAGAAAAGATCAAAGATTTTATTGAAGGTCTGCAGATCGGCAAAGTGGAGAGCGTCACCTTGTGTCACAAATGGGAGAGGCTGGATAGGCTGATGGACGAGCGCTTCAAGATGATAAGGAAGCTGGAGCGTGCCTGGATTGATTATATCGGGCATAAGAAAACAAGGAGAGTTAGCGACACGCTTCCTCTCGTGCGGTCGCACCAACGCGGTGCAAGTGTCGCTTCGGAGGACGGTCCTGAGCACTCTCGGCTGCTTTCTGAGGAAGGACATGACCGGCCTCAAGGTTCCAATACCCCCAGCAGGCGCCCAACCACGCGAATCTGGTATGGTCCATTTAAGCTACTGTACCGGACCATCGATGCCCTCGACTACTACGAAGAGAAGGTGCGCAGGCTGGATGAGAAGATTCTGGCTGCACGGCAGAAGGAGTACCCTCCTACTACGATTGCTTTCGTGACAATGGAGTCAATTGCAGCGGCCCAGATGGTCGTCCAAGCTATCCTTGATCCTCATCCGATGCAACTGCTCGTTACTCTCGCCCCGGCCCCGGCTGATGTCGTTTGGAAAAACACGTATGTGTCGCGTCAGAGACGAATGATCCAGTCATGGTTAATCACCACTGCAATTGCATTTCTCACGGTCTTTTGGTCTGTTCTCTTGCTGCCTGTTGCTTATATGTTGGAGCTTGAGACTCTCCATAAGGTCTTCCCTTCGCTTGCAGATATGCTTGCGAGACATGCTATCCTCAAATCCTTCGTCCAGACCACGCTTCCGACCCTGGCCATCTCTCTGCTGACGGTTGCGGTTCCTTACATCTACAATTGTGAGTTCTCGGGATAAGTCGTCTTTGCCAAGCCCGTATATGTATTGACTGTCTTCTAGGGCTTTCCCATCATCAAGGGATGATGTCCCGAGGAGAAATCGAGCTGTCTCTTCTGTCGAAGAACTTCTTCTTTTCGTTCTTCAACCTGTTTCTCGTGTTTACTGTATTCGGTACAGCAAGTACATTTTACGGTTTCTGGAAGAACCTGCGCGACGCCTTCAAGGACGCCACTACTATTGCCTTTGCGCTTGCTACTTCGCTCGAATCATTCACCCGTTTCTATATGAACTTGATCATCCTGCAAGGCCTGGGCTTGTTCCCATTCCGCCTATTGGAGCTTGGAAGTGTCATTATGTATCCGATCAATTTCCTTCACGCTAAGACCCCGCGCGATTTCGCTGAAATGTCAAAGCCACCGACATTCAGTTATGGCTTTTCTATCCCGCAGACCATCTTCATCTTCATCATCTGCATCGTCTACAGCGTCTTCCCGAGTTCCTGGCTGATCTCCCTCGGTGGCTTGGTCTACTTTGCTCTGGGCCAGTTCATTTACAAATATCAACTACTCTACGCCATGGATCATCAGCAGCATTCGACGGGACGCGCATGGCCCATCATCTGCAGCCGAGTGTTTCTTGGGCTTGTCGTCTTCCAATTGGCAATGATTGGAGTCCTTGCGCTTCGCAAGGCGATCACCCGCTCTCTTATGTTACTGCCTCTCCTTGGAGTGACTATCTGGTTCATGTATTTCTTTTCGCGCACGTACGAACCTCTGATGAAGTTCATCGCTCTGAGAAGCATTGACCGAAGTCTCCTTGCCGCGGACGAAGCGTCGCCGTCCCCGTCATCGATCATGTCGCCGCCCTCAGGCCTGGACCGCGATCTGCTTCCCATTCGCATCGGCGGTCGCGATATCGGCCTGAAGCTGAAGAGATACGTTAATCCCAGCCTGATCCTCCCTCTTGACGGGCCGTGGGTTCCGGGGCGTAACAATCCCAGCCTTCCCGACGAGAGTTACTTTGCCACCTACCATGCAGCTGTCGGTAATGGTGTGTCCGTTTAACTTGGAAGGCCCATGTTCCAACGCATGCTGACCTATCCACATGCATATTATGTGCATAGCCCTGTGATTTTGATTGTTCTGATTTGCAGCCTACATCCATGTCTCTTTGCGTTTGATTCGCGTGGTTGACTTTTGGTTCATGTCTATGCATCTGATGTGTTGTGTTGTATTTTGCCCTCTTTGACCTGATGAGATGATATATGCCTACGATACGATACCACCTCGCGATGTGCATTCTTGTATGCACCCTTAACGTTTTGATGTCTGTATATAATGTGCAACTGTGTATATTCTCCAGTAAACCAACTCCGTGCAATCTCATTTGAATCCACAATAAAAGCACAATAAGGCCCTGCAGTCGTATCTGCTTAACATTTCAGTCTGCCCTCACGTACATCAAACCTCCTACTCCCAAAACAGGGAAATAGCAAGGGGAGAATGCATCTCAACTCTGTTCATCCTGCAAACAACCCTGCAATAGCACCGCGGAGACGATTCCGCCGTGATATCCTAATCCATCGACCGGGGATTCCGGATCATCCTCTCCCAATATCACCCGAACATACTCCCTATTCGATTATCACAAGACCCTGCTGACAGGGAAATATATCGTTGTCCAGTAGTATTCTTTTGAGGAAGCTGTTGAAGGCCTAGGCGTGATAGTGATGATAAATCGCGGGGTTGTCCTATCCTATCCTATCCTTGGTGACAAGGACAGGGGTTTAGGAGATTTGGAATCGCATGCATTACATGAAGGGAAGTAAGCGAGATGTGATATTTTCTGAGCAGGAGGATGGGCAAGGGTGAGTTTTTGTGGACTCCGCAATTGTAATTAATGAGGGGGTTTCGTTAATATTTAAGAGATTTGTTAATGGAAGAATGTCAAGATATCAAGGCCACAAAACGGCTTCTTTACTTGCACTTCTACTGATATAAACATAATTGACACTGTTTCCACCATCGAAGTAGTCTAGGACCACCACAATGACGAATGATGCAGGACAAACCCAGTCATCACCAACGAAACCCTCTTGGGTACCCGTTCTGGAGCAACCGGTATACACACCCCGAAAGCTACGCGTGGTGTGTATTGGTGCCGGCTTCTCAGGACTCACACTTGCGTATGAATGGAAACATCACCTCCGGATGGAAGATTACATCGACCTCGTGATCTATGAGAAGAACGCAGATGTAGGAGGGACGTGGTTTGAGAATCGGTATCCGGGTGTAGCGTGTGATGTGAGCTATACTTTCCCCATCGCATACCTGACAGGATGCATTGGTGCTGATGAGAAGCATGATACCTAGATCCCCGCACACATCTATTCATTCGCCTTCGAACCAAATCCAGACTGGACCTCTTTCTACGCCAGCGGAACAGAGATTTTCGAGTACATGAAGCGGACTACTAGGAAATATCATCTCGATGAAAGGATCCGGTTCAACTCCCGTATCATATCATCCATTTGGGATGACGAACACGGAAAATGGGACCTGGAGATCGATCAGAACGGAACAATCATCAATACCGAGGCCGATGTCCTGATCAGTGGCGCGGGGATCTTGAATAAGTGGCGATGGCCCGATATTGAAAGCCTCCATTCCTTCAAGGGTACATTGGTACACAGCGCACGATGGGATTCCGATCTCGATTGGTCTGGGAAGAAAGTCGCCATCATCGGAAACGGGTCCTCTGCGGTACAGATCCTACCGAAAATGCAACCCGAAGCAGCGAAGATCGTGACTTATATCCGCGGACCGACGTGGATATCAGCGAATTATGAAGCGCAATTCACACCGGAAGGGAAGAATTTCACCTATACTGAAGAGCAGAAGAGGAAGTTTCGCGAGAATCCCGAGGAATTATTCAATCTTCGAAAAAGCATCGAACACAGTCTCAATCATTTCTTCCAGTACTTACTAACCGACACGCCACGGCAGGTAGAGCTCGAGAATACAATTCGCGGAATGATGGAAACTCGTCTGAATCACGATCCCGATCTATGCGCGAAGCTCATTCCAGATTGGAAGGCTGGATGTCGTCGCCTGACCCCTGGAGAGAGATACCTGGAGGCTCTACAAGAGCCCAATGTTTCAATCGAGTCTGCCAGTATTGAAAGAGTCGATGAACGCGGGATTCAAACCAAACATTCCCACGAAGACTTCGATATCATCGTATGTGCCACAGGATTTAACGTCAGCTTTGCTCCAAGCTGGAAGCTCATTGGGAAGAACAACGTCAATCTGGCCGATCAATGGCGCGACGGTCCCGAAGCGTACTTTGGCGTCTGCGCGCCGAATATACCGAACTATTTCATTTTCAATGGACCCAATTCTCCTGTGGGCCATGGGTCCCTTATTGCCGTTATGGAATGGACGGCCCAGTATATACTACGATGGTGCAGGAAGATTGCAACGGAGGATATAAAGTACGTTATATCATCCAAGAAAAAGCTGATCGCTCTAACTCACACCACCAGATCCATCACAGTCTCCAACGAAGCAACAGACGAATACAACATCTACTCTCAAGAATCCCTCAAACGAACCGTCTGGACCAGCGGTTGTCGATCATGGTATAAAAACGGCAAGAAAGACGGCAAAGTCACAGCAATGTATGCGGGGAGCATTCTGCACTATAAGGAAATCCTCGAGAGTTTCCGAACTGAGGACTTTCATTTCGAATACCGTAGTCCGAATCGGTTCAAGTTTCTGGGAAATGGGTTGACGGAGAGAGAAGTCAGAGGGGAAGATTTGGCCTTTTATATGACGAAATGAATCATAGGATGGATGAGATACCGTTGGTGTTTACTATACTTTCTTGAAGAATGTTTGACTTTGATATATGTAAACCTCTGAATAGCAACCTCCAGGACGTTTAGAAAGCGAGAGAGCAAAAAGGACCAGCACCATTAGGTAGTCACCTCGAAACCAGCATGCCATATGAACCTCGGCTGGTCGGCATCGACCATATCCAACTGATACCAGTAGCGTCCATCGTGTGTAGGGATAGAGTCATACCATTGGCCACCGCCATTCACTGGCAATGCCCCCAGCGGATCTACCGCGGCCGGACTGTCTCAAGAAGATCCAAAGGCACGAATCTTATCGACCAAATTATCCAGCTGACCAATGTTAGTAATCTCGCGGAAATGAATTGTAAATCCAACTGGGATTGCATTGGCGATGGCCTGATATCGGACAGAGTCCGGCATCATAGCATCCGGGCACTAACAGCACCATGGCATAAAAAGTAGCCAGTCACAATTATGTTTTGGAGTCGAATGATGATGTTCTGGAGTCGAATGTTCTGGATCTCTATTCTGTCTTCTGCCACATCTCAATGTTTCTCGAGAAAAGAAATTCTAACTTACTTTCAGCTTATATACGCAGGATATCATTTGTGCTTCAAAAAACAGTACCACGGTATAACAGTAGCAATTATCTTATCTCTTGGAAGCGCACTTCGATTTGAGGAAATCGTCACATGGCAGCCAACGATTCTCCTTCATCGACTGCACATTCAAACCTTGAGCAGGATGGGTCTCAATACATAGATCTCGAATCGCAAACGGACCTGCCACACGAGCCGGAGCCTTTCTATGAACTCGTCCTCAAGCTAGAGAAACCGACCAGAAGTCTGCTCAATCATCCATGGTCCGGAAAAGGTACAGAAGAAGACCCGTTCCTCGTGGAATTTATCAGGGACGATCCCCGCAACCCAAAGCACTTCAAACCGTGGCAGAAATGGACCTTCTGCACCGTCATGGCTATCGCCACGTTAGGCGTCGCTATGGGTAGTTCTGCATATAGCGGCGGAATCATCCAAGTCATGGAGGAGTTCGATTGCACGCAAGAAGTCGCGACGCTCGGCTTGGCTCTGTTTGTTCTTGGATTCGCTATCGGGCCTTTGTTCTGGGCTCCCCTGTCGGAATTGTATGGTCGCCAGACAACATATTTCATTTCGTTTGGTGCTTACACGGCGTTCAACGCCGGATCTGCCGGCTCAAAGAATATTCAGACATTGCTGATTCTTCGTTTCCTGGCTGGCACTTTTGGCTCATCTCCCATGACCAATGCAGGTGGTGTGATATCGGATCTCTTCGAGGCAAACGAGCGCGGATTAGCCTCGACGCTGTTCTCTGCTGCGCCTTCAATGGGCCCGATCGTCGGACCGATCATGGGTGGCTTTGTCGGAGAGACGGTGGGATGGAGATGGATCCTGGCCGTGGTCACCATCTTTAGCGGCGTGATCTGGATTATCGGCTCCTTTGCGGTTCCAGAGACATATGCGCCGATTCTGCTTCAGCGCCGTGCAGCTGCCTTATCAAAGAAGACAGGCAAATGCTATATCAGCGCTCTCGACAAAGGCAAAGATGAAACTGCAGGGCATGTCTTCCGTGTGGCTCTCGCCCGTCCATGGCAGTTGCTGATCCGCGAGCCGATCTGTCTCTTGCTTTCGATCTATATAGCCATCGTCTACGGCACGCTGTATCTCACCTTCGACGCGTTTCCGATCGTCTTCATGCAACATCGAGGTTGGAGCCAAGGAATAAGCGGCCTCGCCTTTCTGGGTGTCGCTGTCGGAATGGTTTTCGCCCTGATATACTTCTGGTGGGACAACAACAGACGGTATGTCGGGGTTGCACAAAACTCACCGGATGGATTTGCGCCTGCAGAGGCCAGATTACCACCAACCCTGCTGGCCTCCATTTGTCTTCCAGTTAGTCTGTTTTGGTTTGCATGGACCAACTACCCTAGCATTCATTGGATCGTGCCCATCATCGCCGTCGCGCCGTTCGGGTTTGGGTTGAACCTCCTCTTCCTGAGTATCATCAACTATCTGATCGATTGCTACGTGATATACGCGGCATCAGCACTGGCCGCAAACGCTGTCCTGCGATCACTATTCGGGTTCGCCTTTCCATTATTCACACAGCAAATGTACGATAACCTGGGCATCCATTGGGCCTCTTCCATCCCAGCCTTTCTCACTGTGTTATGTCTGCCATTCCCGTTCTTCTTCTACAAGTACGGAGAATCAATCCGACGCAAATGCAAATACGCGGCCAAAGCAGCGGAGATGCTAGAGATTATGAGAAAGGCAGAGTTACAGAAGACAGACAGCCAGACCGGTGACGAAACGGAGCGTCCTGAGGACAATGATTCAAACGAAGAGGCAAAGCCTGAATAAGTCTCCCTTCTTCAAAAGGCCGTTGCATCGTTGGACTTGGATACTGACGCCTAGTCATGTTCTCAGCGATCATCTTTCGGCATCGGATCGTATACAAGGCAAGGCATTGGTGAAAAGTACATTTATGATTCCACATGTTCGATAAGCTGTATATAGACATGACATGTATATACAGGTAGTATTTCATAATATAATCACGTATTTCATAGAGATGATTCTGAAATTACTTCTTCATATCTCTCCTCATGTAACCTCAGCCAACTAGGATTTAGGCCTTATTGGGAACATCATACTCATAAATCATAGTCCCCGTCGCGGTATTGTTGTTGTCAATCTATACATTTTGAATATTGATCAATTTGTGCAAGAGTACAAATATGGACAGCGAACTCATCTATTTGCGTCTGGCTGGGCCTAGAGTATGTAGACATGGAACAGTGGGCACCGAACCTGGGAACAATGAAGTCAATAGCTCCAGCGCCAGCCACACAGGGTAGAATGCTAATGTACAAGCGGTAACCTTTCTCCAAGTGTATAATTTTTGTCTTCACTAAACTACATATCATACTACGTCAACTACAGCTGTAGGAGTGAAGGGCTATCTCACGGGTTATGAGAAAAGTACGGAGTAATGGGTGGTTGCGGTTACGATAATTCGAAAAGGCTTCTTCTATCGCTCATGTGTTCTCATCGAGATCATGGGGTTATTTTGGATCAAATATAAGAAACACCACTAATTCGTTACGATATGGAGTCAGATTGACAAAAACTGTCCACATAGTTAACTATTGGCTCCTGCAGCCAAATTATAGTACCGGGGTTAATCGAGTCTCTACCAAATCCTTATTAAAGTAGAAGATCCAAGTAATGATAAGTTAGAGGGACTCACATATAATTCTTCAATAAAACCAGACCTGTCAATCCAAATAGATGATTTATCCTTATGAGTAGTATTCTGCGTTTGTCCTTTTCTTTGTTTCTCATAATCACGCACTATATATACTTAATCAGGATGACTTGAGCGCAACTTCTCAACATTATTAGTAGCTTGGACTATTATGATTGAGTTCTTTCTATTATGTATTTAGAGAGATATCTAGATCGAAAATAATGGAATAATACCTGTATTGAATATGCCATATGTGTATGATATGGTGTCTGCAAGCAACGACAAAGTATTTCTGAAGTCACTAATAAAAGGATGTGATGGCTTGGTTAGGTTTAGGACTTAGCTTATCGCTAGGGCGGGCTGCGACGCGACTCGGAATTGCGCCAGGCCTACTGACGGTTTCAGAGAATATGAAAGGCGAAGATAGCTATTGCTGAAGATATTTCCCTTTGGAAAGCATTGCTCTGTACTCCACTAAACGCACGTTCACACCTTATTGAATCTGTGGTGGTACCTCCGACGAAAGTTTCATTTTTAAGACATGGCCTCCGATTCGCGACCAGAGCAACAAGGACAGGACCCAGGAAAATATAGCGGTCCGTTTCTCCAGGACGTGGCTGTGATGGGACGATTTGTCGCTGACTGTTTCCGCCATCCTCTGGAGACCGCCAGCAGTGTTGGACCTACGCTTAATGAGCTTACGCTTGGCTTCGCTGGGGAGTCCTTCGTGCCGGAGAGGGATATTCGTGATCTTACGGGCCAGGTGGTCTTCATCACTGGTGGTGGGTGTCTGAATTCGCTACATATCCACAGGAATTCGAACCTCACTGGATACATGGACTGATACTGATCTACTGGCTGTATAGGGAACACCGGCCTAGGTAAGGAAGCTATCTTGCAATTAGTACGCCATGGTCCAGCCTGCATCTATCTGGGCGCGCGGAATGAGACCAAGGCCCGCGATGCTATCGCTGATATCCAAGCGCAGCTGTCCACCCCTGTGGAGATCAAATATGTCCCTCTAGATCTTGCTTCATTCAAGTCTATCCGCACCGCTACAGAAAAATTCACAGCGGAATGCAACCGCCTGGACCTACTAATCTTAAATGCCGGGATAATGGCCCATGATGCCGCCACGACAGAGGACGGCTATGAGATCCAGTTCGGAACGAACCATGTTGGACACTTCTTACTTACAAAGCTCCTCTTGCCCTCGCTACTACGGACGGTGAAGGATGTAGTTCCTGCGCCAGATGTCAGGATAATCACTCTGAGCTCCGTAGCCCACAAGGCCTCCCCGTCGTTTGAGATTATGACCTCTACGCCTGCACTCTTGGCATGCAACACCTGGCTTCGTTATGCTGCTTCCAAAGCCGCCAATATCCTTTTCGCGGCGGAGCTCGCCAGGCGATATCCAGAGATCATGTCTGTCTCCGTGCATCCGGGAGCTGTTGCGAGCGACTTGTACGAGACCGCTAAAGCTTCGAATGCGATCCAGCGCTGCGTCATCACCGCCTTTAGTCACCTTGCAATGCGCAGTGTTCGTACAGGAGCCTTTAGCCAGCTGTGGACGGCTGGCGTTCAGCGGGAATTGTTGATCAATGGCGGTTACTACACTCCTGTCGGAAATGTCCAGAAAGATAACCGGTTTGCGACTGACGCAGAGCTCGGGAAGAAGTTGTGGGAATGGACGGATGACGCCGTGGAGGAGGCGCTCAAATTGTAGTGCATTGCATCTCGTTGGACATTGCATCATATGTATAATATATTGTACCTTCACCTCAACATCTCGTATAGAAATTTCGTCACATCTAGATATATCGCCAAGTCGGATGTGAGATACCATTCAAGTGTCCTTAGGGTTTAGCCGAGCAAAGCCATCATTCTTCCACTATGAACTGCGCACAACAGCACAGAAGGAGGCTATCATTATGCCTCAGAGGCATCACCATGACCCGTAAGATTGTAGTCTTCTTAGACGTAGACTGTAGAGATGGGCTATTATGGTTGTCTGTAAGAGTCGTGGAAAACAATAACGAACTGTCTATTTTGCACTCCACACAAACCGTTGATTGGGCCGGCGAGCTAATTCGGAACCCTCTCTTCCTCCACTGCGTCTTCTGCTCGACTCAACCTCTCTAGAGGAGAATCATTATTATCCCCTCTGCGACGACCTTCTATTCGTGAGTTTCCCTCAATTTTGACCTTTTGCCTCGCGCGGTGAGCAAGAATCAACTCGTTCTCCGGACCCAACCCCGCTGCGATCAATTTACCGAGCTTAGCTAACCCAAACGCCTTTTCGCTAAGATCCGTCACTGAAATCCGTCGGCGGGCGAACATAATTCCCAACGCGCGAATCCGAGGAATCGATTGTCTCTGAGAGCAAATTTTCATAATGGATCAGGCAAAGCTGGCTAGGCTCCAGGCGAGCGTGCGGATTGGTATGTGTGTCCTTGTTGGCTTGTGTGCGGCATGATTTCGCAATCTCGAGCTGGGCCTGGTTAGACTTGGTGTGCGTGTGGAGGATGTGACAGTTGGGCAGCTTCAGCTTCGTTCTCTTCCATTGAGGACGAGCTGATCTCCTTTCTTGTTCCTTCCATATGCCTTATGGGTCTGCAGATCGAACGATGCATTTGCTAACAGCTGCTGTGCGATCTAGGGTGCGTTATACCATAATGATACCTTACCCCTCCCTCTCTTTTCGCCCATCACCCAGTTCAAGAATTTGAATATCCTTAAAAACACGATTGAATTGACGCAATCTCATATTTCCCGCGTGCACGCTGTCGCGTCCCAACATCATCACACTTGAATGGAAAAGAGATGGGAACTTCGCTGACTTTGGACTCGTTTCCTTCTACAGAGGCAAGGGTACCCCCCGCCGCAAGACCAAGAGGGTCCACAAGTCGTCCGGTGCCGACGACAAGAAGCTGCAGACCACTCTGAAGAAGATGAACGTTCAGCCTATCCAGGCCATCGAGGAGGTCAACATGTTCAAGGAAGACGGAAACGTCATCCACTTTTCCGCTCCTAAGGGTGAGTCCAGACCTGATGATTTTTCTGGGTGGTCGATTCCATGCTCCAGCTTCCGCATGCCCTTTCAAGCGCGAAACTTATTTGCTAATTCATGAACGTGGCGCTGCAGTCCACGCTTCCGTTCCCTCCAACACATTCGCCATCTACGGTAACGGTGAGGAAAAGGAGCTCACCGAGCTTGTCCCCGGTATCCTCAACCAGCTTGGCCCCGACAGCCTCGCATCCCTCCGCAAGCTCGCCGAGAGCTACCAGAGTCTCCAGAAGAAGGAAGGTGAGAAGAAGGAGGATGAGGATGAGGACGATATCCCTGACCTGGTCGAGGGTGAGAACTTCGAGAGCAAGGTTGAGTAAGCGACATTGCTGGCAAGACGAAAAAGAGGGATAGGAGGGAGGAAGAAAATGAAGAGGAGTTGATCAATCATTACGAAAGACTTTTTAAGGATGCTTTTGACGTTGATTGTATCAAACTGGGCCTGCAGTTGTCTACCCTGCGCCCCCTGTGACTGCGATATTTGAACTATCCATCTATCTCAAACGTACCTACTAGCCCATCAACTTGATGTTGGAATTCCCCGTTGGCCGCACAATACCTATGCTAGAATATCCTCGGTTCCAGCACCGGCTATGAACAGCAGGTTAGGCCCGTTTCAAAGGACGAGGTTTGTATCGACCTGGTGAATGGTGCTGTTGTTGACACAGCGAGCATATTACTGTTTACCTTTAATCATTGCGGACACCTGCCTGGGATAACCATGGCTGTAGTATGAAATGAGTCATTCTCCCAGTTGAAGGAGTTATATGAGAAGAACTAGGTCGACAATATACGCCTGTTCTTCTGAGCGGAATAAGATGCATATTAGGATATCTCCATCATGCCATCGCCTTCAAATACTATTCAATTCGCACCGTTCCATCAAATCGAGACTGAAAGAAAAGCAAAGACCATACCCAGAATGCTTATGTGCTCTGAACCCGAGACCGCAAGACATTTTAGAGAGAACAAGAAAACAAAGAAAGAGCCCCTGTGATGCACGCTGCGCGGTAATATCAAGATGTGAACAGAGCACTTTTGTGAATGGCGTAAGAAAGCAAGAATAAAGACTAGATTGTCGAACTTGCTGTGATTATGGATGAGGTTCGGCGTCTGCAGTGTCACAATGCAACATCTAGTTGAAGAGTGAATAGCTGTCTCGTGAGGCGATTTGAATAATACCCGGACAAATAAATATGTATTCATCTTCGATGAGCAGCGAAGACTTCTGTCTCGAGTCCGAGTCCTCCCGGCTTGAAAATCTGTGGAGCTGCGATGCCTACTTCAGGTCCCTTCACAGGAATTTATTCATCGCATTTCCGACACATTACCAGCACGAAGGGCCAGAGCACAACGCCTGGAGACTTCAAAGACCCCCTTTCAAGCACATTCACGCCTGAACCCAGGAAACTGTGCTACTGGCGAAACAGGAAATAGAAAAAGTCCGGGCGGGTCAGAACTTTCATGATTCCTCCTTGAGGCCGCAAATATCAGTACCAAGTATCATATCGATCATGTACCACAAGCGCCAATAGAGGTTCGACTTCTCATAGTCAAAAGTTCCATCTTCGCGCAACTGAGGTCCATCACCCACGATATCACCGGTGAACCAGCTCAGTATCGGGATTGAACGCAGAACACGCTCACTCACAGTCGGCTGGGGAGGCAGCGCTTCGGTAATAGGACGTAAGGCGGCGCGCCGAACGGTTGGGATATGCGTCATGAATTCCGACTCAGGCTTCGTCTCCGTGTTCTGGCGTTGGCGGAGGCCAGAAACCTGCTCTACTGCGGTGGCAGTGGCTGAGCTCGCTGTCGCAGTGGATAGTTGTGAATCTCCTTCGTCGCCATCTCCTGTACCAGCGACACTAGCAAGATTACCAACGGTGAATGAACGAGGCAGGGTAGATCTCTCAGTTTCCTTGTGCTGCAGGAAGGAAGTAGAATAGGAAGGCGTAAGAGTATGATGAGCTTTGGACTTCGATCGACTCGCGGCAGCGGATCCCTTAGGAATCGGGGCATCTTCAACTGGACCTTGACCATGGTAAGGTTCGCAGAACACCAAATGGCCATCAATTTCTTGGGGAGAAAAAAAGCAGGCACGGTCGGCGGCTGTTGTAGAGTCAAAGGTGACCTTGATCCAGTGATAACCCCCAGCATACCTCTTCGATTTGCGGTTGGCATCCGCAGACAGATTTGCCCGAATGACAATGTCACCACCACTCAGCAGCTGCGAGGACTTGTTCGGGGCATTAGGATCGCTTCGCGGGTAGTCCTCGCAGATGAGACCCTGAGATATGCGTTCGTATTTGTCTATCACTTTCCACTCTGAATCTTTATTTCGATATCCGTAGAGTATGCATTCCGTAGCGACCTTCTCAACTGGTTTTCGTGACGCTTCAAGGCTTGAGGCAGATGATGACTTCGGTAGACTGCTGTGTGCCTTTTCCTCCTCCTGCTGCTGGGCGAATAATCGGCTGAATTCCGCGACATTAGGATTCTCCTTTTTCGCAGGAGTACCGGTGCGAGTACGCGATCGAGCGTGGTCATAGCGAGCATTCCGTCTCTTGCCAAATGGTCCAGTTTCCTCCGGCGGTCGTCGAGGGTTGCGAGATTCGCTGCCAGTCTCGAAGTTAGCACTGACGTGGAGATTGTTGGGAACACAAAATAGAGCAAGGACACTCATGTACAGTGATATTTGAATATAAAGATACTTACTCCTTGAAGACATAACCCCAGGGAAGGAGGTTGCCCTTTTCATCTTTCGCTCGCTCCTCCGGCGGTACGAAGTGGTACTCCATGGCAACACGTAAGCCAAAGTGGCTAGGTTGAGAATCAAATGATTATGTGAAGAAAGGACAGAAATATTCCCCGAGATTCAGTGAGGAGAAAGTATTAAAGGCAAAAAGTGAATGCGCCCCCAGCCAAAGTCGGCGATCGAGACTGCTTCTAAGAAATAAACAGCCCGTTAGCCTGGATACTGATCACGTGATATATATCCAATCCGCCTCCACATCAATGAATGCTGACTAAGCTAAACCGAGTTGACGACATCTATATCTGAACGCTGATATATTTCTATCGAGGCATGGACAGTCCCAGATGTTCTGTTACACTTTAAACAGCGGGACGATGTAAGAGAAGTTAACAAGTATCTATTTATACATATAATCTTTTCTAGAAGAGCCTCATAGAAGAGCAACCGAAATCTTTGGTACAATAAAGCTGCAACCTCCGAGGTTCATGCCACTTAACCCCGTATAAATCTAAATATCTCCACTGGTCTGTATGGGCTGTTTCCTCCACCCTTGCCGGATTTCGTCTTCAGCTTAGTTCTTTCTCTCGCTAATCCTGGCGGAGGAACGTTATCCTCCCAACGTCCCCATCCAAACCGCAGACTTGTGCAAAATCGCCAACCTCTTCCCTTCGCTTGCCTACGTGTTCCAGGAACTTGCGAAGAGGACAGCTCAAGCCCGGGCCGGAGTTGCAGTCGGGAAGAGGAACAATACCATCATTGATGTTGATCCGGACAAAGATACCCTTCGAAGGGAATGCCTCTGCCGAAGCATCACAAGATAGTCGTTCGAAGGTGATTCGACCGCCCATCGATAGGACTGGTGTTGTTCGCCAGATACGATCTGCAGCGACATGCGACACTGGCAAGTAAGGGTCGTGAACCGGATCCGGTAATATATCAAGAGCAACAAGAAGAGGAGCGATGTCACCATCGTGGACACTATTTATAATGCATGGTCAGCCCTGACTCTCTCCTCTTCGGTCTGAGTTCTAAGATTGAAACGAAGCGCAAGTAACATTCTCGAAACTTACAAGCTGAAGAACATGGTTCCTGTGTCTGGACCATCTCGCAACAGGTTTGCTGTAGCGTTCAACCAGAGCCAACCCATCGCACCCGCATAAGGGTTTCCAGGACCAGCACGGTAGTAATGGATCAAGTCCCTTGCATATTCGAAGTGGTCCCAGTCATCCTCGGTGAAAACATCGCACCAAGGGCTCGAACCGCGTACTATGGTTTCGAACCCACACATCTCCTGCATACTGAAGACCTCGAGATTGGTAAAGTTACCAAAAGCATCGTTACCTTGGGAGAGTAGACGGTCGGCGATCGTGGGAGCATAAGAGTCTTGGAACAGCGATAGCATGTGAGCACCATTGTCATGACCTAGGTCCGTGTCTTCCAAATACTTGAGACATGTATCTCCCGGTGTAAGCGTGTCTGCACGGCGCTCAAAGGTCTCTGGTATAATCTGCAACTCTGCTATAGCATCTCTTTCCCACTGAGAACCGAAAAGCCCTGATGCAAAATAGCGTGCAGTATCAATGACCCGCTGCGAGTCACTTGCCCACAGGCGAGTCTTGCGCTTTGGGAGAAGATGCGCATATCGTGTTCGAAACCGCACACCTGTCATGAACGCTTGCAGTGTCCCCGCATATGGTCCCGTGTTGGTCAATTGACCAAAGTCCCTAGAGGGTTCATCGGTGAAATATGTCCAGTTATTGACAAATGCAAGGGATCCATTCAAGATAACGTTCGCGTCTTTGATGCGGGAGAGAAGATCGAGATGTCCTTTGGAGGAGATTGTAAGTTTCAGTTCAGATCCACGGTCGAGTATCGGATGGAATCGACTTCAATTCGTGCGCGACGAACAGAAGCTCTTGGAACGTACGGTCTCCTGCAGATTTAGTGGGATAACGTTCAGCGTGACGGGACATCTGAAATAAGGTTAGAAGGGCGGAACGAATAACAACGGAAATCTCCTCTTGGTCTCCCTGGATCTGACATTTGTGGAAATGACCACCGGTATCAACACTAGAGTAACAAGAGAGAAGATGGGGACTTATCTAGCAGCTGGTCTGAGGATGAACATACCATATGTATCTGATCCACTACACATCCTACCGGCGGGGCGATTGTGTTCTTGCTGCCCTCTACTTTTTCAACCCATGGCCCATAGCCTCCCAAGTGATACAATAAATTCCACCCTCTCTGTCGTTTTGTTGACAAATCTGGGTGTGGGATTGCGGAGCGCTGGGGATGAAACCATGTGTTCCAGCTTGCTGGGTGCGGGAAAAGAGCGTGTAAGGAGTCTGAATGGGATGCACACAGTCCCTTAAGATAGGACAACCTGGAGAGATCTAGGGGTAGTACTTGCCCTGGAGTATACAAGGAGACCCCAAGGAGAAGCACGACAATCGATAAAAAACTTGCTGGAGAGAAGGCAAGACTCTGCATCATCATGTTCGTTCCCTCCGCAGAGTCGTAATTCCTGGGCCTTCTCCGTGCGGACCACCTTCAGCAAAGAGGGAAATGAACCAACAAGACTGGATACTTATTCTGCAGCTTGTAATGATACTTGACGACCAAAGGTTCCTCTGTAGTCCGCCTGTCTGGTGACCATTAAAGACCGTTGAGGGGGGGCGGGTCTAAAATATAAAAAAAATTATTGCTGACAAGGCTGGGATTCGAACCCAGGATCCTTTACGGAGCAGGGATCAGTGCTATCGTGGGCGATAGCCTGCTTACTAGGTGGGAGTCAGTACATTGAGTAAGGGAGCCAATCAGAATTGCAAACTAACAATCTGCCGCCTTCAACCACTCGGCCACCTTGCCGTCACCGGAACATTCTAAATTCTAAATATATATGCCAAAGAACAGATTTTGGGTGTTATGGTAAAAATATATAGGTATATTACAGCTACATTTTAATCGCTATATACATAACTACCTGATCTCAGAAAGGTACGGTGCATATCCCATCCCCTCGATTCTTGTCTGTAGATGCTGGCACTTATCTGAGACATGTGGATATCATCCTTTGAATATCCTCCGAGACGTGCAAGCATTGACATGTACCAGAAACAAGCAGATATAATGACTGTTCACATTCTTTTCGATCTTGATATCTTTCGTCTGGAGAAAGAGAACAAGTGATGTATGTCCAACCTTGAAACCAGGATAGCTCATCAGGGGCTTCTCGCGATCACAAACTCACCATCCTTTCTCGCCCAGTGAACAGTATTCTCTCCCGGACCTGGTTAACTAGGGCAATTCTGACAGCCAGGGCTTTGGGACTAGGTCAGCTTTGATAGATTATGCAGCAACTACGTCTGGTTGTGTTCGAATACGCTTCTTTGTTCTATCGACTATTGACGAATTCACATTGAGGTTATTTTGCACCTCTCCTTTTAGAACACTTTAAAACCTCCTGGAAGAAGGTCTTGGAACACTCCGTCGGGGTCGTATTTCTTTGCTATCGATTGAAGTTTTACTTCATTGCCCGCGCCATAACCAGGAAATATTGGCTGGAAAAATGCAGCATCTCCGCTATGTTGCTCATTAGGAATTAGTATATATACGCCTTTCTTTAAATGGGCCTATGGGAAAAACTCACATGTATTTGAAAGGGTCATAGAGACCCTTCGCCTGCGTCTGGTTATTGATCTTATCAAGTGTGTCCTGAATCCAAGTGTAGATGATATCATCATACTGAGGGCGCTTCCACATAAGCTGTGACGCATAGCACATGTACACGCCTTTTTCTGGATCCAGTCCAAGAGCATTTCCTCCCTTGGATTCCGAAGATTCCAGCATAAGTGATCCTATCGGCTGCCAGGTGAACTCAAGAAGTGTGAGATTATCGTGTGGCACTTTCTCGAGGAGGGATGGAAGAGAGGCGAAAAAGGTTGCATTGACAATAGATATGCCGGTCAATATCTCCTCGCGAGTTTTGCCGACAAATGTGCCAGCGACGGCAATGTCTCTAGGTTAGGCAAAGTTAGCATAGGAAAACTAGATTCAATAAAACTACTTGGTTTACCCCTAGTACTCTTGTTAATACGTGGGTATGGTCCACATATGGCAGTGGGGTGACCGCCTCCTATTCCAGGGAACCCCCTAGAATTTGAAGCTATTCAGACCTATCCCATTTTTTGCTTTTACCGTATGTTCTGGCAGAATATTATTAATATCCCGTGACCCGCGCCACTCTACTAACAAGATTACCAGGGGCAAACCAGTAGTTACATAACTGATTGCGACTGACTCCTTCTCTGATGAGATATGTGCTAGAAACATACCTGACATCTTCTACAACCAGCTGACCAGTCTCTTCGGCAAATTGAGCCAGCGTCTTGAAACCTAAGGTGCTACTGATCGTAGGAATGTCGGTGAATGGCTTTAGGATCTCTGGGTAGCTCACGGTGTCGCTGTCATAAAAGAGAATACCGAAAGCAGTGGAAGGATTTCCTGGGGCAAGAGCTGGAACAACATGAGCCTTAGGATCAGATATGTTGGCGGCATATGTTGCCGCGGCCTAATTCTCCTATCAGTAAGTGACTGTCAATCAAGAAGTGATTAATTATTACCTGGAGGAACTGGTCAATATAGGTCTCGTTGACTCTAATCACTCCAGCCCAAACACCCGGTGACGGTACAGTAGTTAAATCAAACCTAGTCACGATCCCAAAGTTATTGCTACCGCCTTTGAGTGCCCAAAAGAGATCAGGATAACTGGATCTATTGGCGTTGACTATGGAATGGTCTGCAAGGATCACTTCGAAATTTTCGACATTGTCGCAAGCCCATCCCTGGGCGTTTCCGTAGAAGCTAATACCTCCGGCAAGAAGTAATCCAGGAACCCCAACTGGGCCAATACGAGCTCCAACCACGGCCAGGTCATATTTTTCCAGATAGGCATAGACAGACTCCCATCTATATACTCAGAAGTAAGTCTGTGGCATCCAAGAGATTAGCAGAGGCTATACTAACCTGAGAGCCGGTCCTACAGACAAGGTCGATTTGTCCTCAGAGAGAGCCAAGGTGGACAAGTTAGACATAACAACAAGAACGCCATTGTTAATATTATTGAATCCCTTATATTTATCAGAACAAAATCTCAAACTGCGCTCCAGAGAACCAGACTTGCCGCATTTGCCATGTGCCCGCCGCCACGGATAGCGAATTCTCCTTCGACCCGCTCGAGAATTGCCAGAGCATTTGCGAGATCAGGTGCCGAAGTAGGACGGTAAATACAAGCCGGTGACAAGACCTCTGTTAGAGACCAGAATTGGTGGTTCTCATAGTCGTAGACGGTGCTGTTGGGGTAAAACACATCACCGGTGAACCGGTGAGTGAGCGCCTGACAGCTGTGAGATTGAGCAGAAGCCGCATTGGTCAGGATGTTCAAAGAAAAGAGAAGGCTAGACAGGAGAGAAAGAATAGAGTTCCTTTCTACAAAATGCATGCGGAGTACTCGATGATAATACATGACTATCAAGTCGTAAGTCATGAACGTGGTCGGATGGATCGCGGGCCATGATGCATTTTATATGATGTACGGGGTCCCCAGGTGACCAGGTCGATCTGACCACCTAGGCAGCTGCACCCTCTGGTATCAAGCTTAGCACGGAGATTTTTACCCAGAACCTGGGTGGTGTATATCTTAGTAATATCTCTTCTCTTGCATTTCTCCCGACTTCGAGCGATTCATGGACTCGCCACAGTTTCCATTGGCTAAGTTATTTCATGTTCGATTTCCAATACCGGGAAATTCGAATAATATTTCCAGTATCGGCGATTTTACTGTGTAAGATTACCGTAGTAGGTGATATTGGCTAAAATCCCCGAGTAGCACAGACAGACGGACCTTCATTGGCCATTTTTGTGATACACGAGGCTGACTGCATGGTTGCTAGAAGGATGGAAGGCTATCGCATATCCCTATCATAGTCCCAACATCAAGAGTGCATAGCCACCAGTCTTTGTAGAGCTGCTGTCCCATGCAGCTCTTATCTTCCAAATTAGTCAACTGTTGCTTCTGCAATCTATGTTCGACGGAAGAGAGCCACTCAAGTGGTGTAATAGAACCGGGGATTCCGGTCACCCATCTCTTGGATCTCTTCATCAGACATTCCACGGATTTTCTCATCCTCTAGGCCCTGTGCTCTTCGTCTATTGACTCGTTCGTACCAGACCCCCATGAACCCGTAAAGGAGCCCAGCAAAGCCAACAAGAGCCAGTGTCACTGCGTTGCCCTTTATAAAGCGGGGGGCCTCATCGTTCTGATACAAGAACGGTGACATCACTCCACTTATATTCCCCGCCATTAACTGCAGCCCAGTGGCGAAGGTGCGTTTGCCATAACGAGGAAGGTTCGTCGGTAGCCAGGCAAGAGGCAGCCCTACCGTGACATACAGCCCGAGGGCGACGAGCAGGGCGCCGAAGTAGTGCACGCCAGGTGATGAATTCGATATCAAAACACCATATCCAACAACACAGATGACCGAAAACATGCAGACAAACAGTGCACGATGCTGCATCCTGTCGCTGAGCCAGGCCACGATGAGGTATGCTATCGCACCTAATCCGTAGCATGGGATTGTAAGTGCCTGCACTTCAGGTGTCGACCATGATCCCATTCCCTTAATTATCGTGGGGAGGAACGTGCTATAACCATACAGCATGGTATCCACCCCGAATTGGGCCAGGGAAAATACGTGAATTTTCCAATCCAGACATCCCTCTTTGACATCTGCCCGGTGGAATTTCTGCGCAGAAGCAGTCTGACCCGTGTAGCGGCTGCGGCGGGCAACCATGAGTGCTTTTTCGTCCCTTTTCAGAAAATATGCCGTTTCTAGGTCATTCGGAAGAAAGAACCATGTCAGAATTCCGATTATCACGGTCGGAATGCCCTCGAGAATCATAATCCAGCGCCAACCACGCAGGCCACTAACGCCATCCATGAAACCAATGCCATATGCTAGCAAGCCGCCAAACGCCCCGGCGATGGCTGCGCTACTGAATAGATATCCTGTTCGCAACGCGAGCTCCCTCTTGCTGTAGAACAAAGTCAGGTATACCAAGAATCCTGGGAACAAACCAGCTTCGGCAACTCCCAGTAACACACGACAGGCTATAAGACCGCCATAGTTCTGCGTGATGCCGGTGAGTGTAGCGATGATGCCCCATATGACGGATATTGAGGCAACATACCGCGAAGGCGTAAACTTCTTGATTATGAGGTTGGAAGGAACATCAAATAGCTAGTATTGTTAGTCCATGGAGGGTTGATAGTTAAAGCATCTCATTAAGGACCGACAAGTTGGACATACGCAGTACGTGACAAAGAGAATGCAGACTGCGACCTGATACTGATTGCCAACTAGACCGAGGTCTTCCTCCATACCATAGAGACGTGCATTGCCAATGTTCACTAGAACTAAGAATCAGTTATGAGGAAGCGATCGCAATGGTAACAATAGGACAGACCTCGATCCAAAAAGCTGAAGAGATAGATGAGCACAACGAATGGTATGACATGCCAGTCTATTTTCCGAAGTACTTCCTTCTCTTTCCTCTTATCAATATCCAGAGCTGAGCTGTCTCTATCATATTGGATCCTCAAGCCATATACGTCTTCATTGATCACATTTCCTTTCTGGACGTCCATTGTGGGCGCTCGCAAAGCGATGGTGCGCAAAGTCGTCGTGTTTAGATTGGACAAGTATATAATCTCCCTGCAGAAAGACACGGTAGAAATTATTCTATAAGGGCCGTCATTAATTTATAGATGAACAACACAATCTAGTAAAAGAAAGATCCTGGGGGAAAGCATGCTACTGCTAAGGTTGTTGGCACAGAAAAAATCGAGAGGAAGCGAAGGGAGAAAGTGACTCCGCGATCGGGCCACTCTCTTTCGGCACAAAATTCAACTCTTCGCCATCACTTAAGATTTGTTCAGATAACATATAGCCCAAATGGTGTTATGAGATCTTAAAACTATATCTCTCCCTTGACGAGTTTAACGGCAGCAGTTGCGTCCTCATGTTCTTATTGTCGAACATCCGAGGCATGCGGGGGAGGAGCTCCTCTCCTCTTAAGTTTATTGAATCCCGAGGAGCGATGATCTCATGAGCCAAATGTCAACAACTGCTGGTCTGCTCATATCTCACAGCTCAATCCCCAAACCATTCCAGACCCTCAAGTTGGAAGATTACACGACCCCATTTAAAGGTACTCTGTTCTTCGTCGGTTCTCTTCATTCTCCTGGAACGACTCGCCGTAAGGGGACCGCAATCAAGATGTCGGAAAACTATGGGCTGTTCCAGACCGAAATTTACGGGAAGGGGTTGTTGATGAACGTCAAGCCGACAGTGACGACTGATGCTCGTCTGCTGGAGGAACAGGCAAGGAAGGCGTTGGGATCGCGCTCGTTTAATTATGTCGCCGGAGGAGCTGGAGAGAAAGCGACGATGGACAGCAACCGCTTGGCTTTTCGCCAATGGAAACTGTAGGTCCTACTTTCTGCATTTCTTTCGTTTTTCTTTCCATAATGGGATCAATACCGTTTTCTATGCTTGAAGATGATACATGTCTCTCAATGATATATTGTCCGAAACGTCATCACAAATTCGTACTGAAACTGCCAAACAGGATCCCGAGGATGATGAAGCCGGTATGTATATACTGGATACTTTTTGAGCATTTAGCATCTCAAGATCATACTGAGCAGTAGCCTCCTACAGATAGAGGGCCAAGATCTTTCGGTCAATCTCTTCGGCCACGAGTACCCCACACCTCTGCTCATGGC
Organism: Paecilomyces fulvus; assembly: GCA_029606305.1. Lineage (NCBI taxonomy): Eukaryota > Fungi > Ascomycota > Eurotiomycetes > Eurotiales > Thermoascaceae > Paecilomyces > Paecilomyces fulvus. The sequence goes on from JAPVCG010000044.1 coordinate 203,728, forward strand.
CCCAGTAGGGGTCCAGTCACTCTTTCATGAGGACAAAGAAACTGGCGTCGCAGAAATCTGTAGCGAGCTGGATATCCCGTACATCTTGAGTACTGCTAGTAGCTCCTCCATTGAGGAAGTGGCCGCTGCCAACGGTACCGGAAAGAGATGGTATCAGTTGTATTGGCCGTTAGATGACAAAGTTACACTTTCCCTGCTCAAGAGAGCAAGAGAAAATGGGTTTACCGTTCTTGTTGTGACGTTGGATACGTGGTCTCTTGCTTGGTAGGATCTTCAAGTGATAGCTATCAAATTCTTCTCCTGTAATACTAACGAGAATACTATAGGCGCCCGGCTGATCTTGATAATGCCTACATTCCATTCATTAGAGGTGTAGGGAACCAGATAGGTTTTACTGACCCTGTGTTTCGCGCCAAGTTTAAAGTGCAATCGGGGTGCGAAGTAGAAGAAGATATCCAAGGCGCGTCGAGGGCATGGATATCAGATGTCTTTTCTGGGAAGCCTCATACATGGGATCAGTTATCTCTCCTGCGAAATAATTGGGATGGTCCGATCGTACTCAAGGGGATTCAGCACGTCGATGACGCAAAACTAGCCCTCCAGGCGGGCTGCGATGGCATAATCGTTTCTAACCATGGAGGTATGTCTACTATCTACAACACAACATTCGTGACGACCCTCGCTTACTCTCTGGACCCGCCAAATAGGTCGTCAAGTCGATGGGGCCATCGGCTCTCTCGAAGTCTTACCTGAAATCGTAGATACTGTCGGGGATAAGATGACTGTTCTCTTCGATTCGGGGATCCGGACTGGTGTCGATGTCATCAAGGCACTCTCACTTGGGGCAAAAGCAGTCCTCGTCGGTCGACCGGTCATCTACGGACTGGCAGTCGACGGGAAGAATGGGGCCAAATCGGTGCTGCAAGGACTGTTAGCGGACCTGTACCAGAGTATGGGTCTGGCGGGAATCCGAACAGTCGAAGAATGTAACAGAAATGTGATGAGAAAGGTGCAATATGGGGGTGACCTGAAAGCTATGATGTGATTATCAGTGCTCGATAGGTAGCATGTCTGGGTGAGTTCTCGCAGAAGTGTATACTCTCGGTCCCATTCAGCAGTACTTTCAAGTGGGGCGTGAGGATCCATCGTTGAATATCAAGAGCTCGACATCCTCGTTCCTCATGGAGTATAATTGGAGTGCGAAAATATCCCGGTCTGAACTATTTGAGAAGCCACTCGTATCACTTGGATGGGGCGTTTCTGTCCTCTAACAATGACATAGACTAGTAGTCAAGTCCGCTGTACCTTGCATGTATTGTATCCTGATGGCGTTCTATGTATTGTGCGCCAACGGTTCAAATTTCAATGTCCAGATTCCAATTTATCCCTTTGATTCCCTTTTCCCTGACCATTATGCAGTTTCTTGGCCCTCTCTATCCATACCCTCGCAGCAGCTTCAATACCGCCATCTCTCATACACTCTCGTTTAATCGTCATTATTACATTTTCAGTAACACACGATGTGGCTCTATTGTCACATCGTCTGCCGTCAGCATCCTGTTTGCGTGATGCCTCCCAACGTCGTTGTACCTGTTGTCGACCGCCAATTATACCCATGTTTCGTGTGCTCGGGATTCGAAGTATTGTCTTTTCAACTTCGTATCCGATTTCTTCTGCAAGGCTCATAATCTTTGCTGTGAGTGAGCCATACATTGACTTTAGCATCCCAGCATCGGTCTTCTCCTCCATTTTGGAAGCTCGTAGGGTTTTCAGATCACCGCTAGCCGGCTGCGGGTTCTGCTCGACTTCTTCATCGTCCTCCTTGGTATGCTCTCCCTTCTTTGATGACTTTGGAGGATGATACCGATAACGTGCTCCTGATAGCGAATGAGAACAACATGGTATAGCCAAGAATGGCAGGGGGGATTCGGGTTGGGATAGGGCTGCCATAAGTGGCGTCCATGGCGTCAGCTCATCAGCGTGGTTCGAGATGATGAATGTTTCTTTGGGAAATATTCCAGTATGAGTTGGTGCGCCCAAATCGAGAATATCGTTTCCCTCACGATCATTCAGAGCGTCTGCAAATGGCTTGGGGACGTATATTAACTCCTTCAGGCACTCCTGTACTGACGGAGGGAATATACTCCAGGTTTTACGTCGGCGAGCATCAAACCCCCACCCACGGTAGCCCTCCATGAGTAAAATATATACCAATACTCCATTGCCACAGGCAACATCCACAAACCCGGGGAAATCATTCTTCGCCTCTCCGATACTGTTGCAATCTTTTTCAGCTTCCGGTACTACCCCATACATAGAGCGCCATAGTTCAATGAGAAATGCCGTAATAGCCAGATCCTCAAAGACGTGTTTCGAGGGCTCAGTGTCTTCGACCCAATTTCGACATAGGTCTGGGCCATATTTGAGTTTCAGTCGAGAGTAGGTGTTCTGTATACGATGTTGTGGCAGCACATTATCCTTGACGGGGTTATAATTGCTCCCTTCAGTCGCTGCAGAAGGACGAGTGACTCTGGCCAGGCGAATCTGTGTGGTGAGAAGAGCCTGAAGTGTGCGTTCGAGACGTGTCGGGATCGGCTCTTCGGAATCATAGAACGGTAGGAAATGTAAAGATAATGAGCCCGATCCTACAGGTTCATCTGAGCTCTGCACTGTGGGGTCCCTTTTGAAGTCATAAAGGAACGCCAGTGAGCGAAGTAGTGGATGATACCAGGGAAGGTTGTCCTTCGAGGAAACATGAGGCATGTATATGACAAGCAATCGCTCCAGTCTCGAGTCATCCTGAGCTTCTTCTCCTGAATAGAAATGACAGGTCTGCTCCAGAGAACGGTCTAGCTGAGGATTTCTGGGTATGAACCTCCGGACAACCGTCCTTGTCAAGGCAAAGCCCGATACTTCCACGGGTGGTAGTGCCTGGACATCTTGCGTTTCTGTAACAGTCTCTTGACCATCTGACAATGATTTCTCTTTTTCATGCGGGGTTTGGAGTCTACCCATACTGTCAAACAGGATATCTGCCCGGAAAACATGACTTGAATTCTTGTTCGGGTTGCTCAACAAAAAAGTAGTCAGATTATACATGACCTGCGGAAGAAAAGGAAGCTCTTCCTGCATCAGATCTGGTGATGTTACCCATCCTTCTGACTTGAACTTCAAGGGTGAGGTTATAAGGGTCTCAGAGAGGGGCTTCCCAGTCAGCGTCGATGGATCACGCACGACTTTGCGCTTGGAACGTGCCATGTTGGAAAAGCAAAAATGCTTTTCAGAATGGAAATTCTTCTCAAAGGATGTAAGACTCAACTGTCAGTGTATGGGTGGCAAGCGTCTGGGATCATGAAATAACTGCTCATGAGGTCCAGAAGACAACCCACCCCACAATTCTGATCCGCCAGTTGATTTTCGATGTTTGATGCACGGATAGACTCGTCGCTAAGTACCGGACCAGATGCTTTTCCACGATCAACTCCGGGGAGAGCGGACCACCAGCTTATTGTTCGTCTCTTCCGTCTCCTTGCCGTCGCTCAGAGCTTTCAGTAATTGATGTGTAAATAGTGAGAGTAACCAAATGCTTCAAAGATACGCTGGTACAGTATCTCAAAAATTCCGAAGATGTTAGGCGGTCTGCAGCGGCAGTTTCTCGGAGTTTCCCGCAAATAAATAGTTAGAGCTAAGCTATCTTCAAAAGTACTCTACTTGAAACCAGTCGACCAGAATCCCGATTGTTCTCCAGACAATCCACGTTGAAACGTATTGTTTCAAACTTCATGGCATCTGTCCAGAAAGCGAAACGGCTGGTCCTAACCGCTGCCGTAACCTCAATCACTATCGCAGGCTCTCTCTATGGCGCCGGACTGAAGACGGAGCAAGAAGTCAAACAGGTAAGACATTCCTAATCGTTTGCTTTCCTTTCATTTTTGTCTATACCGATTCGATATTGCATCATGATCGATAGAGGAAGCCCACTGACCCGCACGATCACACAGGCAGAGAAGCAACGCGCTGAAACCACCATCAATGACCGGATCGAGTCTCTCCGAACTCTACGCAATGAATTGGTTTCCAAAAGAAATATGGTCCAGAAGCAGATTGAAGACCTACAGGTCCGAATGGAAGAGAAGAAAAGAAAGGGTCTTGGTGTAGCTCCCGGACAACGGCCAGAGGAAGGATGATTGGACAAATAAGAGGATATGTCTGAGACGTTGGGATTCGATTACCAGCCCTCGACGAGTGCTTTCCGTGGATCCTTCAGGGTAGTTGCAGTTTGATTCGGCCGATTTATAGTCACTTCAGAGACAGCCATTCAAGCATGCGGTAACGAAGTCACGGAGCCTGGTCTTCCTGAGCAGACGGATACTGCCGGGTAGCATCGCGCTCCTTCAAGAGAGCAGAATGAGATCGGCAGTTCGAACCTGCTGCGTCCCCTGACCGTACGCCGTCGGTATCTCTGGTTCTGTCCCACAGATACAAGTTGAGTCTCTCATGCGTGAAGCGGAGTGGCTTCTGGAGGTCTATGACAAAGAACGAGGGAAGATCAGCAAAGCAGAATCTGCATTCAGATCTGACGAGAAAAATTGTTAGCAGCTCCTGACACGGCTTTGCCTGCGTATAAGGGGACCTCAACAACATACCAACATTTCAATCAAATATGCGCCATATTTCACCCAAATCTAAGGGACTCTATGGACGATCGGGGGCGCCTCTGCGTTGATGAGTAACCTTCGCGGAATGACTCTTAACCAACAATACTCCGAATTCCATGTGTGGGAACAACGTGTATACTATTTTCGTTTTATATCTACATACAATCTATGTATGCTTCGCCAATATAATTGAAACGAGACCAAAAGAATGTCATGTTGCGAGCTGGGTATATATCCGTCTTAAAACCAAAGATAAAAGTTCACTTAGAACACCATATCCAGTCTTTATACTGCCAAGATCCTAATCTTCCAGTGCTTACCCTGATGACCTCGCCTGACAAATTGAAGTAGATATTCCACTCAGATCAATATTTTCCCAGTACCCCCCCCAACATAGTCTAACATTTCAATCATAATCCGTAAATCAGTCATCCAAAGCGCCGCTCGCTAAGGCCGCGAGACTGGCTTCATATCGGGCTGGATTGTGATCCCCCAACATGTTGGAATCGAATCTCAACTCTCCAAACAAGGCTTCGACGTTGCGAATGAATTTAAATTGTACCCGGGTGGCAGGGCGGCCAAGTCGCAGATAGCCATCATTGGTAGGGTTTGAGGTAAATGCGTCGCGTTGTAGAACACGCATCGTCTCCACGACGAATACTTCCCCCGGCGGTACGAGTTTCGGAGCTGTCATCTCCGCGCGGAGAGTCTTCAACGCAGCCCAGGCCGATGTGTCGTCACCAACTCCCTCGCCAGCGTTGACTATTATGGGCGGCTGGTTGACATAAAATTTGTTGGTAATACTCTGCATCAACGCTTCCCAGATTCGAGATCGGATGTGCGACTTAGCACCGGACGTATCGGTTTTGAAGGCCTGAGCCACTGCATGCACATCATGTAAGATACCAAGAGATAGACTTGGAACCACATCTTGGCCATTGACCACCGTGGTTATCAAGCCACGTGTTGCTCGTCTAAGGAACGGGGACATAACAGCCGGTGGTCCATAGGCATAAACGTGAATTGGACGGCCGGAGGGCAGAGAATAAGCCATACGCGCATGTTCTTGATGACCTACAGTCAACAAGAGCGGCCGCGCTGCCGAGAGGGAAGATGCAGTAACAAAGGATGGACCAGTAGAGTCTGTGTTTGGTTCTGAAATGAGTATTGCCAGTAAGGAGGCAACTCCACCACCAAGCGAATGTCCACAAAATATCACACCGTAGTCGGTGAATTCCTCTAATGCTGCCTTCAGGGTCACCATGACCCTGCCACCACCACCTTCGAGGAGACGCCGTGCTGAAGCAAGCATTCCTTTGTGGACTTTCCAGTTCTTCCCCTGCCATTCGAGGTCATCGTAGTCGCAGGTCATATCAGTCAAAACATCTTCGAAGCCCCATGTACCCCTAAGTGTCAAGACAATGGCTTTAGACTCGTGATCTATAGAAAGATAATGGACAAGGGGAAATCCTGTCCCGGTTACTCCCTCGGAATTTGAGCCACCTTCTGGATCAACAAAGGACGACAGGAGTATTGTGCTAGCTGGGAGGCCTGTGTGGTCTGAAAATGAGTTGTGTTCGTGATGGTCTGAATGTATAGAACGAACAACCTTCGTCAGTTCAGAAATTCCCATGACTTTGAGAGCGTTTGGTCCGTATGACGCAGACGCGAAACGGCAGAAGCGCCGAATATTATGCACCAAATGATTTGCCGGAAACATGCCAGGCACCGTGCCATTGCGACTAAGCTCTATCAGTGTTGTTTGATCCTCGTAGACACTCTTACGTGGCCGAGGAGCAAGTATAAGAGACGCCTGTGACCCCGCCGTCGCTAGGGAGTAGATGCTAGGGGCAAATGATCCAGTTCTTCTATGTATTGTGGATGAGCCTGGGCGGACGTCTCCATCGACTGACAGCATCACGTCTTTTTCTGACATGGTAGCGGACATCGCGCTGCTGCTTCTAAGATGAGTTTTGGCGAGAGAAGATCCCGGTCGCGCATCTAGAGATCGCACAGAGTAGCTGTCTGTCTGCGCAATGAATGACTCCCTGTTCTTCTCACGGACAGAATAATAATCTGACCTCGACGGTGTTCGCCCCGGGATATCCCGGGCGTGGTGTCTCCTAGCGGTCGGAGATGGAGCGGATCTGATCGTAGGACTAGCTGGCAAGCGTGGTTGGGGTCTACTTCTGCTCACTGATGGAGAAGCTATGCGGGACTCAGGAGTATGGTGGGCACTTGGTGATGGTTCGGTTCTGGAGATTGGCTTTCTAAATAGGCCCTGAGTCGCGAATGCTCTCTCCGGGGCAGAGTCTTTTGATTCCTTCTCTTTGCTTTGAACAGAACCGGAAGACCGGTGAGTGCGCGTTTTTGATCCAGACTTAACAGGCACTTTCTTTTTGTCTTCCGACTTTTCTTCAGCAGCCGACTTGACCTTTTGTGCGATCCTCGAGAACGACTTCTTTGCGAAGGTACCCTTTTCAGAGCTGCTTAACGAGGAGGAGCTCAATGTACGGCGAGGACGTTGATACATGATATGTTTGGACGTGTTGGATACTGTGTTCCTCTCTTCTGAATGTGGTTGAGTTGCAAAGCCCTCCTTGCCCGTGTCCTCTTCATGGTAATCAGTGCTAGATGGCCTGTCATTTGGGTCCTTTAGGGGAGCTCCCAAAGACCCTTGTCTGCTAGCATGATGCGTATCAATTATACCTGTCGCAGAGATGCGTCGAATATTACTATCATCCATATCCTCGACGATAGGACGCTCTTCAGCAGTTTCGGACCCAGACAGAGTCGGCGGACCACTCAACTCTTCACGGCGTAAGTCTGCGCTCTGGGACCGATTGAACGCTGTCCTAAAGACCACAGTATGTTTTGGAACACGTTGAGTACTAGATGATCCTCCGTGAGGCATGTAACTAGGGTCATGATGGAACCTTTCCTCGACCAACATAGTGCCAGGGGGTGCTGCGATCTCAGTGTCATCATCGAATATGTCCACCGTAATGGTGCGCGCAGTGACAGTCTCCGTTTTTATAGACGCATGGCATCCTTGAGGCAGTTGGCTCATGATGTAGCGTCTGATATCTTCGTCCGAAATCTGATGTTGACTCTCTGCAGATAAATCTAGATGAGGGTGGCGAAGGACAGCAGCTGAGACCTGTTCACGTTCTACGGCATCGAAGGTTTCCTCGTCTCTTCCGGGAGACAGGAACGATGCCGGACGCTTTGATTCGCTATCGAACGTATCCTGATGACCATTCGCGTATCCAACCTGCTGAGTCCCGATGACATCGGCTCTCACACCGTTGTCCAGAATGACCACATCCCAGACGGTCTCTTCTCCGCCTCCTTCGCGAATCTCCCTCTCTGTGTTCTTCCTTCCCCAGCGCTGGAGCAGAGCAAATCCGACAGAACCTACCAAAAGATCCCCAACGCCAATCTTCTCGCCTCCATTGGCTACCTCCATGCCATTAAACTCCTTTCGAATAAGAGTTATGATGGCGGCGATGGCTCGTGACGACTCTGTAGATCCAAGTATCGCATCCAGCGCGGAGAGTAGACTTTGTGAGAGGTCCGAAATGGACGATAGAGTTGCGGAAGAGAGATGAAAGCTTGCAGATGCGAAGAAGGACGCCGAGGTAACCGTCGAATGCAAAATCGCCAACTATATAGTAGTCATCAGAAACAATTTCGTCAAGGTACTCGGAGATCGATGCTTACACTTCGCTCCAGGAGGGATTCGGCCTCTACCCTTCCCAGTGCGCCATTGCTCCTGACCGCGACATCTCGACCAGCCCGGGTCAAGATGCCTTCAATAACCGCTCTGCTCAGTTCCAGGCCCGTCAGGGTTGTCACCCTGGCTCCGTCAATCGCTGCCCCACCGAACAAAGTACCCAGACGGAGAGAAAGCGAGGTCGACTGCGCAAAGAGAGACACCAAGGATGCCACTGGCCTTGGGAGGAGCGTATTACCGGAACTGGGGACATGACTTGCGATGTCCGGGCTATCCAGATCATCTTCCGTGTTCGACTTGATCTCGTCTTGCTTCACCAGAGCCGTTTTGACGTCTTGATGCTCAGACATGGCGAGAACATGGAGAGCAAGCCACGATGGTTGCGCGCCAACAGCGATACTGCAGGAGACATGGACCGAGGAGAGAGATCAAAAACGGTGTCTATCGCAAATAGCCATGGAATGCCACGTCAAGACGAGATGACATATAGTGTAGTCATCTTCAGGGCAGTTTTGCGAATCACATAACTTATCATATCGCTTTGAGATCGCATCCTCGTCTCGGGCGACTATCGAGTCATCGACGCGTCCAGGCACTAACATGTGATTCCCCGCGTTCCACCTTGCGGCATGCTGGACAGACTAAGTACTATGAATTGCGATTTGTGTCCTATTTATTTATAAAAAAAAGAGCAGATTGAAACTAGATGTCCAGATTTGAACCGCATCCAAGAAGATTCCAACATATGGCAATATCCTCTCCCGCTAAGCATCAAGTCATGTCCCTCGTGGCATATGTACAGTAGACGCCATATAAAACCGCACCCTAAATCCATACATGAAGGTATCTAAACATGAGCCAATTAAACCTGCTTTCAAGCACGTACGTCAACATCACCATTCCGCCTATTGGATCGGCCGTTACGGTTTTCTGACACCCTTGTCTTCCCCTTACCCTTCCGGCTGCTCTCGATCTGCCTCATCTGGCGCACAGCCCGACCGAAATCCACAAGACTATAATCCTCAGGCATATGTTCGCCGCTGACAATACAGAGAACTTTCATGCCCGGCTTGTAGACGAGCCCGCTGAGCAGCTTGGGAGTAATGAGGAAGTACTGGCTGCCTCCGCCTCCACCAACATCCGCATTATCTGCCTCTGATGAGGCACAGGCAATATCCACCATCCGCTCATGGACCATGCGCTCATTCCTGGGATCCATACCCTGGTTGATCTCATCGACGACGCGAAACGGAGACGCAGAGAGTGACTGTAAGGCCATGAGATAGAAAATCGTACTCACAGCCCTCTCCCCACCAGACTGCCGGTGGGAATCCAGAATAGAAAGATTCTCGTGTTCTCGGAATTTCACCTGAATTTGGATAGACCATTGGTCAAAGTCGCTGTCATTGGGTTCAGCAGCACTTGAATCCTCCGCCTTGTCCACGGTGACCTGGCCCGCGCATCCGATGCGAGCGAACGAGTCCGAGAATGCATCGCTGATCTTCCGGACCAACGCATCAAGCTTGGGTTCCCACTTCCCTCGGATTTCATTGATCGCATGATCGAAGTCCGAAAGCGACTTTTGGGAGCCTTCAAGCTTCTCGTGCAACCGTTGGATTTGACGCTCTCGGTCTTCGAACTCTTTGATAAGACCTGCACTGCCTTCGTGAGTGAGTTCCAATCGAGCTTTCTCCGAGTCAATGTCCGCCTCCAGCTGGTCCACAGTGTGATTAGTTAAGGTGGGAAGAAGTTCTCTGAGATCAGGTTGGTCATTGGATGTTCGAACGACGTGCTCCGCCTCCTGAAGCAGCTTCCTGCCCATCTCAGATGTAGTCTTCAGGTGGCGCATGGCTTCTTTAACCTCAGCGCGTTTTGCCTCCAGGGTTTCTTTGACTTCGCTATTCCGTTCTCTCAACGTTTCGAAGTCAGACAATCCTTCAATATGACGAATTTCCACCAGAATCAAATCCTCGTGAAGTCGTCGCAGATGCTCTACCGCATTAGCATACTCAATAGCGGTCTTAGCTTTCTCGATAGCAATCTCATCCTGCTTGTTACGGATATCAAGAACACGCTTCTTCATGTCGGCTAGATACTTGTCGATATTCTTGCGCTTAGCTTTCTGTTGCTCGAGTTTTTCTGGAATCGCTTTGAACTCGGTGAAAGCATTTTGCTGGGTTTTCTTTTCATTCTCGAGTCGAACCTGTCAAGTATAGTTAGCGCGTGCTGAAATTTGACCATAGCTTGAACTGACGCACCCTCTCACTGTCCTTCGTATCATGAGTCTTCCTCAGCTGCTCAATCTCAGCCTTGTCAGCATCTATTTGTCGTCGAACTTCTTGGATCTCGCCCTTCCATTCCTGGATGCTTCTCTCTAGATCCTCTTTCACCGACGCATCCATTGGCTGGTTCGTCCAAAACCTCGCCTGCCGGACTTGTCTCACGCGAGTGGAAGTGGCACTTGGTCCATACTCGCGTCTTCGAATGACTTGATAGCTCTGTTTTCCAGCAACCCAAGAACTGATAGAACTACTCTCCATTTTCGCAAATTCTTCGTCCGAGATATCTCTAAGAACAACTGGGGTTTGGTGTAGCTTGTTTTCACTGCTTAATATAGCCAACACCGGTTCAGGCCCAACAAGCAAGTCGCTCGCCCAACCATCGAATCCCATATGGCGGAGTTCGTCGGTAGAGAACGGCGGCTGCAAGTCATTTAACGAGAGTGTGCAAGTCCTAATACTGATGTCATGAAGTCTCATCTCCATATTGAGGGCCCTTTGAAGAGTCCTAAAGTCATTTCGGCTCTGTGTGGTAAAGGCCGTGAAATCTGCACGCTGGAACAATGATTCAATGGCATCAGCGTACTTTGGATCCTTTATTGAACAGGTCACAATCGGTGGCCCGAAAACTTCATGTTCGAATTTGTCCTGGTTCTCCAAAATCCAAGTATAGGCTCGGTAGGAATCAGGTGATATCTTTTTCAGTTTTTGTTCTTGCTGCCCAGCTTGTGAGTCTAGATTTTTCAATTGACGTTCCGCTTGTCGGATGCGGTCAGTCTTTTCTTTCATCTCCTCGAAAAGGGGGCGCTTGGCTTCCTGCAGCTCTTCTGCTCTGGCCTTGAGCTCTCGAAGTTCCCTTCTCGCCTCTCTCTACGCAAAGGTTAGTGAATGCCAGAGCAGCAGAAGCTTGTGGTCGCTTACAATTTTCTCATTGTACGAGTCAACGTCAAACTCCACTGGTTCATCCACTAACTTTCGTTCGAGGGCATTGATAGATTGCTGTAGCTTGCTTGCTTCGTGCCGGTAGGAGGCACTGCTCTTCTTCTCAGCCTCGATTTGCCCGTTCAGATCCCGTAGTGAATCTTCATGTTGTTCCATTCTCTTCCCAATCTCTGTTGCTGCAGCGTCAGCTCGATCGACCAGCCGTTTCTTATGTTTGACTACTTCGTCTAGTCGTAGACAATAATCCTGTTTAGCATTCACAGCCCGAAGAGCAGGCTCAAGCTGAGCCTTCAGCTCGTCTAACTCCCGTTCGAGATCATCCTTTTGGCGTTTGGCAGCCTGGAAGACAGGATGATGATCCTTGTATCTCGGAATCGGACGCGCAAACTCGAGCATCTCGATACGTCTCTTGATCGCAGCCCTTTGCTTCATACTTTCGACGTCAGCCCTCTGCAACTCCTGTCGATTCTCAAGATTCGCCACGAGATCTCGGTCGGCTTTGATGCCCGCTTGCAGTTTCTTCTGTTCCGCCCGGAGCTTCTTTAGATCTTCATGCCACTCGACCATCTCTGGTCCAGCAGCCGCTCGTTCTGTTGAATGAAGGAGTTCAACTGGCGATAGCGCAGCAAATTCGCTGACCTTATCTTGAGGCAGGAACTGGCAAAGATTGTCAATTTGAATCGAGAACGACTGAGCCAACTTCAGCACCTGAGATCTCGACGCTTGCTGCCCATTAATCGTGAAGGTACTCTTATTGCCTTCACGCTTGATTGTTCGGCATATAACGGGGTTCCGACGAAATCGAGGTGGTCCGCAAAGCTCGATCTCGATGGTAGCTTCTCGGCATCCATGCTTGACGAACTCTCCTGGGTCCTTTGCGCGTCCTAGATGCTTTACACCAAAGACACATTAGAGCTATTTTCGGTTTGCTTTATGGAAACACAAGCGTTCTAGATTCCCAGAACTATAGGGAGCATATATCGTACCTGCGGTCCCCACCCCAATCCCAAACAGATAGCACAAACAAGCGTACTTTTTCCCGTACCATTCGGTCCGATCACCATGTTCAACCTGGGGCCTGGAAAGAATTCTGCAGACGTGTATGTGACAAAATCTGTCAATTTTATTCGCACGATCGCTCCTGGTTTAAAGCCAGGGCTGTCAGACTGCTGGGGCGCGATAGCAGATCCGTTAGGATTTCTCGGTTGAGAGGGCGCCGAAGATATGCCGGCATTTTCATCATCGCCATTTTCCACTGGCCCATCTTGTTCGTCCTCGACGTCGTCCTCGTCAGAAGATGCAAGCCGGATCCGTTTGCTGCCGTTAGATGCTTGCGAGACTGGAGTACCAGAAGAAGTCTCATCCTCGTCGGAATCCTCTGTCCGCCTTCGACGAGACGGAACTGCCAGTGAAGGCATGTTCGAAGCCGTCAAGGCTTGTAAATAATTCTTGCTGTCGACGATGAAATACTTGGATGATGATCCTGATACGAGACTTAGACGCGACTACAGTCGCGACGCGACACAAGTTAGATTTCCTTTGTCGGAAGGCGGTGTAAGTAGGCAAATATCATTTGAGGATCACCACGCAAACAGTAACATTCTGATTATTGTCATTTCTAACACCATGGATCATGTGGTTGTGAACTGGATAGATAACCTTGTTTATTCGAAGATCAAGGTATTATGATTTCTCTATATTCAAGAGCAACCAAATTGCCAGACCCGCTAGCATATGAGAGAAAGGTAACCTATGGTACGCTGAAAGCACTGTGAGAACTAATATATACAGAAAGAGGAGTAGATACAATTGAAATAAAATGAATGCGAAGTGTGCCCTACTCCGAACCAAGTCACATACCGGTATTTGGAGGAAATCAAACAAGGGTATATTATGGTTAGTGCACACGACAACCGACATATGTTGTGTCTTCAAATAACAAGGCCTCATATAGCAATATACCACAGCTAGGCTCTCGGATGCGGTGATAGGAATTCTCATCTCTTCTGCATCGTCGAATGTTTGAGCATTAATCACCTAGCCATCAGAGATGTCATCTATGTCCGGCTTTCCACTCCTCAACAAGTCCACGATAATCAGCGGGGCCGTAGGGCTCAAAACATTCCGCCAGAAGACCGGATTTTCTGTGCGTGCGGAGACCCAAGTCTCTCAGGAGCATATCAAGATACGGGAGAGCGTCAAAGACGAAGTCAGGGTTACGCTTTCCGAAGCCACCGGGATATCTGAACTTGCCGAACTCGGTGTGAAGTGCTGTTTCCCACTTTATGGCTTCGGTCGAGTCTTTGAGGCTATCATTTTTCTCGCATTTGACGGAACACGAGGGGAAGGTCTCCATCGGTGACAGAGAGAGCTGGCCACTCAAGTAAGCAGCCGCCCACAGTGCTTGCGTCTGGGCGATGAGGGAAGTGTTTATGGTCATGGTAACTCCTAGGAAAACAATCGATCGCTTCTCAAACATCGACGGAGGGACCATGAATCGAGCTAGCCGGAAGGGATGCGGAACGGCAGCTTCTGCATTCAGAGCCAGTGGCTTGTATTTCAGGTTGGGAGTAGGCTGATCCCTGAGGCGGGGGAAACGGTCAAGGATCTCTTCATCGGCTTTCTTTACGAGATCCTCGTCAATTGAATCACCGCTCCAGGGAAATCCGAGTTCTCGCTCGATACCTTCAGGCAGGAATTTCATATTTGGCGTGGCTTTCCAGCCGGTAGCGCAGATCAGAGCATTTGTCGATATTGCATTCCCCGTAGAAAGATGCACCTGTCCAGGTGCCAGATGGGTGATATCTGCGATATGGACTCGGATCTGACCGTTCCTGACATAGTCGAAAAAGTCTTTTGGATAGTTCAGGATACTGAGACCACTCGCGACCCAGAAGGGGCTAATCCACGGCTTGAGTTTTCTCGTCTCGGGATGTTTATCGTACCCATTCAAGTTCAGCACGTCGTTTCCTAGGACGGACCAGAAAGCATCCACTATCTTTCGGCCAACCCAGGTGCCATGGAGAAATCGGCGGATACCGGAGAACCCATCGGCATCTCCCCAGATACAGGGGCTGAAAAATGTCAGGAATCGTGTCGTGACAAGCTTCTCCAGCCACTTCTTCAGCGGTGTCACATAAGGGGGAGCCATCCAGACCGGTCCGTGTCCAGACTCTCTGATAATCCAGTCAACCTGCACTCCTGTCGAGGCGCAAGCATATGCTGCATCCCAGGCGGACTTTGTACCTCCGAACACGGTTACCTGCTTGCCGGGCTGTAGTACATCCGCTTCATAGTCCAGGAAGTGACGGGGATGGAACAACGGCACACCAAAGCAATCCTGGCCATCAAACATCGGTAGGAATGGTTCCGAGGTGCATCCCGTGGCGACAATCAATTTGGAAGACTCCATGGTTATGGTCTTGGACTCCTTACCGTTGCTCTGGGTTATTGTAAGGCGCCACCCACCGTCGGGTTTCTGCTCTGCAGTGTTGACTTTCGAATTTAAGCGGATGTTATCAAGAAGCTTAAAATGCTCTGCATACTTTTCGAAGTATTGTTGGAGGATATCCCCCGGGATATGCTCGCCAGGCTTGACTCCGAACGTCTTCTGATCCATCGGGAAGTCGCTGTACTCATATGTTCCCAGCATATTATTCGACTTCAATCCCTGGTATAGACGATCCTTGGCCCACACACCGCCGACAGATGACGCGGACTCGAGCAGGACGACATTGCTTCCTGGCTTGACCTCGATGTATGTCTTCGCAGCGGCAAGGCCGCTCCAACCTGCCAGCGGATCAGAAATTCATTTTGGGCCAGGGACACGCGAACAACCTACCCGCGCCAATGATGGCGAGATCAACGTCCTGTGTTGTCATCTTCAAGTTCAAATGGCCCTTTCAAGGATTATATGGGAGATAGATAGACAGCTACAGAGACCATATGAGAAGAATATGACTCGGGAATATCGAAGTGCATCGGATTGAATATCCACGGAGAAAATAATGACCAATTGCCTTTACAATCCAATCCAAGCGAAGATCCATTTCGAAGGCCTTGGCTTTTGCACGGCCGCGCCGTTCCATGGCCTCCGATTTTCGAGTCCCACAAATTGCTATTGAGCCTGGCCAGACCATATCCGTTTAGTTAGCGACAATATCTGCAGCCACCGGTCTTTCGCACGGGGAAGCCAACTCTTTGAAACGGAAATGTACGGAGTGGATTTGGGCACACAAGGACCAGAACAGCACACTAAATCCACCGTCCAGATGTGAAACGGTCGAGCATAATTTTAAAAAAGAAGCAGTAAAATCCGACTACTTCTGAGCACAGACAACCACGTCCAGGACCCTGGCCAAGTGCCTGGTTCAGTAATGCGGACATTCCCTGCGTACTACCTACCAGCTGTCAGAAGCTGCAGAGTTGAACAAATCGATTGTGATTCCATCCACACAGTGCATCTAAATCGTCCGATGTCAATGATGGGTTCGGGAGGCGGGAAGACGGAAACATCCCGTTAGCTTGCCCCCACTTGATGTATGGTTTTCGAGATTTATTGTCTGGAACGACGTGGGATTCGATATCAGAGACGGAAACTTAAGAGGCAAACACGAGCCCTGGGCGCAGAACCAAGAATACCCTGGCCCTGAGGCCTGCAAATAAACTCGACTATGTCACCTTCGAAATTGCCGCATGCCATGGCGAATATCCTGCTGCAGGCTACATTGGCATTTGCACCACACAGATGAAAGTGGGCTCTCCCTTGGTGGACGCATAATGATCATATCTGCGCATCAGTTACGGTGAAGAAAGTGACTGATATGGTTTCCTGTTAAGTGGTCCATCTTGATAAGAGGTCTGGAAAACAATCCGTATATAGTACTATTGACTGGATTATTAATTGTTCGCTAGACTACTTGGCTTTCTACCAGTCACTTTTTTTCTGGGGGCAATGGGAAGAGTCAAAGTGTTTAAAAAAAAAAGCACTGGCACCTCGCCTTGCCACTGAGAGACGGTTGACATGCACATTGCCCCGAGACTTCCGCACGTATCATGCTCTAGGATGAAGATGGAAAGATGTGGGTAGCAGCTTATTCTATGGAGCCCGAGATTACTCCTCCACATAACTATGGCAAACTTTTTTTTTGCGATCAACATCAGTGCACTGGAGTCATGTGGCTTGAGACTGCCTACAGCTTATCTTGGGCTTGTCATACCCTGATCTGGCACTTTATGCTTAGTAGGCAAACAGAGTCGATCACGCTCGGTCCGGATGGCAAGACGATCCACAGCTCCGCCGTCCAAAGATGATCATGAATTAATTCTTTGTTATGAACGAAATGGCACGGAAGGGGAGTTGAGGAAGGCACTCAACGTCGCTCGTTCATTTCGATCTTTCCATTCCTTTTTATGCCCTCGACTGCTCAAACAAGTCAGCTACACATGCAATCACCATGGCTGCGTTTGAGACGGAGGCCTTCACTCTTCTTGCTCTGGCAGTTATCCTGATTGGTATACGTACCTATGCCCGTTGGACCTCGGCAGGTCCGAGGAATTTCCAGCTCGATGACTATCTGATGCTCGTGGCCGCAGTAAGTCCGAGTGGAATCGACGAGAGTGCGTCTACGGATAATACTGATGTGTCTTCAATGCCCATATAGGTCATATATGGCTTAGAGACAGGCGCCGCATATTCCGTCGGGGCTCATTTTCATGGTCTTGCAAATAATGCTATGACACCGGACCAGCGTGCGACTCTAGATCCTCACTCGGCAGAGTATAAAATGAGAGTAGGGGGCTCCAAAATTCAAGTTGCAGGATGGTCTTTATACACGACTCTTCTCTGGACTTTGAAAACGTGCATGGCCGTGTTCTATTCACGTCTGACGTAAGTATTCTTTCTCCCGACTGATTTGAAGCTAACTCCCTATTGTGCACCCTAGGTCAGGGTTACTGGATATGACAGTTCGTGTTCAGATAGCTTATGGAGCGATAGCCACTACATATATCGCAACGATCCTGTCAATTCTCTTTGGATGTCATCCCATGCACAAGAACTGGCAGATCAATCCTGATCCAGGGAGTACGGAACATCTACAAATCATATTCTCATGAAAAGCGCTGAACCGTCTCTCAGATTATTGCCAACCGGCCGTGTCGAAAATAGACATATATGTGACAGTTATCTTGAATGTCGCCACAGACGCATACTTGATGACGATACCAGCACCTGTAAGTCTTCATTCCATCATTCAAACCGTTCAAGTTTGTTGAATTCGTCCCAGATGCTCTGGAGGGCGCGTCTCCCTCTCCGCCGGAAGCTCTCCTTGATAGTCTTATTCAGCGGCGGTCTTTTCGTCATGATGGCGGGAATTCTTCGCTGTGTTTTGATCCTTACTGTACGTATCGCACTGAAAGGCTGTCTGCGAGGCAGCCAGCTAGCTTATATTGATCTCTCCTCCTGAAGGCCGGTGCAAATGGCGCCCAACAAGCCGGCAGTTGGGCATGTCGTGAAACCTTCGTCGCCGTAGTGATTGGCAATGTTCCCATGATCTATCCCCTTCTCCGCCGAATTCTCCGTCGATCGGGACTGCTTCAGTCGCAGTCCCACTACGTTATTAATACAGGCCATACCCCTGGGGATGACTCGACAGGATACAGACGAAGGAAATATCATCACCCTCTATCGGTCCCGGAGACGAAGTGGGAGAGCGACGAGCAGTATATCTTGCAACCAGGAGCAAAGCAAGAAGCCTCCGACTCCATGGATAGTCGGGGCGGAATCAAAGTCACCTTTGAGACCACGATCAATAGCGTCGTGGGACATGATAGCGATTCGGCTCTTGGACATAAGACGGCAACAGGTTGTCCGGGACGTGAACTAGCTCGGATGGATAGTCGTGATCTGCCCCGTTTCGTTCCTTAAATCAGTCCTTACATGGGAAAGAAAAAAAAATAAATAAATAATAATAATAATAATAATAATAATAATAATAATAATAATCTCTTTTTCTCAAGGAACACATATTTCCTCAGGTAACACACGTCTACATGCTTGACAGCTGGACCCTATCGAACATTCAAGAGCACCGTTAAGTAGAACTTCCTAGAAGAGGTCAGGATTGATGACGCGACTTTCCTATACTGAGCCTCCTATTATGATCATCATGAAACGGACCAACAGGAGTACACTGGGACCCAAGCTTGCCAATGCCTATGGGTGAGTACATCGGTCAGCGCAGCTCCATCTAGGGGGTATGCCCGACCTTAATCCCAGTTACTACTAATTTTAATTTCCCATTCAGAAATTCGTCGCAATAGGTTTTATCTTCAGAAGTGACCAGGTGTTTTAGAAACTGAGACTGCATTGGAACGGGGAACGGCTCTCTTTTCGGGAATCAGACTTGAACAAGATCGTTAAAACATTGCCATTAATGGCCATCTGCAAGATACAGAATCGAAGAGATACTCCAATGGATAGACTTTTGGGGAGGAAAAAGTAGAATCGGTTTCATAATTCTTGAATTGACTGATTTCCTGTGCGCTGGAATGTCCCGAACCCGTGCAGTGAATTTCCCAAACTCGTGAATTGTCACGGGATTCTCCTCGCAACTACACTAAAGAACCAGCATTTTTGTGTTTATATCCCTTTCTGCTCGCACATGATGAGCGAAGGGCAAGGAGTACCCGCAATCCCGACTTTCATTATGACCACAAATACAAACGACGACCCATTTAAGCCTCAGTCTGGACACGACCCTTGGGGTTGGTGACCTTGACACCAAGAGCCTTGGCCTTGGCGAGGATATCGACACGCTTGCGGGAAGAGACGGCGGAGGCGATCCTAAAAATGTCATCGTTAGATCAGCTGGTCGACAAAGAATTTTCGATCCGCCTGCGGATCCAAAAGATCGAAGTGCAATCCCTGAAATCCGAGCACGCAATTTCTCATGCTAGAAGGGATGGTCTCGGGGTGACGTACTCAGCAGCGTAGGTGCGGTTGTGCATCAGGAGCAGCTCAACGTCCTTGGGGTTGTGGACGAGGAAAGCCTTGTGGCCGGAGGGCATCATGTGGCGGGTCTTCTTGTTGCTACCATAACCAATCTGTCCAACATCGCATCATATCAGTATTCGCTCCCACTTTCCGGCTATGCAATTGGAGGCCTGGAGGCCAAAAAGAAAGGTCGACGTACGGAAGGCATGGGAATGGTGCCCTTGAAGCGTCGGCGAACGCAGTTGTCGATACCCTTGGGCTTTCTCCATGAGGCATCCAGACGCGCGAAGCGGTCGCTCTGGTGGCGGAAGAAGCGCTTCGTGCCTGTAACAGTCGAGTGTCAGTCGACTCTGCATATTCCATATCGAACGTTTCCTGCCCCGTCCCCTCTTGTCCCAATGGACTCATGCCACACTCTCAATCATCGCGGTAGCGATATCCTCCTTTTCCATTTGGTCCACCACAAGAATTTCCTTTTTTTTTGACATCGCAGGGCAATCAAATTGTAACGAAAGGTCGGAGGGAAGAGAACATACGCTTCTTCACGATCGGGACGTGCTTCTTTGCGAGGGCCATCTTGAGATCCGAATGTCAGTACGACCGAATGCTTTCGATAAAAATGATGGATCTGAGAAGGCAAAGAGCATACCTTGTCGGTCTTGTTAGGTCTCGCTCGCTGGGCGTCGTGGGAGATGGGTGTGACAATTTCAGATTCAATATCGAATTTCGCGCTAAGGTTGGCCGCCCGAGGAGTGCACCGTTCTGCGCTAGTGGCTCGTTAAGCGAGACTTGACTTCGGGTTTAGCCTTAGGGTTCTCCGCCGGGATGCCCTGCTTATGTAATGACCAGTTTTGTAGGCTTGTTCCTGACGATGTCTACTTACTTCTATCTCAACTTTTCACTCACAACGAGCAATACTTTTATATAATAATAATAATAAAACACCACCCCTTGTATCATACAATCGTATCCCTGTCACATTATCCAGATTTAGAGACCATGACCACCTCAGAAACTTCCCATGGGCCATTACACACTCGGCGGTTAGATCTATGTAGCAAGATAGTACATAAGATATATACAAAAGAGGCCTGGGAAAGTATAAAACAGATATATAGTCACGCATTCCTCTTTCCTGCAATCATAAGTCTGAAGTTGACATTTGGAATTAATACCACCCACACGCAGTTGCTGTTGTATCTTTAAGAAATATATATTCAGAGTCCTAGTATAGATCCTAAAACCGAAGACAAGGAAATGCGTATTTATCATAAGGATTTGAGATGAAATCAATACTGAAACAGGAGAAAACAATCACCTAACAAGTATCTTTACCATCGGTAAATTTCAGAGGAGAGAACAGATGAAATCTAATAAAGGAGTCCAAAATCGAGGTAGGGAATCGGGCAGAGTTGGCTAAGTTCAGATTCACTCAGGGGGACAAGTCTCCAAGCCATCATCATACAGATCAAAAGCTTCCAAGAACAAACGAGGTAGAGTCGTTGGCGGGGAAAACCACCAGTCGTCTGAGGTTCCCCTAAGAGCAAGTTTGTATTCTTGCACAATTGAGCAAGTGGACGTAATCCATCGCTCTTCTGGGAAACGTCTTAGCTAAGATGTCACTCCATAAGATCACCATGTACTACTAGTTAAGTATCACTATCACCTCTGCTCGGGTTCTCGGCTAAAGACGCTTGATGTTAGTAAGAGCATTCGAAGGTAGTAACTAACTTGGGGGGATATTTGCGTTATCGCGTGAGCATAGTCAATCCGGATGCCTAGTGACAACAGTGTCGTCCACGGTCTGCTAGCAAATTATTCCTTCTTTTTGGAAAGTGGGTTCCACATTAATCTCAAGAAATAAGCTTGTTTTCTTAATGACTTAGGTAGTCCACAGGGATCTAGACTCTCCTTGAGGTTCGTTCACACTGGCAGTGATCTCGCTGGAGATGGAACATGGGTAACTCCAACAACAAAATAAAATCATCCAATACCATCTCTCTACGTCTGCAGAAGCTAATTTCTGCGACAGAAACATGAAGATTGGATTGGGACATCGGCTGTCCCCAGCGCGTCTGTCAGTTGCTTTTGAACCGTACGCTCCTTATCGTCTCTCCCGAGCAGCGTCAAGCATTCATGATATCCATGCAATGCCCATACGTTATTGGGATGTTGGAGCGCGCGAGACAATGTGTCGTTGAATCCGAGATCTGCCGCATATACTGCTGCCGCCTCTTCTACGTGAGCCTGCTCCAGGAGCAGTGCCCCATAGGCATGACGAGGTGGCTGCATCCAACCCCAAGGTTCATCATAGGGCAGAGAATCACAGCGTGAGCTGGCTTCACGTAGATGATCAAAGGCAATTTCAAAATTGCCTTTTCGGTACTCCAGCTCCCCAGCGAGCATTTCCTCGGCCACCTGGAGAATATCCAAACACGTATTGTTGAAAAGTGTACGTGAGGGAGGAACCTTCTTGACAGAATCTGAAAACATGGCCTGCTCCTGATCTGCGTTCTCGGTGTCTCCAGTCACAGCGTATGCAACGCCCTTCCCATAGTGTAGCATCGCCGTTGTCACGCAGTACAGGTCTTGATCTCTCGGAAGCTCGAGATCCAAAATGTTCTGCCAGCGGCCAAAACGGATGAGACCGTGAACACGCATGGCCAGAAAACTCTCCAGCCAATCTGCCATAGGTGGAGATTCCACACGAAGCAGATCTTCCGGGATTGATTCTTCTAACTGCGTGATCGTGTCCATTGTGACCTGGAACTGTCCCGCGAACATTGCCGCGTATAAGCGGAAATGATAATTATGCGCGCGGTAGAGCGTATAGAAATTGATCGCGCCTTTCCGAGAGACATATGTCTTGTCTGCACGGATAGCATCTGTATTGGATACGATTGCCTGTTGGTAGTCACCACAGAGAACATCAATGTGAGAAGGCATATGATTCAGATGGCCAGCATCCGGAACCAATCGACGTAGGTGATCAGCCGCAGGAAGTGCTGCTTCTGGACTCGTTGACATCTCCATGAGATGTATGTATAGGTGGAGAATCCCCGGGTGCTTCAAGCCACCTTCGAGCGACAATGCATGTTCGAGTACCTCCTTGACTTCCACAGTGCGGGCTCCCTTGGCCGGACGTCCGGTCCGAATATCCCATAATTTCCACGGAGTCAGATTCATCAACGCATCCGCACACAAAGCTGCGATGTCAAGGTCATCCGGGAAGCGAGTCCAAGCCTCTTTCATCGCATCCGCATACTGCGTATTCCAGATCGAGAAATCGCCCTCCCCTGCATCTTGTGGATAGCGAAACTGGACCGCCTTGATAAGCAATTGTTCCGCGGGCGATGCACGGTGAGCATGCTCTTGAGCGGTTCTAGCCGCCTCATGTGTGCTCTTAAGTGTCCTCTCACGCTCAACATCATCAAATACACTCCATGGCTTGTTATAGTTTGGCCCAAGCGAATAAGCTAATCCCCAGTATGCCATCGCGCAAGTGGGGTCGACGGCGATAGCGCGTCTGAAGCACTCACTCGCCTCCTCATGGTTGAAGGCATACGTCCAGACCAGTCCGCGATCAAACCAGGCTTGGGCGTCTTTGCTGCTTGTCGTCACCGTACGGTGAAAAGCCCCCAGGTCATAATATTCAGGGTGCGAGTCGATCATTGCAGGCTTGTTCTATGGCTGATATTGATTGCGGGAATGACAACTTACCGTGGGGTGATTGATCTTCCTAAGCCGCTTTCGTTCCGCCAAGATATCAACTAAATCAAAGAAATGAAATCAGAGGAAGTTCCGAGTACAATGTCACACTATCTTGACAAATATACATTAGCGATGCATAGTGCATTTACTCATTTAACTGTATAGCTCTCTATGCTGGATTCCTAAGATCCTGGAAAAGTAACAACATTATACCGTCCCAGTCGTGAATTCATCCTTGCTATCAAATAGTGATGCTCAAGTGAACGCCTCGCTATGCAGACAATAAAATAGTAAAAGTATTGGTATCCCAGACAAATCACCATCCAAAGGCTTCTGCATACAGGTAGATACCTTGCGCACCTGTCCCCTTGTGGACTGCGCGCTCGTCGCTGAGGTATACAACACTGCGACGCACATCATCTGCAAGGCCACGGGGACCACATACGACGACTGCACTTTCACCGTCGGCCTGTTCGAGAACCTTGCGTATAATGGTTCGCGGGTGAGGCCGCCCCGAGAGAAGATGGAGCTGATGGGATTCGATCAGTCCCTCAGCCGATGAAGAGGACGGAGCAGGCAATTCCGTGAGAGGGGTAGGTCCTGAGCAGGTGCATTTCGGGATTGACGTGATGTTCTCATCTTCAATCGTCACGCCGCAGCAGCATCCGCCTCCTGGTAGACAGCTATGGTTATTTTCATCAAGAGGGAGTTGTTGCTGAGACGCGAATGTCGATCTGGAATGAATCGAGAGGGCCTCTTTCTCCACCGTCTTATCTCCTGTCTTTGCTACATCGAAAACAGAGGCAGGCATTGGTGGTTGGGCACTAGAGAGATTATACGATGGTGGTTGTAGAGAGGCGGACTTCTCATCCAACTTCTCATCACATGTGACATAAATGCTAATCTCAATCTCTTTATCGAAGTCAGGCTGTGCCCGCTTGCACGCATCCAGATCCACAAGGACGGACTGAAGCTGACTCTCGAACCAGCTGAGCTGGGCTCTCGATCGAATGACCCACACGAAACGTATTCTTTTGGTTACAGCAAAGCGGGCAGTTGAGAGGAACCGCAACCTGGACGCTGCAGGACGCTCGGTGCATTCCGTCTTCCACCCTTCGACGATGTCCCTTAGCAAAGGTACCGTGAATGTAGCGCCCATGCCACCTGCCATCAACACCACGCTATCGAACTGGCGCAAAGAACGCATCGTGCCATACGGGCCTTCGAGGAAGACTGTCTTGGTGCGACGGACTGCTACGGACGACGTAGCACCTAGAACAGTATGATTCTTCGAAGCATACCGGAAAAACCTCTTCGTGCCTCCCTTCTCCGCCCGTACCAGAAATTCCATCTTCTTGTCGGAGGGAAGGGAGGCGATAGTGAACGGATGATTCTGAAAAGGCGCGATGGAATGACAGGCCAAGAACACGTGCTGACCAGGCTTCCATTGAATGACAGGGTTTTCCACCGTGATCCGAGTTACGTTTCCTGGGAGCGGGGTGAACGAGGCCTGGTGTGCAAAGAAGCCGTTCTGAAGATGGCCGCTCTTTCGTGCAAAAGGATGGAAGACTGAGATATTCGCATATAGAATCAAGGTGTAGCGAACAACTCGATCGAACACCACCAGACCGATGGGAATCCAGACCCAGACCTTCACCTCATCCGGTGCATGGAGCCATACAGCGGCAAGAAACCCGGCGAATGTCACGATATGTTGCACGACGAATATCTCATAGCTCAAACGGCGGACTGGGCCAGCCGATGCGATGACAATAAAGGTCAGGATACACCATGCCGCAAAGCCACGCTTGGTTAAGGGGTCATTCCGGAGCTGGTACGTGATATAGTCGTACTGAGCCCAGTCACGGAACCAGAATGCCATGTGGATAGTGGCGCTCAGCCAGACCGTACGGGCGATCCAGCGATGGAACCAGTTGAGGCGTTCGTAGCTCAATCCGGTCAGAAGCCCGATAATATTCTGCCTCCCTGCAAGCAGGAAGATCAGGGGCAGCTGGGCGATAGTGACGAAGCCGGTCCGATATCCGACGTTTTCCCAGTTCCATTTGTTGGTGCTATCCAGCTTGTAGAAGCAGAAAACTAGCACCACGACCAAGTTGGCTAAAACTACCAGCACGGGCCCCAGCGGAGGCAGATGAAACGAATGAGTGCCGATCGACAAAGGGCGCAGTGTGGCATATGCGACCTCGCGTGTTATGGCCGTGACGGTGGCATAGAACCCGAAGAAAAGCGACTTTGGTTTTGCCGGGGTGAGCGAGGTGTCCCGCAGTCTGCCATTGTCAGCAGCCATATCACAGCTACTAGTTATAGATTGACAATATACTCACCGCTGGCGCGCCAGAAAACGATCCAGGACATACACGACCGTGGCGGCAGCAATCGCAGACCCGACGACGGTCCAGTACATCTTCTGGAGATAGAAGAGACCGGGCACGCCGGTGCCCATGGACATATCCCCCATCGACATGGACATCATGTCGATTGGAGAGATGATGCTAGCAAAGGAGCAGTCCAGGTGCAGGAATTATATATCGCGAGAACCAGCGCATCTACCAGAGCAGACTCATGCAGAAAGGAAATTGAATGAGCGCAGCGACGACATTGCTGGCCAGCAGAGCAGAACAATCAGACGGATGTCGCACCTGTGACAGACCAACACTGGGGTATCTGGGATAGTAAATACTAGTGTGCCTTGTGGGCGAGTCGCCCATTGATCAACCCGGTTGAGACGCAATGTCTGTCATTCTGGATACGCTAAGACGATAAGCATGAGCTCTGAGAACGGCGACTACTGGAACGCAGATTCTTTCTTTCTGCTCGGCTGATGAAACTGGTCGCTGGTCTCATCTTGGGCTCCGAGAACAGAAGAAGATGGTTCCGCAGGCGGCCTCTAAATGTGCGGGCTGTGATAGGACACAACCGCCAGAAATCTGCTCAAGCGTCAACATCGGCCCATCCAGGCGGAGGAGAAAGTTAGGAAACCCGCTCAAGCGTGTTCAACGGACGTCAAAAGAGGGAAAAGGAAGCTTCTTTCGCATCGTGTTACGCAGCCTAGATCATCTTTTCCTCCGCCCAATGCGGACCTCAATAATAATAAGATCCAAGCCATGTCCGGTAACTATCCGACACTCCCAGCACACTCAATTCTTGATCTAATCCTGACTTCAGGTCCTCTCGCAAATCTGCTCACTGTTGATACAGTCCAAGTTTCGTCCTTGTGTCCGGGCTGACGGTTGCTCAACTTGACTGTGCATCGGTCCTACTCTGATCAATCTATAAGAGACGAGACAATCCACTGCAAGAGCGACCGTACGACCTCTGGCAAAGACCTTTGTTACGACTGGATTTATTTTCACTGTCTTCGACATCTGCTCAATCAAGTCGCCAAGATGGACATGACATCGAGCTCTTCCGACATGTCCATGGTGTTTACCAACACCCACACCATGCCTCTCTACTCCACGATGTGGACACCCAGCTCTCGGGGCGGCTACGCAGGGACCTGTATCTTCCTCATCATCCTGGCCATCATTGCGCGCGGTCTCATAGCCTTCAAATCCATCATGGAGCATCGCTGGCTCGCGGCTCACCTGCAGCTCCGCTACATCGTCGTCGCCGGCAAGAACCCCGAAGCTGGACGTATCGCGTCGGATCCGGAGGCCAAGACGGCAACCCTGGTGAACGCTGATGGGGTTGAGGAGTCTGTACGAGTCGTGTATCGTTCCACGCACGAGCCGATCCCCTGGAGATTCAGCGTGGACCTGCCCCGAGCCTTGATCTTTCTGTGCATTGCCGGTGTCAGCTATCTGCTGTAAGTGGGACGAAGACTGTCATTATGTGCCAGACTAACGCGCGAGTCTAGGATGTTGGCCGTCATGACGATGAACGTGGGTTATTTCTGCTCCGTGCTGGCAGGCGCCTTCCTGGGTGAGCTGGCTGTCGGACGATACGTCCAGTACAACCATTGGAACGAGCACTAGATGCGATCTTGATTACGATTGATGAGCGAATCCGCGGAGGGTGCCTCCGTTCTTTTCACATGTTGATATTTCTGGATATGGTGCTTTTCTGTGGGCGTTGCGGGAATCCGATGCGGATTCTCAGCGAGGATGTTTTGTTTAACATGCACTACTACTGTGATATCCCCTATCGCTATGCTTTCTCTCTCTTGTGTGACGCCGACGATAGACTTGATCCGGCAATAAATGATGAATACCTTCTTTCATTCTTTTAGCCAGATATGCCTCTTGGCGTCGTCGTCCGCCATCAAAATGCCTTCCCCGTAATGATTCACGGGCGCTTTTATTCTACTTTGGGTGATAATCAATTGCTTCGATGATGATAAAGAACGATCTGTGTAACTTCTCCGCCGGCTGCTTGCAGGAATTACGCTATTCTATCTGTACTACTTGGGGAACCATCTGATTGGTCGACATCCTGGATCCGGCACAGGCACAGGAACGCCAATTGTCTCACCATGTGCCATTGCAGTTACTCTACATTTCGTATGCCGGATAGAACTGCCTCAATGAAGTCGAGATCTAGATCATCTTCTGTTTAATAATTCTTACCTAATTCGGAAAAATGAAGATTGATTAGCGAGGGAGTCGGCGGACGGCGGACATCCGAAAGCGGTAAGGCTGAGCACAAATGAGCAGATTATCGGCCCTGCTAAGATCGGGTCTTTCTTCTTGGGTAGAAAAGCCTGAATTTCTAACTATTCTAGGGACTTGGCATGCTAGCTAGATAGGAATGCCAAGCCATTTAGCCAAGCCTCGAACCGGAGGATATCGTTAGTGTTATTATTGATGAGATGGGATCATTGTGTCTCTGCCGGTTTACTCTATGTCCAGAACATCGTGATGTCTCTGTAACCGGTTGATCTGGACTGCTGGACGCGCGAAAAGAGGTTTCGTTTCTACAGACTCCCTTTCGTACGATGGAGATGCAATTGAACTATAGAGATTATTATATTACTCATGGAGTAGTACTAATATTCTAATACTAACTACCACTTAGCCGGAAGAACAAACGATGGATCTATCGGAAGATACCAGAGCAGTCCGGGAGCCAAGCGGAATCGTACCACATGGTGTCTCCACGGTCTTGATCGTTGCTTCATTCTAATTAGAATAAATAAATACGTCCCGTATCCCGGTCTTGCGGCCTGCATTCCTGCCATAAAGATTTCTCCCGATCGTTCTATACCCATCATCATCATGAAGTTCTCTCTTCTCTCGATGGCGGCCATGGTGCCCTTCGCGGCCGCCCACTTCAAGCTGAACTATCCTCCCAGCCGTGGCTTTGACGAGGACAACATGCCCGAGTTCCCCTGTGGTGGTTTCGCTCAGTCGACCAACCGCACCAAGCTCTCTCTGTCCGCCGGCTCGGTCCCCGTTGCCTTGACTCTAGGTCACTCCCAGATGGCGGTGGAGGTCCTCCTGGGCCTGGGGAGCAACCCGGGGGACAACTACAATATCACTCTTCACCACACCTTCCGCGTCACTGGCCTGGGCTCCTTCTGTCTGCCATCAGTCAGCTTGGATGAGGAGGTACTGGGAACCCCATTGACGGACGGTCTCAATGCGACTCTGCAAGTCGTCACGAATGGAGACACTGGCGGCGGTCTGTACGCGGTATGTAGTTGTGGACGATAAGTTAATCATTGGGATCAGTAGCTGACATATCAACAGTGCGCCGACGTGACCTTCACCTCCACCCTCACGAGCGACGACGTCTCAGCATCGGTCTGCAGAAACAATACCGGTGTCAGCGCGACCCCCTTCTCCGGCGCTGCTGCTGCCCGTAATGCCAACGAGTCCACTGCTGATGGTGAGGCCCAAAGTGGCTCCGGCTCTTCCAGCACTTCCGCCAGCGGAACTGCAGCCACTGCTACTTCCAAGGGTGCGGCCGTTCCTCTCGAGACGGCAGCCTGGGGAATTATCGGTGCCGCAGTGATTGGTGGTCTTGCTGCGCTGTAGATGGTATCCTGTGAGCAAGGTTGTATTCATTGGTCATCATGATTGTGAATGAGTGACGACTGTTTTTTGTATTCGATACCAAATTTGTTGATTAGATATTGTAACTTCTTTATGAAAGTCTTCCTGGTATTAGCCTTTGATCGAATCTAAGTTGAAAGATCTGAAATAAGAACAATTATGAAGTTCATCATAAAACCTCCCACTGCAATTTGGCGAAGGTAAGGTCAGAATAAGTCCACAAAGGCGGTGAGGCGGCAGTGGACCTCGGCGGCAGAATCTGGGTTGTTCTGCGGGGAAAAGATGAAGCATCTGTCGATCAGTATCCCAGTTACGAAATCCCTGTCGTTTCTTCTGTTGTTTCGCGTTCGCTGCTTATCTCACTATCTTTTTCTCATCTTCTTTCGTTATCTTATCCTTCTCTCTCAACGCAAGAAACCAGCCCTCCTCTCACTTCGGAGACACAGTCAATCGCCTTGTCCTTTTCGTTTGGCGTCGACCTGAGCTATTTCTGTTATCGATTCTCCGAATAAGGCATCAAACGAACATCATGTCTGTGCGCGCGCCTTTCGTCGTGCCTGCGCTGAAGAAGCATACGGCCACGGTGATCATGGCACATGGGCTGGGTGATACGTACGTTGATTCCTATCCATGACTCTCATCTCGCCGGTTATCAGCGAAGCATGTGACTGACTGATTGCGGATAGTGGTGCAGGATGGTACGTCGAGTCCTCTCCTCATATTCCCTCTGGCAGAGTATAAGCCGCGGTGGACAAGACTAATCGAGGTTGTCACCGGCAGGATGTCTCTGGCGCAGAACTGGCGCCGGCGAGGAAAGTTTGATGAGGTGTCCTTCATCTTCCCGAATGCGCCGGTGATCCCCATTACGGTGGTACGTAGTGGCTACAACCCTCATCGTATAAGGCGGATGTATGATAGGATGGTATGGACTGATCGGTGGACAGAACTTCGGTATGTCCATGCCCGGCTGGTATGATATTGCGAGACTGGGAAGCGACGTAAGTTTGTTCTACAAGGGAGTAGAAAAATCTTCGCTGACGGGCACCAGTTGGACTACGAAGAATTCCTGCGCAACCAAGACGAGCCCGGTATCCTCCGCTCGCGCGACTACTTCAACTCACTGATCAAGGCGGAGATCGAAAAGGGCATCAAACCGTCGCGGATCATTCTGGGAGGCTTCTCTCAGGGAGGTGCCATGTCGCTCTTCACGGGCATCACGGGCGATCAGAAACTCGGCGGCGTGTTCGGTCTCTCGTGCTACCTCCTGCTCAGCGACCGCATCAAGAACTACATCCCCGAGAACTTCCCCAACAAGGATACCCCCTTCTTTATGGCACACGGCAAGGAGGATCAGGTGGTGAAGTACGAGTTTGGCGTCATGAGCAAGAAGGCGTTGGTGGAAATGGGGCTCAACGTCGAGTTCCACGACTATGAGTATGTTTCTTCTTTCTTCTTCCTTGCTCATTGATCTGGTTCTCACATCTTCCACAGAGGCCTTGGCCACTCCGCAGACCCCGAGGAAGTCGAAGACCTGGAGCGTTTCTTGCACAAGACCATTCCACCAGAGGGTGACGGACAGGCTGCTGCCGGCTTGTGACTGGATGACGCCCGTATCGGCATCGCGGGAGCTGGCATAGGTTCGCAAGTGACCTATACGTTCGCTATCGGACTGATCATATTGCTACTAGCGGTTCTACTCGCGAAAGTTCGAGGCGGACGTGACGGCCAGCACGAAGCCACGTGACCGCATCTCGTCGAAGTATCATTCTCGCCTCTTTCTGCTCGCTGGTGGGCATTGCTGAAAGACTCCATTGTTGCATACAACACACGTAAATCGATACTAACGACTGATATTCCAACCGTTGCACCTATGCTATACCATATAGATCAGCCAGTCTCACTGGAATCTGACTTCGCATACCTATATATGTTTGACAGAGTAAATACAATACATATCAAGAGGATGGAATATATTACTGTGTCAACTGTCGATGTTGGCTTGACCAAATGCCGCTGAAGCCCATCTGAGCTCAATATTTATAACTCTTTTTCCTATCGTACGAAGCTCTCCGAATTAATCGTCTACCTGACCTCTTTCAACTGCATATTTGTAGTATACCGAAAACACAGCCATGACGTATGCCATTCCCCGAAACGGTCGAGCGGAGCGCCAAGCCTCAGTCATGTCATAGCTTCAACTTCCGCCTACCCCAATTGATTGCATTAAGCTAGAGTATTCATCTACCCTTCTCTTCTCTCCTCCACGAAACCTACCACCACCTATTCCTCTCCTCTTTCCCGAACCGATCTCAACCCAGGAAACCACTCAATTACAACCACAATGTTCCGTTTCGTAAGTCTCCCCCTCTCCCACCCCATCTGCAAATCACACCACCACCACCCCCAACTAACAAACACACCCAGGCCCGAACCCTCGACGTAGTCACCCTCTTCCACAAACCCAACCTTCCCCAATCCCAACGCGTCCTCACCCTCCTAAAACAAGCCCACGCGACCGCCTCCCAAACCACGACCGAAGACCAAGCATCCGACAACACAATGCAAGCACTTCGCGAACGAGGCGAGTTCGAACTCGAAGTGACCGAAGAGGCACCGACGCCCGACCAGCTGCGCAGTATTCTCGAGTATACGACGAAGACGGATCCGAAGACGAAGATCAGCGATGTCGTGCGCGGCGCGAAGGATGCGCAGGATGCGTTGAAGAAGGTTCAGGAGGATGGGAGTGCGTTTGTTAGGCCGGTGGTGAGTTGATTGCATCGTTGGGAATTGATTATGATGGGGGAAGAAAGCTGCTAATGTGTGTTTTATATTCTAGACTGTCGATTGGAACCATGGCTTGGCTGTCCTAGGCGATAATGATTCGCAGATCCTCAAGATGCTGAAGCAGTTGCCGGAGGACGAGCGGAAGAGCTCGTAGACTGTCTCGGTACTGTGTACTCGGAGCTTGCGCTGCATGTTATGTAAACTGACACATTGGGCAATGGCTCCTATCTCTGCAATAAACCAAAACCATATCTCGGCAACGTATGATAATTTAGGGAGCTATGACATAATGAATTGGTTCTTTTGATTGGCTGCAGATCGCATAGTGAACCATAGTGAATAAGCTTACAGGACGGAGATGCGCAGTCGTCTACCCAGGGAGTGGACGCATTTCCGTATGCCATTCATATTCTATCATAATCATACAGAACAATACCTCTCCGAGGGTCGTGCCACCAGCCTTTTTGGACCATAATGACTAAAAGAAATCCACAAGACTCCAGCATGCCACGAAAGCAGACATGCTCATGCGCAGAGCAATAAGACATAACCAGAGAGCAAACTAAGACACTAGCGGGGAAAGGTAGGTCATTAAGAAGCATGTACGACACGAAGCGGAAGTCGACGATGCAGGGTAGTGAAAGAAACGATGCAGTCCGGTGAGGTTCGAGCCAGCTCGTCTATCCGGGAGAAGAATACCAAAGAGATTAACCGCTAAAAAGAAGCAAACTGTCTTCCCATAAGGAGCTCTCGCTTCTCAAATCATGGTCCCGAAAGTCCCATCGGTCGCAATGGGTTTCCGCGGGCTGCTCCGCCCATCGGCATCGACAGCGGGCTTGCGGTGTCTACTCTAGGTCAGCAAAGCCCACAGCTGGATGGTACAAAGGTATGTATCCTTACCGGAAAGTAAAACCGACAAATAGACCCTTGCTCATCTTCTCGTCTCGTTCTGCCATCTCCTCGAGCGCTCTCTGCTTGTCGTGGACCTCCTTGTACTTGGCCATGTCTGCCTCGTTACTAAAGTCGTCAAAGTAACCGGCATCGGTCTCAGAATCCAGCTCAGGCACAAATGGCGCCTTCTGCTCCCGCACTCGGGTGAAGTCGACCTCTGCGAAGTACTCGTGGGTCTGGATCTCGCGAATGTTCTTGAAGCGCTGTTCCTTCGCAGCCACCAGCCTTGTGATGAGATCCCAAGTGCGTCGGGAGAGGAAGTAGTTCGGATCTTCGTACTGGGGCTTTCGCAGAACCTTTTGCCAGCGCTTCAGGTTCTGCCAGGTCTCATCAACGGTCGCTCCCGCGAACGGAGGATAACCGGCCAGAGCTTCAAACAGCATGCATCCCAAACTCCAGTAGTCGACGGTGAAATCGTACTCTTGGCCCTTCAAAACTTCAGGGGCCATGTAGTCGGGGGAACCCACAATGGACTTGGCGTAGTTGACTTCACGCTCCCTCAAGGATCGATATCCCTCCCGTCTCTCTGCCATGGTTCTCTGCTCCATTGGCCGACCGAACGGCACGGGTGTGTTGCCAACTTCCTCCAATTTCACGCGCATCGACTCGATCTTGCCCGGGTTCAGCATTCCGGCCGCCAGACCAAAGTCGGTCAGCTTCACATGTCCCGTAGAGTCGATCAAGAAGTTCTCCGGTTTCAAATCACGATGGATGTATCCCAGCTGATGGAGCGCGTCGACACACAGGAACATTTCTGAAATGTAGAACCGCGCGTGACGGTTGTGCAGGACACCGGTATTGTTCAGCAGCGTGCGGAAGTCACCACCGGGAACATACTCCATTGCCAAGTAGATCTGGTCCTCGTCCTGGAAGGCATACAACAGTTTGACGAGCCACTCGCTCTTGGCAGCCGTAAGGATATCTCTTTCTGTCAAGATATGGCGGATCTCGTCCAATTTGAACAGCAACTTCTTGCTCATCACCTTGAGCGCACACACCTCCCGCGTATCTTTCTTCTGTGCCAGATAGACCTGTCCGTAGCCTCCCTGTCCCACCTGCGTCAGGATCTGGAAGTCTCCCTGGCGCAGTCGTGTACGGCGCTTGCGCAGATGAGCACGTTCACGGCCCAGGTACTTCTGCAGCGCTGGCTCATATTCTTCAATCGGTGTTTCCGGTGGCGGAGGATAAGCGGCCTTGAACTGAGCATGCCGACTCTGGCGGTTATGGACATAACTCAGAAGA
Organism: Paecilomyces fulvus; assembly: GCA_029606305.1. Taxonomy (NCBI): domain Eukaryota; kingdom Fungi; phylum Ascomycota; class Eurotiomycetes; order Eurotiales; family Thermoascaceae; genus Paecilomyces; species Paecilomyces fulvus. Next base: position 238,044 of record JAPVCG010000044.1, read on the forward strand.
TCGAAATAGTGATCGAGGAAATCTGTCCTGCAGTCAGCAACATTGAACCCATCATACCCATCCACCCCATGATCTAGCCATACATAACTGTGTCACATTGGCCAGACGTTTGACCTTCGGTAGCTGCAACTTCTCCGCCTCCTCTGCTGTCAATCCGCGTAGCTGTGCCTGTCTGCGCACGGTGTCCGACTCGCGTTGCTGATAAGGCTCATGGCGTGAAATAGCCGCTGAATTCGGATTCGGATTCAGACTCAGATCTTTCGTGGTGCGAAGAGGGTTGGGAGGCGTATTCTCCTTGTTGGCAGACCTGGTTGGGCTGCCGGGTCGCTGGTGGATGACACTCTCATTAAAGCCCAAATCGTCCGCACCGTTCACTCCACCCTTGCCAGGCGAGTTGAATGCAGATTTATTCGGTGACGAAGGGGCCAATTTCAAGGCCTTCTCGAAAATATTTGGCAGGTCCAGCGCCCCCGGGGGCATTCTGTTCTTGCTCGGACTGCCCTGCGGCGTTTGGGCGGGGCTGGTGAAACCATTGGAGGTGGGGGTTGAAGGACGATCGTAGGCATCAGTTCCTGAGCGCGTGTGTAGCAGATGCGGCGGGTTTGGCAACCTCAGTCCCTGGCGCTCAGTGTCTGTCGCGATATTAACCGTCATGGTGAAGTCAGTGGTTGGTGGTGGTGGGAATTGATCAGGGAGGGAGGATCTGATCGGGTTGATATCAGTGGGCGATAGGCGCGAAACCACTCCTCCTCCCGTGCCAAATACACACAGACGCTGCGAAAACAACCACCAGATAATTCTCACGGATAGCGAATCGACTCGACTAGAGATAGAATTGCAATGAGATGAAAGGAGAGATTGGGGAAGTTTTGTTGTCGACGAAGACTTGTCGTCAGCTTCCCTGATAATTCCAGGTCGAGCTGAGCCCCTCGGGCAGGTGCGTCGTTGCCTGGGGAACAATCAGGCCATCCAAGTTTCCCCTTGTTCGTCCAGGCAAATAATCATCATATTATTTAGAATCACTCCAAGCAGAACTACACTAAACCTTGTCGATGTCCCGCACTAAATCAAATTGCCATTTTTTGCAGCTGAAGGCTCAGATCTCCGATGGGGGCCCACATGCTGCTCAATAATGGTCCGATCATCGATCCTCCCTGGGCTGACGATCTGATCCTCTAGGAAAAGTACCCTATAGCGAGTCTAGTTCGATTGTTTACAGCGGGGAAATCGATACGCCAAACCAGCTGTGGCTGCAGAATGCTCCCTACCCCTGAGCTATATGAGAATAACAATAATCCCAACAGTAAGGCTGCATGCATGGACTTGCCTCTGTTTCAGTGGTGGAAATGGGGAATAATCTAGTGATTATCTATCAACAAAACTACAGACATTCCATCCTGAGACCATCTTCTGTACTCTAAGGCAGTGGCTTGCCGTCTTTTCATTCTTGGTTGGTGGTAACGGCCCGTTGGGCGAAAGCAAACAAAAAGGAACCATGGTTCATTCATTGATCTAAGTACATAGTGAAGTTCCACAAGGGCTGGTCGTTCCTCAGCCGCTAGCAGAGTTCCTGCCAAGCTACAAAATACCTGATACGTCATCTTCAGGATTGAAGTCGACAAGAATCAACAGTTGTCTCCCCGTCGCCTCAGTGATACATCCCCAGCATCCTGGATGGGGATAGTGGTATATCTTTCGCCCAGGGGGCAGGCATCCCCTGGCGAGCACTTCCAAATTCAAATCTCGATGTCTCTCCCGATTATCCACCATCGTTCGGCCCACTAAGCAGCACCCTCCTTGCGCTGGCCGGTCTGTTTTGCCAACCCCCCTCGTCAGCATGGCACAAAAAGAAAGAAAGAAAATATACTCCGTATATGGCAATTAAAAGCGATGGCAAAGGACACTCACGTAGAAAGCCAATCCATAGTTCTCCGTCGTGAAAGTGATCTTGGCGCCCTTGGGGAAGTAGAACACATCTCCAGGAACACCCTTGACCGTCTGGCCAGTTTCATCCGAGATGGTGAACTCGCCCTCGAGGATGATCTTCATCTCGTCGTACGTGTACTCGTAGACGAGTGGCGTACCCTTCTCGAGCCGGTAGAAGCCACACGAGATGGGCTTCTCGGCGTTGTTCTTCTCACTGTTGCTCATCAGCACATCACACACATTCTAACGAGAGATGCTAGAGCTAATTACCTCGAAAAGACATCGCCCAGGAAGGCGTTCTCGTTGGCGATCAATGGTGGCTTGTATGTCGACTGGGCCTTGCCATAGTAGTTCATAGCAACGGGAGCCATCTTCTCGGTAGATGATTTCTTTGAAGAAACGCGACTGAGAAGAACACCCATGGGGATCGATGTTAGCTGCTATCTATGACTTTTTCTCCTTGATGATAAAATACAAGCATCTATATCAACAAAAAAAATCATCAACCACAACACACGACGACTTTAAATACATCCCACCCATACCTCCAAACATGCAGAACGATCAAATTCAACAAGATAACTCACCTCACGATGATAGGATGAAAGTTTCACAACGTGCAGCAGACCAACAGACAGACCGGAACGGAAGTTCAAATGAGATGCAAGAAAAGACTCGATTACAGACAAAACGACCATCAAGATTAAATATAAATACTTTCCACCCCTGCAAGTTATCATCTCACAGGATGGAGTAAAGGTTACGAAAAGCACGAAATCGCCAAATTCGATTCGATTGATTGGATCTCGCAACTATTCCCGATCAGGGATTGAATCCATTATCATGACAGACGCAAGCAGACACTGTATCTGGAGCGTAGATGCGAATTGATTACGAAGGTTACCAGGTAGGAGGGAGTCGGAGCTGCAATTAGACTGCCCTCCTCTTTTTCCCCGCTCAGGGACCTGGATGGCCGAAGCGTGCTCTGAGGAGGGTGATACAATTGGTCGACATGCAGATAGGACAGCTGGATAAAGATAGAAGATTCTGTTTTACTGTACCATTTCCCCTCATATGGTGGAGTAGATAAGCTGATATGAGATCTGTAGATGAGGGGAAGTAATAAATCTGGCATTTACTTATCGGGGTACTAGTTAGCCATGAAGTAAAATCAATTGGGTCCACGAATAACAAAGGCAAAGAAAAACGAGATACTACTTACTATCTAACCTACGTCTATGCGATTTATGCAATTCATTTGAATCTGCTATCGCGATTTCTCATTGGTTCACTACCTAGTTGAATATTTACCTTACTGCTCAACATCGGCAAACCGTCCAGCATCACAAAAAGAAATAAATCATCGCACCTCCTCTTCTCGGTATATCAATGCGAATCCCATCCCCAAAATGCTACAATTTACCTGTCTGTCCGGATTAGATACCTGGGGAAATTTTTCCCCTATGGGGCTTAGTGTCAACTTCCGCAAAACGTGCCCGACAACGGTTAGTGTCACCGTGGGTGTATTCTTTTACTGTTTTGTTTCCCCCGTTCCCATCTTCCAGATTTGATTCTCGTATGCTGTCCGTGGTTTATTCAGTTGGTCCATTTTTCTGGCCTTGTTGTTCTCGTTTTCGTGCGCTTTGAGCTTCTATTCTCTAGCGAATTGCTGGACATGGTGGCCAGGGTTCGACGTCCTATTATCCAGTGAGCGCCCTTTCCTCAGCTTTATTAATCACCGCAAAGCTGCTCTCAGGCTCTCAGATACTAGTTACTCCTGGGACTAATATTCTTGACGTAAATCCTGCCTTGCGTCGCTAGGACCGGCCAAGTAGAGTTAGCACGTTAAGTAGCATCGTAGAGTGAGAAAGAGAGAGTATACTATCCTCCCGGAAGAAAGACTTCCATTTCCACCTGACAATTTCGGTTCAGCGTAGCTGCCGGTCGTACGATCCTGCGAAATTTCCTTGAATGATATAAACTGTCCGTGATCAAGACGAAAAGAACACACAACTGGCTCACTGTTCCTCGACGCAATCACGTCAAAGCTCGAACAATTGGCTCACTTCATCTCCCCCCTTTCCTCTTCGAGAAATCCGCGTGTGGGGCAAAGCTTGGAAGTCGTTTCCTGTCGATTTGCCCATTCACGCTTGGTTCTCTCAAACCTGGGGCTCTTGGCCAATATAAGTAAGTGAGGTATTCTTTGCCGTTAGAGAAAACAGTCGATTTACTCTTATGATTCAGCCACGAATCCGGTACCCCGCTTCCATTCAGCATCTTCCGCCAGAAGCGTCGAAAATATCCAACCATCTGCGGACTACTGCAGAGTTGAAAGGCCAAGACACATTGTTGCTGGATCGTGGATCACGTCTGGAATCAAAGCTCTTGCCTCAGTGCCGACACCCCTTTCATAAAACCTCGACCTTCTTCTCCCCTGGGAAAGGAGACGCGACCTGGAAGATAGACAGGGATCGTTCCCCTCAAGCGTCAATTTTCGATCCTAGTTCTCCCCTCGACTCATCCCAGGTGCAGCATATACCTGAGACGACCAGAAAGCTTCATCACGCGAATGGGCGCTTTAGTCACGGCAGTCAACGCACTGTGATCAACGCATAAGGCGCCCCCAACGACGGTTGTTGTTGTATACCATTCATTTCAACAGTCTCTCTTCTCCAGTGGTATACCATATCCAGTCCAGCTGCTTCATTAACTGCATTTCCACTCGACGATCGTTAGACCGCCAAATGCCGATTTCGACTATCATCGTTCCTGCAGAAAGAGCTCGGAATTTTCAAGGTGGAACCGACAAGCACGGGCGATTTAACTGGAAGTGACCTGTCTCAAAAGAAAGACGCCATAACAAAGTTGAAAACACTAGGTGGCAGCCCTCATACGACTGCAGCCATTGACTTATCAGCTCTTGCAGCTCACATTCTTTGGTCATCGCGGAGGACCCTTCCACTGTTATCGGTTGAAGATCGATCTTCATATCTCGGCTTGTCATCAAGACGTTACTTTATCCACGAAAGAAACCAACTGTGTCTGCGGCACCAAGAAAGATTCAATCGGAAGGTTGCACATACGCTGCTGAAGACGTTACCAGTAGGCGCTACACAACTGCTCGTACCATCCCGGCAAATCAAAAACTTCAGTAGCTGGGCCAAGTTTCAGCTCGAGTAGCAAGACCAAAATTCACAACCTGGCTCTTAAAGATCGATACAATTCGCGTCACTCATAAACAGAGTCGTCTTTCCGGTCCCTCCCCCAACGCGCCATATTTTCGCCCAAGAGACACAGGAGGATCCAAAAGGCAGAAAGGACGAAGTGTACGCCGTTTGCAGAGTGAAAACATCCAAAGCGCTATTGCAATATACAAAAAGTCCGTACATGCTTCTCCCACCAGTCGGGTCGTTTCATCCAGAAATAAGATCATATCCCAATAGCTCCAGAACACTCCACGCTGATCAACAGATAAAATCCAGATCAAAATAGACAAGCAGGCTCGAGTGGCCCCCGTCTGTCTAGAAACAAACCCACAACGCATCAACGAGAAGTTCATATCGACATCAGCAAGGAAAAGACATTTTCCAAGAATTCACATAACTCATTCATCCATTTTGGGCCTTATTACGACCATGACTACGGTATCCATCACCCGCGATCTAGAGCCATACCTGGATTCACTCCGCTCATATCTTACTCGAGAGAATGAAACGGAAATACACGAGGCAGCATCCGTCACACACCCACCCAAGGTTGATCAACAAGCCGGGAACCAAGAAGCATGGGATCCAAGCCAGAGACAAACTGGGTGTGAGTCATGCGGAAGCACGGGCAACGGCCAGAGGGAGACTACGCAAACGGCGTCATCTCCGTCGATGAGACGCAACAACACATAATGTCGCTTTCGTTTGTCCTTTATCCGAGGAGCACTATGATAGCCAGTATTAGTTCAGTTTTATCCAGACATGAGAAAGATAGCAAGATGGGTTCTTTAATGCTCTAGGCTTCTCACCTTCCCAGTCCCAATCCTTCATGACACCGATCCAGTGTAACCTTCCACGAACAGTCTTCTCGAATTCGATTTCATCCATGGACGGGACAACTGACGAGCGCCTCGAACCCGGAGTGGACATTGCCATGGACGCATTGCCTTCCTCATTCACGGGTCTCTTCTTCCACGGTTCCGCGAGTCCATAGAAACCGCTGGTATCCCGATCATCACCCATCGAGGGGCCATGTGAGGACTTCCTTTTCATAGTATCTACGGGTGCAACATAAGATCCCGCTCGCGCAGCGAACCTTCGCTGCCGCCGTTGCTTTTCTGCCTCATAGACATCACGTCTACTCCATACCTCCCGGATCACTTCCAGACACCGATCAATGTTCCCAATCATCAGTCGATTTTGCATTGCCGCCCACCGCTCTAAGATCCAGTTTCGATCCTCCTCGTTATCTGCTTCGCAGCTTGCCGCTAAGAGCGGATAGATATGAACAATGGTTGTGCGAGAGCTCAGCGGGACCGTCGCCAAAAGGATAAGCACTCTCTTTGCTAATTCTGCGGATGACTCGGAAGGTATCTCCGGAACGGCCTGGTGCAGATACAGTAGAGTAGCCCAGCGGTATGCCTGCGCAGTCTGATAACTGTGCTGCACGTCAGATGTAGGATCCTCTGGCGGCTCAAAGTATTGAGGGGGCTCCCATTGCTCGACGAGGGTCTTAAGTTCGATCCCCTGAGAGATGATAGCAATCGAATTGCTTTCACTTATCCTTACTCTTTGGATAAGGTTGGCAACGCGGCCAATGAGAGGAAAGAGTGTGCTGGCACAACCCATCAGGGGATCAATCTCATGCACGCCATCATTTGGCATTGCAAAAGGCGATACATCTATCTCCTCCTTTCCGCCTTCATCCAGAGAAGTGAGCCTTGCTATCACATCCATGTAGACCCATGTATTGTAAAGGAACCGTAACCTTGCGAGGTGGTCTCCCTGAGATCCAGTCTGTATCCGATCCTTCAGTGCTTGGGACACTAGTGCTTTCGCGCCGCGAAGGTGTTGGATCCCGGTTGACGTATGTCTGTCCCAAGATTCAGCGAACGCGAGAGCGAGTGTTGTGGCAAGAGCAGCATCCGTCCTCATCTTGGAGATACCTTGCACCATGTAAAGGATACTCTTCCGCATGTGGTCCATCCCGTATACCCGAAAAGAGGGATTCTCTTTGGATGAGTGGAACGCTGTCAGAGCAAAGATCGCATGATACAAGGCCGGTGAGTCCTTCGCCAACGGCCAAACCGCAGTCCTCCAAGGATTCTCGGTAGCCCCGTCCTTCACGGACAGAATGCCGCAGGTCTGTCTATCAAAACGAACCATGAGCATCTCGGGGCTTCCACAGCCCAGATCTGGCTCCCGATAAAGCACACTGGTGTCTGCAGCCGTCGCAGATGACAACTGAGTATGCATGGAGCCTCGAGGAGGCCAGATCTCGATACCTGGCTCTGACTGTCGAACAACCTCTTCTATATCGGCATTGTCATCTTCAGGCAGCTCAGAGAAGCTCATGCCGACAGGATGGAAAGGCACTGGTTGCTGTGCCACATCCATGTCCATCTCAGGGCTAGAAAATATCAAATCAGACAGGTCAGCCCCTGGTTCTAGGATCCCTAAACCCCCTCCTGGCTCTGGTTGCAGCGGACTCTGACCAGCAGGGAAGGGACTTGAATTGTGCTCGGAAAATGCCTGTGCGCTGAATCCGCTCCCCGGCCGTGAGGCCTGCAGAGGGTCTGTCGGCAGACTCGAACCCGTCGGTGGCGATCCATTGATGCCAAAGGTCGGGCTGGCCAGGGGTAACGGGTGGTTAAATGACGGCGACGTCGAAAGCGTATTTCCTTTACTCCCAACGGGTGACACGGGAGGGCTCTGGATATGGGCAGGAGCACTGCTACTCAAGGGAGCTGGAGGGGTGCTGGCTAGTTCTGAGTGTCAACATGGCCCGGAAGGAAACCATAACTATACGGCAGGACTTACCTTTCTTTGGTCGGGGAGCTGACTTGGTCACAAAATTTGATTCTTCGAAGGGACGCCATTTGAAGTCTTTCTTGTACCCTCCACACTGGACGTTCCGCTTGTGGCATTGCAGACAGGTGGGTTTCGTCTCATCACATTTTAATCTCTTTGTCTTGCACGTAATACAGCCTGCGAGGTCGCACAGTCAGCTCTTTGCTTTTCTTTTCTTCTCTTTCCTTTTCTCTTTTCGATGAACGACTGCATCACTATTCAACACATTCTACGTTATCATACCATTACGACTCTTGGACTGTTTAGGCTTATTGAGTCCAGTAGATGTTATCGCATTGCCGGCCGACTGTCTGGTTGCAGCTGGCGGGGAAGATTGCTTAGAGGCAGGCTTGGCAGATTGACCACGAGAAGGACTGAGGGATGGGGGATCTAAAAAGGCGGAGGGAGAGGGGATTTTGATGGTTTCCATGCCCAGCTAATATGAAGAGATAACATCGACCCACTAGGAGTATCAGACGACATGGAAGGATAAAAAGCAGATGTAAATGGAAAGAAAGGGAAGGAAGAAAAGAAAGGGTGAGATTTGATAAAGACGGGCAGGGAAAAAAGGACGATGCCGGTCTGGGAGGTAAGTATGACAAAGAGGCGATAGAGGGAATAGATAAACCCCAAGTCGTTGAACTGTTTTTATCAGGGCGGAGGAAGCATAAGGAATGATAAGAGTTGCGACTAAGTTAGGCGGCGGCTTGCGGGGATGCTCGATCGAATTGGGGAAGGAGGATTCGCCGATCCAGCCAGAGTTCTCCAACCCACCGTTTTGGAGAAGAGGGATAATTAATTAATATTAATAGTTGAGAAACAGAGGAGGATCCAGGAAGAACGGAATGGTTCTCTGGGAACTAGGCGGGAAGATGGCAGTTCTCGAAAGAGTGGGAGGAGCAGAGAAGCTGCTTAAGCAGTGGACGAGAGATCTGTCGAGAAATGAAGGCCACATCTGAGTTGTCCCCCAACTGATGCCTCGTCCAATGGTCTGCCAGCTGATTCAGAGCCATTGAAAAGTTCGACTGTACTCCCTGAACGAGAGGAAGAAGAACCCTCCCCATCTTGAGGCTCATCGGAGATGCCTTGCCAGTTCCTGCTAACGTGGATGGGGCATGGGGAACAGGCTGATCTCTAGAGTAAAAAAAAGTACAGATCAGTTGATCTTGATCGAGATCGAGGTCTGCCATGATGAGAGACTGGTATTTTTTTTCTTCTCCAACAGACGTTGATAATCACCGAGGCCCAGAACTCCATGAGGCCGATAAGTATCTCAGATGGCCGACCAGAGATAAGCCCATCCTCGTCCTTTCTCCAAACTCCCCCAAAACTCTTGCTTCATGTACTCCATAAACAGTGCAGGCATTACATTTCGCTAGTTAGCTTTTTCCACCAGAGAAGGGAGACACATAATATTACCTGTTGATGGTCTGTCTTACTTACTTTCCATCTGGAGATCATATCCAGCATTGCGCTTCTTCCGCCTTATCTGATCAGGGGTATACATCTCGCCCTAGAGCTACACGCATTTCTTCCCCTCTTCAAACAAAAACCTTTCAATCCTGGTCACTACTCCAAGTCACATGCCCTGTGTCTTACTCTTTTCAGAGAGGACAATGACACGAAACTTCTTGCTGAGAAAGGGACACCTGCGCACTTCATATCCTTCAGCTTTGTCTTTTCTCCTTTTTTGCTCTGCCACAAACCAGCACCTTTCCCAAATAGGAGCAGGCGCAGTCCATGTGACCGACACGTCAGGAACAACTCTTCCAGTGCCTTTCAGCGCTGGAAGAGACCATGGCCGATTGGTATCGTTCTACTTACTCGACCCTTCCCCTTCAGGGTGCGTGAACGTCGCTAACCTACGTGGTTTGATGCAGGATCCAGACATTTTGAGATCTGCGATGGTCCAGGCCGTATGGCACTCGATCATGCGCGATGGTCTCGACCGCTAGACGAAAGACGCTGATGCGACGGTTATTAGAGGACACAAGCGGATTGGGCCTCCCTCAATTGAGTGGTTCTGTCTGTCTGGAGGATTGAGTCCGAAATTGAGCATAGATGGGCTCTATTCCGGGCTCTTACCAGCCTTCGTTGCTCTATACATGCTGACTACAACCGTACTCTCGCGTTGGGAGGCACGGGTAAGAAGCTGTCAGGAGGCTAGTAGCTTCCGCCTCCACTCGTACTAGACGACACCCTGTCTGGAATAAGAAAAGAGTCATTTTTGGGTGCAATTCTCTGTTACTACATACGTCCGTAATGAGACTTCAGGCATCTTGTGACTCAACGCATCTGCAGCTTTTTTAAGTGTCTTTTGAGTCTCCCGCTGTCAGAATGCTTCCACATTTTGAACTTTTGGTCATCGCTCTGAAAGTTCAACTAACACACTGCCTTATGGATACCTGTCGCCATAGGATGTTTCTGCTTCCGCCCATTATCCTTATGTCGCTTGTCGCCACCATGCGACCTCTCTAAGGACGTCGGTCCGGTCTGTAACTGGCCCAGATCAACCGGATCGGATTCCATCAGCTTCTCAGTCACGGCGACGATATCGCTGATGAGTCTGTCGATGAGGTCCGCACTCACGGACTCGCGGACGACGATGCGGAGGATTTCAATATTTTCCGCCTTCGGCGGCAGAGGGTAGTCTGTTCAAGTGATCAGTACTCTGACAATACTGTTCCAAATGTCAAAAGATGGCCATTACACATACTTGGAATGATGTACTGCTTCGCTCGCAGGAGGATGCTGATACTTTCCTGCTTCACATGTGGGTGCTCCTTCTGGAACTCATCCGATAGCCGGAAAGCGACAACCGGCAACCCAGGTTCGTAGTCGGCAGAGTTCTCCCCATGTGAGGGGAGCACGGCCTCCTTGACACCGCTGAATGTATTTTTGCGATGGATACCACTGACGCAGGTGAACCATCCGGTCCGCTCGAGGGCCTTGCTCAGCAGTCGTGCATTGATCAGACAGTTTTCCATGATCTCCCGGTACCCGTTGAATCCCAAGTGCACCAGGTTATAATATTGCCCGATCACCTGGGCTCCAGGACGGGAGAAATTGAGAGTGAAGGTCTCTTCCGTACCTCCTAGGTAGTGCAGCTCGAAGATGAGATCCTTGGGCAAGTATGACTTGTCACGCCAGATGATCCATCCAATGCCGGCGTAGACAAGGCCATACTTGTGTCCGGACGTGTTAATAGACTTGACGCGAGGCAATTCAAAGTTCCTGTCAAGGTCAGAATATCCTAACACAGGAAGTTTGGAGGGTTTTACCATTTTGCACCGGCTCCGGCATAGGTGAATGGCGCGATGAATCCTCCACTCGCCGCATCCACGTGTATAGGGATGAAGTGTCCAGTCTTTGCTTCATACTCATCCAGAACCTTAGACACTTCCTCCACGGGTTCGAAGTGGCCAGTGTAGGTACTTCCCAGGATGACGAAGACACCGATTGTGTTCTCGTCGATATTCTGTTTCACCAACTCCGGATCCAGTCGGAATTCGCTCTTTTCGGACACGTCGAGGATCCTGGCCTCGACCTCAAAGTAGCGAGCGAACTTCTCAAGGGCCACCTGGGAATTTGCGCCCATGAGAATGTTTGGCTTGGATGTGTCCTTGCCCTCTGCCCTCCGCTTGTGCTGCCAGTTCCGCTTCATTGCGAGGCCTCCGAGGTGGATCGCTTCTGATGAGCCTACCGTGGCCGATCCTACCGCCGTCTCGCCTGGTTGGACTCCCCAGAGGTCTGCTATCATCGACACACAGCGAGAATGCATTGTCTGCAAGGCGGGATATTCGTCCGCATCAGCAAGATTCTTCGCAATATTCTCCGACATGAGAGCATTCGCTTCGCGTTCCATGTACGTGCTGACAAAGCTACGTTGGAAAAGAAGTTAGCCATACACATCGTAGTGCAGCTTTGAGTAGCAGCGGATGTTCACCTTGCGAGGTTTAGATTAGGCTTCCCGTCCAGGTCCAACTCATCTGCCAGAATCTGGCGTACAGCCTCCGCTGGTGCTCCATTGCGGGGAATCCTGAATTTCGGAATCTCTTCCTTGCTTGTATAACGGGTCGAATAAGGCGTCACACAGGAGACCGCGTTTTTTGTATGAACATTCCGCTTCCAGCTCTTCTCGGGGTTCTGTCGGAGCTCTCTGACGATCTCATCCGGATCGATCTATTCCCGTCAGCAGTCAGTCTCAATTACGTCTCAGCTACAAAAGCTGACAGGAGAGCAGTCAGGCATACTCACATGACGTGACAACGACATGGCTGCGTTTCAATTCAAGAGGAAGTGAAGATCAACAGAACTGTCTCCAATATTCCACCAAGTTTCAAATGCTCCCCGATTCTGAATGAACTGGACAGATCAAAATTGATGGTATGACGAAGTTATGAGGGGGATGCAAAGCCTAATCACGTAGCCGTCAGGGGGGTCCAGGATCATACGACAACCTAGAACCCCGCATACCAATCCTACGTGTAATAAAATAAAAACAGGAACAGGCCATCGAAACCCAGATGTTTCTCCTTCCTTTAAACCTTGACACTATGACTTGACAGGTGACGTAGAATTGGTTAACTATTGACACGTGACGTAGAATTGGTTAACTACTTAATTAGGTAATAACTACTTAGTTGACAGAGTCGGTGACGTCATCCGGAGTCAGGTGATCGTGGAAGCCCTATGGATTCCTCACCCTACCTTGTAGGGATATACTACTAGTATTCCAAGGTTTAGATTACTTCAAATATGAGGATATTATGAAGGATATTTATCTTAACAGTGAATAGCCTATGTAGCTAGAAAAGGGATGAGACTGGAACTATAAGGTAGAAGACATATTTATTAACTTCTTTCATAACTATTCACTTCTATGACAAAGCACTCTCATCAGAAATTGAAGAAAGTTTCGTCTGAATAAAAATCCGAATCATAGAGATTCATAGTTCACGGCTCTGTGTGACGTTTCCGTATATGTGTACCCCTTGAACGTGTGCTGAATGATCATCTACTCCTTCTCCGCGTACTCTAGAACAACACTCTTCGGCTCGACGTACTTGCCCAGGGGCTTGTAGGGGATATCGTGATATCCAAAGGCACCGGGCCCACCGATCTCCAGTCCCTTGGGAGTGTCTGTCCATCGAGGAGAGCAAGTGATGCCCAGCACGGTGACCATGACACCGTACCGGAACTCAGGCACACCGAGGGCTCGACCGGACTGGGTGTCCAGGACCGAAATCAGGTCCGGAACAGTAGCGACGTACGTCTCTGTCCCATCGTCCGCGACGTGCTTGGCGTAGATATTCTCGTTCTTGAATGGAATCTTGAGGACGCCTCCCGTCGCCACGGCGGAGGTTGAGTGCGAGAAATCTTCCTGTTCACCGCTCTGGACTTGCTGGATGGTGATCTCGCCGTAGGAGTGGCCCTTGAAGAGACGTCTCTCGACGGCGATGATCTTGCCCCGGAACAGGATCTTGGCTGCCTCCGGTCCGCCACATTCATCGATCATCTGCTCCGCGACAGTGCTGACGGTATTTGTAGCCGCCGCGCGGGCGATGGTGCGACCAATGCGCCATGCGAGGGAGACGGTGTTCAGAACACCATAGTTGATGATGCTGTGTTTTTTCGTCGGCTTGGCCGCCTTGCCCACGCGGGATCCCATTTCCGCGCATGCAGCCCGCAGAGCGCGGTCGACGATCTCATCATTGGTGGTCTTGGTCATGAGGATGGTCTTTCCGTCCCCAGAGGCGAGGGCGCATGGCACCAGAGGATTTTTCTCGTAGATGCAGATGGTGGTTTGCCAATATGTGGGATAAGCACGGCCTGGTAGAAATGATTGTGAGCTTGATATCAGAAAATTTAGGTCACTAAATATGCTAAGCATAGGTTAGAACATACCCATGAAGTCCGCATCAACGACAGAACAGCCGTGGTTCTTTGTCGAGCCAAGTGCCAACGCTTGCAGTCCGTTCGCTCCACCAATCTCGAGGTCCATAAAGGCGTCGATCTTCTTGTGGCCGAGGTACTCCATCAGCTCAAGGACAGCTTGTTCGGTCTCGTCGTTCGCCAGGCGCTCGACGGAAACTGCGGGCGAGCCCATATGTCCACCCCCTGAATAGTGTTAGCAATCGCAGTCAAAACCACAACTTAGAGTATAGTGATCGCGGTAACTCACAGTACACAACATCATCATCTTTCAATGCGGTCGCATCGATCACCCGGATAGTGTACCCTTGGCGGATTTGATCTCTGATACGGATGTATTCACCAAACGGCGAACCTCCACCAGCACAACCGAGGACGTAGCACCCATCTGCCAGCCAAGCAACATCCGTCTCAGAGATGATCCACTCATAGTTGCCAGTCTCGGGATTCTTGACTACCTTTGGTCGATACGAATCGATGTTTACCGTAGGTGTCTCATCCACTTCTTTTGCTGATTTATCCTTCTCGCCCTCGTCGTAAATTCCTTCCTCTCCTTCATCTTCCTCTTCCACTGCAACGCCATTTGACAGCGGTAGGCTTTCCGGTGAAAGCTCGCCAACTGCACGGGCAATAACGCGCATTTGGTTCGCCACATACTGCAGAGGGATGGCGTCAACCTCCGCAACGTACACAGTCTCCCGGAGAGCACCAGCAGCAACAGCGCGCTCAATGGCCGTTGCTTTTGCTTGCTCGATGATCTCCTTGGCCGACTGCTCTGCTGTGTTTTGAATCGAGTCAACTGTGCCTCCAACTTTCGATATGGCCGCACCAACAGCGTTCGCTACCGAATGGAACGGAGGGCAAACCACCTTGGATACTCCCTCCAGCTCAGTCGGTGAAATAATAGAACCGCCTCCGACCAGAAGAACGGGAAGAGGAGCGGGAGAGGTCTTCATAAGATCAATGACCCCTTCCATCATTTTCTTCATTTTCTCTTGTGCCGTAGCAACCGTCGACTTTGATAAGTGGCTGACCAGTGCTGGATTTCCGATCTTCTCTCCCGCTGCAACTGCAATGTCTGTAGCAGTCAAGGTATCACCTCCGAACACGGTCGCTTTGGTATCTAGATAATGGCCAACCGAGTCCGGTCCCACGGTGACCTTCTCGCCATCGATACGCACAATAGAGCCTCCGCCAAGACCGATTGACTCGATATGTGGCATTCCAAAGTTGATCTTCACACCTGCTACTGTAACATAGGCGGACGCTTGACGTGGGAATCCGGAAGGCAAGAGCACTCCCACATCGGTGGTGGTCCCTCCTATGTCTACCACGACGGTTGCTGTACGTTCTGCCTTGCTGTCCTCAGAACCTTGCAGACCCAGATAGGCGGCTCCTCGCATGGAGTTCGTCGGGCCTGAGGAAAAGGTCCTAATGGGCAGTCGAGCAGCAGCAGGGGCATCGATCAGCGTTCCATCGTTCTGGGTCAGGTACAGAGCACACTTGAGGTCCAGCCGCTTCATAGCTGCGCGGAATCCACGAATTGTGCGCCTGGCGAACTTGAGGATCGATGCATTCAGAATCGACGCGTTCTCTCGCTCCAGGAAGCCAATCTGTGAGACTTCCGAAGAGCATACCACATCCACATGTGGAAGCTCGCGGAGCACAATCTTACGAACCTGGTCCTCCTGATGGAAGTGCTCATCTATTGGTGAGAATACTCCCGAGATCACGACCGCATTGATGCCCTTCTCCTTGATGATGGCACACTGCTGCACGACCTGCTCCTCCACCACCGGTGCTTCCTGCGATCCATCGATATGCAAGCCGCCATCCACAAAGCCGTAGTAGCCATTCATGATCCTCTTCAGAGCCGCTGGGAAGTCGGAGAAGGGTGGGACTTCCCTCGTGAAGGATTTTGACAGCCGAATGACGGCCACCTTGGACAATCTGCGTACATCATGCTCGATGATCGCATTGATAAAGTGGGTAGTTCCAATCGTGAGACACGCGACCTGATCCCTTGGAACCTTTGACTCCTCCAGTACACTTCGCACTGCCGTCTCAATTCCATCTGTGACGTTGGGGCTCGCGGTCGGAGTCTTCTTCAGCGCGATAACCCCGCGATTAGGAGCATTAGATGCACGGGTATCGAGGATCACGGAATCTGTGTTTGTGCCTCCCACATCGACACCTATGCGGTAGAAGGCCTGCGGGGTCGCCATCTTTGCTAATTCCGATCGTTTGCAGCATACACAATCAAGGAATAACAGTCGTAACCTCCAATCCTAAACGTGAGAAGGTTGCAGAACACTTATAGTCCCCGCGGTGCGCGTTCGGAGATTTGCGACCCTGAGGCATTCTCCGCCCAGGAGGACCTCCAATCTCACATCATGACCGATAACGAAATCGGAGCTTTAGGTCCGTTCGGACTCGAATAGATACTCTAGTATCTTATTCGTGGAGGGCGTAGTAAACATCAACTGGCCGCAGCAAAAGCCGGACCGACCGATACAGAATCTGAAGACCCCTCAACTTGATAGGCTGAGAGGCCCACGCGAAAGATAAGATGACCAGGGAGTTTCAACTCAAACGGTTGGCTTCATCTTGTTCAGTTAGATCAGTTAAGTTGGACTACGAAGTCTGTCTCCCGGAAGTTGTCCGGTGTTGTCCATGTCCACCAATCACCTGATCGATTCCCCGAGCCAACGACTTCTCCGTCTTTGTCGCAACATACGAACATTCCTCCTTCATTTTCCTCCAACGAGATTGACCTTGGATAACAGATTCTTTATCAGTCACTTGAGTAGATCTCCGACCATCACCGGTCACTCAGAGCTCGGAATTCTACAGATATGATAGATAGTTGGTCTATGGCAACGGCATTACGAGGACGACACCGAACGATAGTCTATATGTGGGACGGCAGTGGGTCTGATATTGTAACGTGAGATCGACATAAGCACTCCTATCTCCATGATGACCTATTGAATCAGCTAGCGCCTTCAAGAGATCTGAGAAACCTATCTAGCTGCATGCTGGAGCCCGCCAGGATCCATAGCACCGGTCCTCATGCCGCAACCACGTTGTCCAGCCGAGACTCCAGATGAAAGATGGTAATCAGTGGCGTGGGTCCATCGGTCTATTCCTCGGCTCCATTTTGCTTTCTGGAGACGTGAGGGGAAGGCTGGGATAATGCATAGGTTCTCAGAATCGGTTGAAAGCGGTTCGATCGCAACTAGACGACACATTCCACTACTCTCTATATTTTGAGCATGATGGCAGTTGTCACTCTTCAGGATAACAGGGACGTAAACATGTTTGAAAACTGAATTTTGATTCTCCGGAGAATCCATGTCATGCAGCCCTAGTGAGCTCTGCAGAGGCCATGTCTGATAAGCTTGGTCCGCTAGGCCTCTTATCATGACCGAGACTTGCTTATCTTTCCCAGCGGCTTTGGCATGGAAGAACTCTATATAGGCAGTGAGGTGCATGTTTATAATGCCCGGAACCCTCTCCAAACGGGCTATTGTGTTATGTATGTACTATACACCTGCATAAAATTCGAGACGGCCAGGCGACCATTTCCGATATCTTGCATGCCTACTCTCTCCATATACAGGCGTTGAGCTTACTATTTTGATCATCTTCCTCTTACTACATAAGAAATGGTCTCTTGGCGTTCGATCATCGACCTCCTGGTCGTCCCGAAAACGAAGGAGACGACACCCTCGGTCTGGATCAATGATGATATCCGTCCTCTACCGCCGTCTCGCCGAACTTGGGGCAAATATGCCTATATATCATTTTGGGCTATCAACAATGTCGCTCTGAGTAATTGGCAAATCGGATCATCCCTAGTTGCCGCCGGTCTGTCGGTCTGGCAGACCATGATCGCCATTATCATCGGGAAAATCATCATAGCCTTGGTAGCGGTATTCAATGGCTATGTCGGAGCAGATTGGCACATTGGATTTCCTGTATTTTCCAGAAATGGTAAGGTTCCAAAATGTCGCTCAGTGATATCAGCTGTCCATGTGCTAACATGAATCAGTATGGGGCATGTATGGCTCATATCTTATGCTTTTGCAACGAATATTACTCTCTCTCGTCTGGCTCGCTGTTCAGAGCTGGACCGGAGGGTTGTGCGTGACTGCCATTCTGGCATCAATATTCTCGGGGTTCCAACATCTGGATAATGTCTTCCCTGAGTCGAGCAATTTGACCACCAAGCAGTTCATAGGATGGATCATCTACAATGTTGTCAGTATTCCCATCATGTATATCCCGCCTGAAAAGACAAAGAGACTGCTGGCAGCTATGAACGCTGTCTCTTTCTTCACTCTTCTGGGAATGATGATCTGGGCGCTGTCTACCGCTCATGGGGGTGGTCCGCTTCTCTCCCAAGCTTCGAGTCTGAAGGGGTCTACCGAGCTTGGATGGTCCATCGTCAGCGGCATCACCTCAGTGATTGGGGGTATTGCTGTCGGTCTGACCAACCAGGCTGATTACTCTCGCTTCGCACGAAGACCGGGCGATCAGGTATTCGGCCAATATTTCTCGATCCTATTGTTTGGTACCGTCATGCCACTTTTCGGCTGCCTTGCGTCGTCTGCCACAATGGGCATCTACGGGGAAGCTCTGTGGAACCCTCCAAACATCGCCCTCAAGTGGTTAGATACAGACTACAATGCGAAATCCAGAGCAGGAGCCTTTTTTGCAGGAGTCGGCCTTGTAATCTGCCAGCTGGCGATTAACACGATCGATAATGCGTTCTCGACTGGAATGGACATGAGCGCCCTCTTTCCCAAGTTCATAAACATCCGTCGTGGCGCATACATTGGTCTCATCTTTTCCATCGCCATGTGTCCTTGGGATTTACTCTCCAGCGCTGCCACATTCATTCAGGTTCTGTCTGCCTACTCCGTCTTCCTTGGGCCTATGTGTGGGATCATGATTATGGACTACTGGATCATCCGGCATCGACGGATCAAACTGAGCGATCTTTATGACCCTCATCGCCAGGGCATCTATTACTACTTTCATGGTGTCAACTGGCGGGCCTTTGTAGCCTGGGTGGTTGGTTTCACTCCGCAGCTGCCGGGCTTTGTGCATGCGGTGAATTCCAAGATCACTGTCCCAGCCGGGTGCACGCGACTCTATGATCTCGCCTACCCTCTCGGATTCGTCATTAGTGGGCTTTTGTATGTGACTATATGCAAGATATGGCCGCCCATGGGAGTCGGTGAGGTCGACGAGACGGATTGTTTTGGGACGTTTACTCCTGAGGAAGCGGAACGGCTAGGCGTTGCACCTGGAGATGAGATAGAAGGAGTGGAATTTGTTGGAACCTCGAAGGAGGGGAATGATGATATGCAGATGAAGCTATGACTTTCTTAGGGCCGCAATTTGTGTCATTACATCTAGCTAATATCAGTCACCGCCACTTAATGGCTCTGGTAATCGCAGATTCTACTTAGATACGCTGCAGTCATCGTTGCTATATTCAACGTAAAAAATAATAAAGTAAAAATGCATAGTACACCCTAGATCAATGTATAGTTTTTCCCATATCTGAGCCCTTGAACTTCTTCTCACTTGACGGGACTCAATTATACGTCGCGTTGACATCCCCGATGATGCTGATAACAGGGGCCCTTGGAAACATGGCAACCGGGATCTTTAGATAGTTGCCACTGACTTTATCCCAACCGGCCGGGTAGAAATACTAATCTTGAGCCAATATTCACGACTTAGGCATTTGATCAGGATGTAGATCAGCTCTCCTCCTAGATGTGCCAAGCCCAAGCAACAGGAGCCGACCTGTATTCACGGAAAACTTACAACCTGCTCAACTTTCTCCATGATTTACTCCAAGGATTGCAATAATCATGTTTGTATTCCCATATTTCAATCAGAATTCGGAGTACTTCGCCGATATTTACTCGAGAGACCAGATTGCTCTTTTCAAGTCGAAGTCATTCCCATCAACATCCTGAGCCTAAGACGGCTATGCTATTGTCGTTGGAAATCCACATGATCTCTTCAGTTACACAAGCGAACAATGGATCTGGGATGAAGAGAAGCAGCTTTGAGAGAGGTATCACAAATTTGATATACTTGTGCTACAAAAAATTGCTATGGAGTCAGCATCTGCTGGGTCCTATGTTAGTATGGAAAAGTTGGAGGAATGGTCATACAACAAGTCTTTCTGGCTCACAAGGTGGTTGTTGCTCAGATTCCAAACCTGAATGCTGGACCAGCTTTCCTGACAACAGCTCCAGAGGTAGCAACAATGGACTTTGTGAGTAGCTTTATAGTCGATCATACAAATCGGCCTTTATTAGACTGGCATATTCACAATCTGACAGTCTGAAACAATCTCTAGTTAAGGAACACACTCTGCCTTCCAGTCCCTGAAGTTCTTGTCTGGAATTCCTCAGTGGACTTTACAAACTGTGTAGGTGCTGAGTACATCATCATGGAGCATGTTCCGGGAAAAAATCTCGCAGGCATGTTATGGACCTTGAGCATAAGGTTTAGACAATGGAAGATATCGTGAACATACAACAAAAATTGCTATCGGTCAGGTTTTCTACATAGGGTATGCAAGCATGGCAACTAACTGTATTTGACTATCCTATCTGAAGGGCTTTAGACAATTAATTACCTGTTGCTTGCTTGGAGATTAGAATCTAGAAGAAGTTTGAACCGATATTTAATAAAGAAGCTAGATTCTAGGGATCTAGTGGATTTCATGGTAATCAAAGAATAGAATCTGGATCAAGAGGCGTATGCAGGCAAGCTTCTGCCGACAAAATGGAACTTCTCCTCGAGTACGCTTTGTGATCGCTCCTGCTTTGTTCTCGAAGCTCTACAGGCATGGAAGACCCGGCAGGTTAAAGCAATGCCAGGCCATCTCCGCAGTACTATGTCCCTAGCATGGTTCGTTCCCACGAGTCACTCCATTGGTACATTTGTTTCCGTGAGAGGCAGGCCACTTTTTGTTGACATCACGGCTCTGGGTTGGTCAAACAAAGCACTGTTGCCAGTGAGACGAGAGACGCGCTATTTTTCTCGACACATCATCTCTTTACACTTTGTTTTTTCTTGGACGTCAACTTCGGCTCAAAATAATCCATCCTGGCAAGACTTCCAGCGGACTCTCCGACATGAACGGCCTCCGTCTCCTGATCGCTGTCTTTTCTCTCATAGAGATAGTTTTCTCGCATGGCGTTCTTCCCAGGAGCGGTGAGAAAGCGAATTCCTTCAAGATCTATCCAGGAGCAGTTCAGGATGGGGTCAGTCACGTTCAGTTCTTATCCTCTCCTGGCAATGATCCAGGTCCATCCACTGGTCTCGACGGCCCCAAAATAGATCTCATCAACAGCACCGTCACTCAGTGGTGGTACTTCGACATCGTCTCGACAGATCTGTTGTCCTCTCTCACCGTCATCTTCTTCACTTCCACTTCGATTGCATTCCCGTTCATTTCACCCAACGACTCTGTGACGGTGGCGTACATCGCGGCATCTTTTCCCAATGGGACTGTGTACGCGGAGTACACGACTGCCACTTTCGCGACAGTCACCACTATCGAGGATGGGTCCAGCGGGAATTGGGAATTCACCGGTTTCCGATGGGATGGAGATCCGAAGATGCAGAAATATACCGTGACAATCGAGTCCGATGGGATGGGTATTGGTGGGACATTTGAGTTGGATTCGGTACGTGCTGCTCCATGTCATTGGTTATTGAATATTCCTCCTGCCATGATCAATACTAGGGTGCAAAATTGGACTGTCGAATACTAACTTCATGTTGTTCATCTGCTGCTTGCAGATCGCACCAGCACATTATCCCTGTGGCCCTGTTAACAACACAGCGATACAATCCTTGGAGGTCGCTCCGCACATCGGTTGGGCGAATGCCATTCCAGATGCAACAGGAACGGTAAACTTCAAGATCCTGGACACTACCCTGCAGTTTGAGGGGGCCGCATATCACGATCAGGTAGGCTCTTCAGGTCCTTGCACATATGACCCTATCAAGTCATGCTAACTATCACGGTCATAGAACTGGGCCGATGCCCCCTTCCAAACTCTCGTGGATACCTGGTACTGGGGCCATGGCCGTCTAGGAAACTATTCCTTGGTTTGGTTTTCGGTCATGACTCCTTCCCGTGAGCATTATGTCAACAGCTATGTCTCTCGGAACGGCAAAATCCTCTGCGCATCGAATAGCTCTGAGGTCTTTACAGTCGGGATGATGGATCCGGGCATGCGATACCCGCCTCGTAAGGGTGACGCTCCGAGTGGTTTCTCGCTGGAGTTTGATTTAGGCGATGCGGAAGGGGGGAGGTTGGCTGTGAATGTCACGACTAAGACGACCGTCACAGACGTGCCTACTCTGTACGCCCGTTGGGTCGGCTCTTTGGACGGTAGTCTGAGCGGTCGGAATGAAACCTTTCCTTCTGGAGTCGCGATCCATGAGCTGTTTACGATTGTGGACTAATCATTAGCAAGCTGGTCCGGGGGCTGAAGACGCTTGATAGGAATATCCGGGGCAGTGACCCAAATTATCGAGTTGTATGCAGAATATCTTGGATAGCTATAGTAGCTGGTAATATACCTATCTGCTGAGTGAGACAGACCCACGCAAAATATATTTAGAGAGAAGATCAGCATCAGCATACTAGAAAACCAATTCCTACCATCCACATTGTTCCGCCGATAAGGGAATCATCTCCGAAACTTACCAATGGTCTAAATAAAGCGGAATAATAGCTCTTAATATTAATACACCTCCTAATATTAACTAGTTAGCAGGGATGCAAATTCCGAGCATGCAACCTCCCTCCCCTACTCCTTTCCATCATAAATCAGAAAATGTAAACACTCTCCAACAAGTCCGGGATGGTCTAACGGTTCATGATTTCCGCTTGTCATCCGTAAGGAACGAGCGCGGGAGACCGGGGTTCGACTCCCCGTCCCGGAGTTTTTTTTTTATTTCTTCACATATGGAGTAAGTAGTTAGTTAACTTTTTTTTCCTTCTGATTTTAAGAAGAGATGCCCGAGGCACGGACACGGACGTCGATCATCGCGGTCCAATGTGAAACTTTAATTATATACTACTCTACATACTAAGTAACTATTCTGTATTATATTTGAATTCTGGCACGTCACCGTCATCGATGACAAGCGTAACCATCCGTGATGAATTTGGTTTCCTCCTTCGAAGGGGAAGAGAGGATACGTAATCTGATAGTCAAAAAAGAAGATAAACCGATAAGATATACACTACACGTGCCCGCACATTCCATACCTGTCCGTAACCGAGGCGAAGCAATAGTGAGTCTTGGCTATTAAATTAAAAGCATAATCTGTTAACAAGAAGAATAGAACAAAACGTACCTAACTAACCAACTTATTTCGGATCATGTCCGAAAATGTCGAGACTCGATAGTTTGGAGTAACTAGCGCATATAGCGTAAAGTATATACTATATAGGTGTGAATTGATGTAGTCGACAGAGTCAACTATTGCCGAGGAGGTAAGACTGAAATAGAAATAGAAATAGGGGGGAGAAACAAAACACAGCTGTCAAATTGACTTGTTGGTGGTAATGTTAAGCTGGATATGAACTGGATAATTAAGTACACCCGTGAACTCGTGACATGATATGATTGATTGGAACAGAGAGAAATAAAATAAAACACGCCGAAGAGACCTTTTTGCTACAGTACAGCACGCGTGGTAGACAATATGACAGATAATAGACCTTCCCCGAGGAGATGTAAACGAAAAGAAAAAAAATAGCCCGACTTCAGATCGTAGAAAGAAAAAACCAGGTAGATAAGCCTGGTGCCGAATAAAACGCATAAAGTTTCAGACTCGCGGACCCACACCATGATGAAAAGAAACGATGCCGCATAAACACAACATAAATGATTTCTTGTGAGCGCTGAAGTCTCATATCCCGATCCGACCCATAACGCAGAGTATGGAAGCATTTTGCCATCGTCACCGATCCCAACATAAATACATGGAAATAAGGAAAAAGTCGAAGTAAAAGTGGGAATCAAAGCACCGAGCACCGAGCTAATAGCATGAATCCCGGGAGACATCGCTCCTAGACAGTATACCGTCTAAGCATGCCCGTTGATTACCGGACTCTGTTTATCACTGTTTGAATCCGTCTTCGCGATGGATGAAACTGTCCCATCATCCTTCACACCGGTTGAAGTCGATGTTACGGACCCCGCTCGATTTGTAGTATCTGACGTATCTTTGCCGCAGCCTTTCACCAGAATATGTCTCTGTAGGAGAAATTCGAGTTAAACGAGTTTCAAAGAAGAAGAATAATACTACTAGCTCACCTTCAATGCGTCCTTCCGTGAGAAACTCTTATCGCAATGATTGCACGGAAACGGCTTCACCGAGAGATGGATCCTCTTATGTCGCTTGAGATCATGATTCCGGTTGAAGCTTTGCGGGCACTGATCGCACTTGAAGGGCCGGTCATTCGGGGGACCCGGCTGCCCATGTCCCTGGTGAGAGGGATGGCCCCCATATATATGATGCATGCTCGCCATCTGTCCGCTGTTGAAGGCGGGAAGCACGCCTGGTTGCATGTTGCCCATGAGGGACATCTGGCTGTTGGGGTTATGTACATTCGTCATGACCGGCCCGCTCATCGCGGGAAGTGAATATGATGGCCATGGAGGCCGGTTGTAGGCGTATTGCGGGGGTTGCCCAGGAGGTGACTGAGTTGCTCCCGGCTGCATTCTTGGGCCAGTTTGGTGGATCCCTAGCCCGCCATGAGAGATGGGCGAGGGTCCGCCGTATGTCGGAGGATAAGCGCCTTGAGGAGCACCTGGCGCTTGCTGTGACCCGCTATACAGAGGCGCCGGGGCCGGTTTCGATGCGTATGGATCTGCAGAAGTAAACTGCTGAGAAGGAGCTGCGGAGCTGGGAGGGGCGCCTTGCGCGCTCATCATCGCATGCGCCATTGCCTGATGTTGCTGCTGCTGCACCGCGGGGGATGCTGCATTCGGAGACGAAACCGAAAGCGATTGCTGAAAAGGTGGAAGCTGATTGATATCGTATGATTGCGACATGCTTTCGCTGGTGTTGGGGGAACCTGCTGTATTGCGACCAAGCGAACTGACTAATGGCGAATATCCGCGGGGTTGATACAGCGCATTCAGACCTTGATTCCAAGATTGAGACGGTGTCGATGCAGAGCCGTATCCGTACGAATTCTGGCCCGGCCAGTAGCCAGACGAATAAGATGGTACTTCCGGCGCGGCCGATCCTGCGTTTGAGGTCGTACCTGAGTGGAGAGGACTGTTTCCTTCCCCCGAGTGATTCGAGGGCGGTGTCAGCAGGTTGCCAACGCTCACGTTCGGAGGAGGATGGATATTAGATTGGGAAGGATACTTTTGATGTGAGCTCGTCAACGGAAACTGGGATGGCGGTGGGAGTTCGAAACTCGGGAGACTCTGTGCTGCTGGTCTTCGAGACGTCAATGTTTGAGAAGCTGTCAGTCCATCAAGCGCCGTACCCATACCGGGCGGCGGAACTGCTAAGGCCGCCAGATTGCCGGACGGATCTCTTGCCTGCCCTGACGGCCGCAGGACGACCGTCTCGACTGTAGGTGGAGTGGGAAGAGTTGTTGACGGGAGATTTGTCGGTTGGAACGACGGGTTCGCTCCTCCGTATGCCCAGTATCGTCCACCAGGTACACCTGAGGGATCCAGGAGGGGCAATCAAGAAGCGCCTTGGAGCCGCTGTTCCGCGACGGTCCAAGAAACACACACGCCCAGGTCTGGAGGACAAGATGAAGACGTCCGGGTTATTCTCTGTTGCGGACGTAGGAAGCAGCAATTGGAGTTGATCCCTCGAACACGATCCCAATGCGGGACAGGGCTGATCGCAGGCCGTCACACAGGAGGATCGACGCGGTATTAAGACGCAAATCGACGAGGACAAAGACCGGGGATGGTCGAGACGCGAAGTCCTTTGTTTTGCGCTCCTAGAGCATCACCCCGAAACAAAAAAAAGAGAAAAGCAACCGACGAGAACGGCAATGGATATAGTTGTCCCAGGGGATGCCTGACGATCCGCTGGAGTTTAGGGCCTTTGAGGAGCACGGCAGACCCAACACGCAGAGTCTTACTGGGTCAGAGAGAGAGAGAAAAGAAGCAGCACCTCCAGGAAAGATGGAGAGAGAGATGTACCGTGCTCGAGTGTGGCTCCACGATCGTGCAGCCGCGGTCTAGCCAGCGCGGGGGACCCCGTCGGTTTGGCACCAGGACAAGCACTGGGGCGGATGTCGAATGATCAGAAAGAAGTGGGAAAGTGATTCTGTCGCGACGGAGTGATCAACAACAACGTGGTTGACAGGGCTCAAGGAAGTCT
The DNA here is from genome assembly GCA_029606305.1 of Paecilomyces fulvus. Lineage (NCBI taxonomy): Eukaryota > Fungi > Ascomycota > Eurotiomycetes > Eurotiales > Thermoascaceae > Paecilomyces > Paecilomyces fulvus. The sequence continues at coordinate 264,383 of JAPVCG010000044.1, forward strand.
GTCTGGCGGGTGGCCGAAACGTCCAGCTCGGAGCGGCTGAGGCGATCCCTGGAAGAGAGCTCCGCGGTGGATATTCACCGGGATAGTTAGACTACTACTCGTCAAGGGGGAAGATGCCATTCGTCTTGGGGGATCTAGAAATCTGGATGTTGATACTAGATGGCTCAGGTGGAGAACGGACGATCATGGAATGTTGATGTGTTTCCTTCTTTGGGGCTCAGGAATATAAACTTCGCATCCGGTAGGTTGGATGGTCAAAAGAATCTTTCTGTTTTATCGTATGCAAAGGAGATTCTGGGCCTCTGGGTTGTTTCTTCTGCCTCGGTTTCAACCTTGTACTCCTTGCGTCGCGTTCCTCCGACGACCCTCACGCCCTAAGATACCTTTTTTTTTCTGCTCTTCTGGGTGCGTAACCGAATAAGAAGGGAGTGGGTCATAAAAAATGAGGATGGGATGTTGAATAGTCCGTTCAACTGTCTGTTCGCATGGGGGGCGAAAAAAAAGAACGAGATAACCGTATTCAAAAAAAAAAACCCCCTAATAGCCAATAGTACTACTGGACGAGAGTTTACGCTATAGAGGGGCCTACCACTCGTCTTTCTTGCGGCCCCCAATCGCTGTCGTGAATTATAGGAACTGAACGCGGGAAAACATAAAAACTGCTGACTCTCTTTGTCGCTTTCTCCCAGCAAATGGGTTCGCTCGGGGCAGTACCAAGGGAAGCAGGAGCGATAAGTTCGAATGCTAAATTATTCCGGCAAAGTTACCCAGTCCCAAGTCACAGCATTAATTAATTATTACTGGGTCAAATAGGCCTTCCTAGACCCTGCCCCAGCTCGGCGTTTCTAGGAAGACGGGAAAGGCTCGATGGGTCTTCTCGCCTAATCGAGGGACCGGGCGCCACCCGCTTGGTGGACAAGACCGGGGGGATGGGACCAGCGACAGCAGGGAACAGAAGGAGGAAAAAAAAATGGTAATGCAGAGTGAATGCTCGTCTGGAGAGTCTGACTCGTCTGACTGAAGCGACACTATCCATACCAGGCACAGTGCATCGAGTCGGGGCTATTAGCGATGCCTGCAAGATTGTCTGCTGCAGCAGCGCAATCACAAAAAGAGAGCAAAGGCGTCTACGACCGGAAGACTGTGCGCGACTCAACGACTAGACCGGTGACTGGGGGTGCTCGAGGCCAAGATCGGATTGGACACGGACACCAGGGTAATACGAGCGAGCATGATCATGGTTAGACGCAAGCGAGAAAAGGTCCGATCCTGTCAAAGAGGCCTATACTAGTAGATGATTAGGCGATGGAGAGTTATTATTAGGGACCATGACGGTAATCATCAGGTTTCAGTTCGGAGATGACATGGGTCATGGGGGGCCTCCTCAGCCGGTCTTGTTGAGAACGGTGAGCACGAATAATCGGGCATAGACTGATCCATCTTTCATTGAAATCGAGAAAGCATAATACATCGAGTGCATACCTGAGAGGTCCTTGCATATGTGCCAACGAATCAGGCAGGACTGAGCGACATACAGCAAGATTGATATTATTGTGTGTGCGTTCCTTCGAGTGATCTTCGGGCGAAAACAGAGCCCACAATAATAGTATCTTCGATTGATCTCATCACCAAAGCAGCAATCCCTGCCAACCATGCGCTCGTCGCAGAACGCTAACTGATCAAAGAGCGGCCATCCGAGGAACCGGTGGGAGTTGGGGATCAGGATCCGCTCTCTTTGCACGGCCTCAGACGGCGTCTGTGGCCCATGGTCCGCTAATTACAGGACCGTCACGGGTGGCTGCTACTGGTTTATCCCAGGAGAAAGGCACAGCAGCAAAGGCGCCAGTCTGTCGGTGTCGGGGATTAGGCGGATGACAGCATTCCTTGATGCACTCGATAGCGCACTTCATAACCCACAAGAACCGGTGTCTTCTATCTGCTTCGCTCAGAATTTGCTCAAGTCGGGGAACTGTCATGACACCTGACCACCGTTGACACTTCGTAGCTTACCCACCCTTGCGGTTGATGGACTTATTTTTGGATTTCGACAAAGAGTCAAAGAACAGTCCTCTTGGCCATTTCCGGGAACATTCGCTGCATCAGGTTGACTGAGCAAGCGATCTTCATATTTGACGAGCTGTGTAGTACAGCATCATGCGAGGGGTTTCCTTGCCTTGCCTATCGTCAACATCAGACTGGTCCGTCCCGCACCATGTGGTTGAAATGCGCCAACCTTTAGCGCCGACAGTGGGACGGAGAATACCATCCGTGTGCATCTAGTTTTTGAGCTCTCCCAACTTCACCTTTCCAGATCAGGCAGAGAAGCCTGCTATCCTATAAGCTCACGCGGCTATGTCATTGTTGCCCCACGAGGTTTGCATGTATCTCATGCCTTCTGCGAGTCGGAGTACCCCTGCATGGGGTCATTCTGAGATAGTTATGCTGCTAGTTATCTAGCAAGATCGCTGAATCAGACTTCGCACTCACAATGGACGTGCATATGGCGGAATTACTTCAGATCGTAATTCCTGAGGGATCAATGTGCCTCTGGTCGTTATTCCTTCGTGCTAAATACGGTCGCATACAAGCACCATCCTCTCTAAGCCTTCAATGTTCTGAAGGCCCGGGCGCAACCCCAACATTCCAGAGATCCTTAATAAGACAGTCTTATTAAGACTTCTGTAAGTTGTTAACTAGTAGCTAGCGGCACAGCTCATGCATGTTGGGAGCCTAGAGGGGGGAAAGTAATCGGTTGTGAGAAAAGATTCTCCCGCAGCGACCGAGGACCGGGATAAGGAAGTGTTATTGGTCCAAAAACGGGGGCTTCGAAAAGGAGCGACAACGCAAAGCTCCAGATCGGGTTTGATCGTAGGCCACTGCAGATGTAGAGGCTAGACTGGCCGACCAGGATTTGAGCCATCCCCGTTCAGAATCCTGAAAAGGTTGTAAAATGAAGCCCCATGGTTGAAAGGCTCCTCTAAACGGCAGCAATGTTCGGGATTGTGCTAGCGCAAAGCTTTCGCATAACTAGCTATGTTCAGAACGATTTGCCGGACAATCATGCAATGCTAACCTCATTGGCCGTCTTACGTCCAATTGTTGCGAACTGTCAATGTCCAGGTAATACTTAAAATTTCCATCGAATTCCGATATCCCCTGTGCTGTTCTCAGGAGCAAGAGTCATAGAGTTTAGACTCCAGAGCAGTGATGCGTACACCTTTCGCGAACGTAGTCGCCGAACTCTGGGAGGGAAATCACCGGACCATCAATAGCATACGAGGCGATTCCTCTGGGTGCGCACCCGATTTGCGGATGTCATGTGTAAAGTTTCGGTTGAAGGCCTAGCGGAATGTGACAGTACAGAACTAGATCTCTTTTAAGACCTGTTGTTCTTTTGTTTTTGTCCGAAGATATCCTGCAGAATCCACACTCTGCCTCGAAAGTTCGATAGATTAGAATCCGCGGGAAACAGGACCCGGGGTGTTGGCATTATTAGCTGCACGGGTCCCTGAAAACCCCGGTCGCTTGAAGCGATACTGTTAGACGCCTAGTCTCTGTCAGAATCACCTAATCCGATAGCCTTTAATTAGAAGGATTCACACTGCACAGCGTACGGAGTACTCGGAGCACGTTGGTCGAGACCGCATAGATTCGGTTCAGGTACCTAGGCCGTAAACTGTCAGGGTGAGTGAACTGACCCACCATGAGACAGTCTACTCTGTACGTACTGGGATAGTTGGAGACTTAGACTGTCAGTAGATCCATGGAGAGAGAAAGAGAAAAGCTGAGGCGAAAATTGATCGGCATCAGGTGACCGTCTAGTGGGATCGAGCACAGACCACGTGTCTCTTGTCCCGGCTACCTACGGATCATTTCCCCGCGTCAACGAGCGATATGACGAGCTTTTCAGAGAGCTTCATTTTATTTCTGCAATATTATAGTAGAAGACCTTGGCGTATAGTCTGGGACCCTCCTTGGCCATTAGTACTCACGTGGAATCTCTCCGTGGAATATTCACAGTCTCATCGACCCACGGATACAGCTCGGACTAGCTTGGTATCATCCGATCCAGGACCTAATCAGATTTACCCAAAGTACTGGATCTAGAACCCAAATCTACTATCTGGGATTGTTTCGGTGGGCGTTATCTTGATGACGACGCTACGAGAAAGATTATCCAGGGGAAAACGATGCATATTGTTCCTCGGCATTATACGGAGCTTGTCGGCTCTTTTTCTCGGAATTAGTAGGCCAATATTAGGCCGATTATACAAGCGATCTAAGATCGAAGAAACGCCACGCACACGGGATCCATTTGGCTTTAATATTCTATGCATTAATTGAAACTACATAAATATAGGCTGTGGGTTTATTTGACTAGAAATAATAGATCATCTATAAGATGATAAATATAGCTGATAGTATCCACTTGAACGAAAAAGAAAATAGTGTTCAGAATAGGCGTTTCAGAAGAAAATTGGGCACTAGGTCTCCGACTAGTTATTTACCGTAGTTCAGTGTGCGACCAATGATTAGAGGAACGAAAAATCAAGGCCTACATCCTATGTAACTCGATGCATTATGCTCTATGGTGGACAACGGAGTGATTTACCACCTTTACAAACGGTATTCCGTATCTGGATTACCTTATTTCATATTTCCCCCTGATGAAAGGGGATGCAGGTCGGTAACTAAGACCCGTTGATCCTCTGTTTAGGTTAGATGAAAGGTTCTGTTCTGTAGATGTCCTTCCCTGCAGAAGGTAGGTACTGATATTTGTAAATTGCAGAGATTTCATGACATGGAGGGTCCATGTCCTCGACGGACGTCTTTCTGTAGACATGATGTTCGGGTTTCGCAGTGAGCGTAGAACCCCCATGTACTTGGTTATAACATTGTCATAGACCTGGCTTTACATAGAGAATCAGGTTACTGTCAACAAGAATAATAATAACAATAATAATTAGAACTAATTATAATAGCCTAACTGTTCCATACGCTGATAGAAAATGAGGCAGGGAAGTTGTTCACACGGGTATATCTCGTGAACAGTAGGAATAAAACCACAACTCCCATCTGCTTTCTCGAAGAATGCAATAGAAAAATAACCTACCATGTGTACTTACTGCTTTAACAATTTCTGCATAGATATGTTGGTATGAATATATATAAAATTGTCAGCGCCAACAGCTTACCTGCATACCGCCCTTTTTTAATCCGGATTCTTTGATTATTATAGAATCTACTAGATACTTAGAATCTAGCTTCTTTGTCTAATTAAGAATTAAATATGAGTTCAAACTTCCCCTGGATTCTGTCCTTCAGCAAGAAGCTAGAAGCACTTCAGATAGTCAAATGCAGTTGGTATGTTTCCGTGCATTTTGATAGTCATTTATAACTTTTGTTGAAGTAGCTGTTTGATTTAAGTTTATAGCATTCTATATAGTCCTGTCCACCGGTCTATTTTGCTATTTCCTAGTGTTGTCGGTGTGTTTAAAGATACCTGTTTGGTGTCCGATTCATTTCTTTTTCAAGATAGGGAACCTAGCCGATTGTTTCCTTTAATCAACGAGTGATTTGGGGAAGCGCAGAAGTTGGATTGTCGTCTCGTTACCGATGTCGCCGAGATGACGTCGTGCTGGCGGGGTGCACCTTGTGCGCGGTGACTTAAGAGACACAGAGAAACGGGCCAGCGAGTCAGGCCAGACCCAATTCATTATTCTCCTCTTAATGATAATTGGATTTGGGAGCTAAATTGTCTGTGCGCTATTCTCTCCTCGTTCTCATGAGATACCAACGGTTTCTGACCACAAGATCATATCTTACGACCGCGTTCAAACCGTACCAGACTAGCACATTCAGATCTATCCATTGCAGTTCTGCAGCCATGTCGAACATCAGCAAGGCCTGCTGCTCGTAGGTCCACCCTCCCATGTGCAATGATAAACAGTGAGGCAGTATACTGACCTTGCCCGTTACGCGGCAGCATCCCGCCTGTTGTCTCCAAGGGCTATACCCCAAAGGGGGAGTACAAGACCATTAGCGGTCTGAAGACATGTGAGTGGTGCCTCTTCTGGCGCAACGCATTTATTGAACAGTCGAATTGCTAACCCTGAAACAGACGTGACTGGCCCCGAGTCTGCCTCTAAGGCTATTCTGGTGACCTACGGTGAGCATGGGATCGTCTTTCTAATAGCAATCAGTTGGCATCGACTGACGCCATGTCCCTGATAGATATCTTCGGATACTTCGAGCAGACCCTTCAGGGAGCCGATATCCTCGCCAACTCCGACGCGGAGAAGAAGTACAGAGTGTTTATTCCTGACTTCTTCGAGGGTAGCTATGCCGACGTTTCGTGGTACCCGCCGCAGACTACCGAACACAAGCAGAAGCTGGGAGAATTCTTCTCGACCAAGGCTGCTCCCCCAAATACGCTGTCTAAGATTCCTGGGGTTGTGGCGGAGGCCAACAAGCTGGCCCCCAGCGGCAGCAAGTTCGAATCATGGGGTATCTTGGGCTACTGCTGGGGTGGAAAGATTGTTAGCTTGACGGCCGGCAAGGACGAGAAGCTCTTCAAGGCTGCGGTGCAGGCTCACCCGGCCATGGTGGACCCCAATGATGCGAAGCAGGTGAAGGTGCCCATGGCGATGCTGGCATCGAAGGACGAGCCGGTCGATGGCGTCAAGGCCTATAAGGAGAACCTGACCGTCCCCAAGCTCGTTGAGACCTTCCCCACTCAGATCCACGGTTGGATGGCTGCTCGCGCCAACCTGCAGGATCCGGAGGTCCTGAAGGAGTATGAGAGGGGCTACAAGACTGTTCTTAGCTTCTTCCACGAGCACCTGTAGGTAAATCCTTGTAGTAGCCCGTTGCGAGATGTCCTTCGAAGATAGGATTAATTAACTAAACTAAATTAATGTCATGACTAAGAACAACACCACGCCAGCTGGAGTCATCGATTTGAGATTTCCGCTGCGGTCGTGTTCAGTTTGACCTGGTCAATAGGAAGAAGGAGGGGATATAGATCAAACAGTGATAGTATATACTCATGACCATAGATTTCTGAATAATGGAAGGGCTATTTTTGCAAGAATTCTGGAAAGGAATATGGGCGCGAAGAATGTTGCAAGGTAGATCAGATCGGGCTGATGGCCGAGGATGAAGCACGGCCTCGGGCCGGATGCCGTTCTAGAAGCTGCGTTGCTGCTCATATGATATGATGGTCGCATTCGTCCCTTCGTTAATACCCCCCGACAACTCCCTTGACTGCTGGAAACAGTGAGGTAGCGTCAGACCTCGCCACTAGATGTCGCCGACCGACGCGTAAGTATTTCTCTTTCCTTGGACCCCGAAGCTGCTGATGTTTGTGATGAATACCCCGCCTTTCCAGCCCATAGGTTGTCATTTTACTGCTCTTGGTCTTCATTGGATATGGATCAGATGCGGACCTGTCACTGATTCCGGCAACACCTCTAGAGCACTGCAAATAGTCGCCCTGATCGGATCAAGGTCTAACTAGAACCTGGCCGGGGGAGTGGGCGCGGGTGTTCATTGACAATGCCTCTCTTCCAAGGAGCGAGCAAATCGCCACCCACCCGACCTACCGGATCGAATCCATCAGAAAATGAACCAGGGCCACGGAGCTTTATCAGGAGACTTTCGCATGCGGAAGGGACGAGGTCACCCGAAAGTCTCTCGCCTGTGCGGATGTCATTATTGAGTCGGTTACTCAGTGGTAGTGGCAGTGGCGAAGGCAGCGGCAGCAGCATGCAAGCAAGTCCATCACAACCTACTGAGAAAAAAGACACTGTATGTATGCTTCCCTGCAGATATACGTATGTAACTGGAACAAGATTTGCTGCCCTGCAACTGGCCGCATCAAAAGAATCTATGAACGAATCATTACTGACGCGCACCTAGGAGCACAAGGATAGACCATTAGCGGTGGACATCAAGATCCCCAAGGAAGCACCTGAAAACCATGGCGCTCATAATACAGATACTTCTCTGTCGCCGGAATCTCCCAGTCCGCCATCATTTATGGGAGAGCCGAAGCAGCCTGCAAACATACATGACACTATAGAGTCAGCCTTGAACGCTGCAGAGAAGCCGAAGGGTGATCAGCCAAAGAGCCCCAAGGAACATCCTCACAAGCAATCTCGTATCACCAAGGCGGACCTCAAGCACATCTTCTCTGGGGCGCCACACTTTCTGCTTGAAAAGGGAAGGCACGACGCCTGGTACCCACATGCGATTTTCCCATGGGATTTGCATGTCACTTCTATACAAGATATGTGGGATGGGCAGCCATTGACTCATCCGTCCTTTACACTGTCGACCTTACATGCCCATCTTCCTGTGCCGGATGAGTGGGCTAAAAAGGGACACACCATGATGTGGAAAACTGACTGGAGAAAGAGCGATGTTGTCAGACGGGCGACGTTTGATGTGGGCATATTTGAGCTTCCCAACATGCTGTCCATGAATGGCAAGGAACCAGGTTGTGTCTGCTTTCGTTATTTTCTCGAACTGCCCGTCTCCGATAATAAAAGATACAGAGGCCCTTCAGTGCCAAAAGGTACTGACCTCCAGAGAATTACCAGCTTACCGGTCTCGGAGGCATTCCACATCTTGGAACATCTCAGCAGTCCTTACTCGGAAGTAAACAGGAATATAGTGCATGATCGCCACAGGCTAATAATCGAAGGCCCTACAGGATGGAAGCGTATAGGAGTTCGGGATTTCACTATCGAATCTGTGGTCCGTCGACTACAAGAATTGAGAAATATACGTGACGAGATCCTGGTGGAAAGAAAGGCGAGCACCGTGTTAGACAAGGAGTCCACGCGCTCAATGTACGACAACTTATTCACCAAGTTCCTCTATCCTCCTACGAGAGTGATCGACTACTTGGATCGTTACAGCCTGAAAACACAGATTGAAGTCTTGACCGAAGTGTTGGCCGCCAACGGAGCCTGGTTTGACTTTAGTCTCACGGAATGGCGTCTGCGCATTGGTCAGATCCTCTGGGAAATGCCTCCTCATCCAGACGGCGATTATCTCGACACGAAAGACTGCTCTGCTGAGCATTACAAGGCTTTCAGTGAGCGTGGTCTCGAACGAAAGTGGTTCTTCTTTCAGATGTTGCTCGCAGCAGAGCTGCTGATACGCGTTGACGCTGTTGTCCGCTTGGGGATTCTAGGAGAGTCGAAGGATATAGTAATCACCCCACAAGACATCGAGCGGTTCGACAAACTACGGTCTGGCAAAGTGGACTGGGATCTCATCCTCGTGCGGCGGTTCTTCGACAATGTGGATGTGCAACACTACAAACAAGGCCCCTTACTTCAAGAGGAAGAGTCTAGCTCTGCACAAGACAAGTCAATTGGTAGACGTGAGTCAATTGGTAGGGTTCTTCTGTCCCGAATTGGAAATCGTAAGCACCGAGACGCAGCTGATCCAGAATCCGCATGGGACTATATCCTCGTCCCGCGCCACCCGGAGAAGCAATTGCACGGACTTTTTGCCTTTGCGCAGAGCATCGGATGGCCTGGTGCTGATGACCTGAAGGAGAAATTGAGCTTCAAGTTTGAGTCCGGAGGAAGCACTCTGAAAACTGCCAATATCTACTCATCTCCGGTCCATAATACACTGCCCCATGGCTATGTCCACACATTAGACAAGAACGAGATGTATCGGAAAAGTCCGTCACGGCGTCTGCTGCTATTGCAATGGCCTCAAGTCGTTAGCACAGACGCCTATTCCGGACACGATGTGGGTGGTTGGATGTCCCGTACCTGGCTGTCCGGATTGATTCTTCCAGGAGAATCTATCAGTCACTTTTTGATGGCGACAGTTTTGGAAAACGATCCCAAAGCGATGGAGGCACTTGGACCGCTTGCGAACCTTTACGGTGGCTTTGTGTACGATGGCAAGAGCTGGTGGAGCAAGATGTCCGTCGTCGGAAGAGTGCTCTCTTGCTTGGACAGTACCACAGGCTGCATGGGTTGGATGAGAAGTTCGGTTGTCCCTCGCGACGTGAATTCGGGAGAGCCCATCGGAGACGCATGGTTCGAAGTCGAAATGAGAGAAGTGCCACAGAAGTCGAAGAAACCACGCATTCAACACGGAACCAAGCTGGCGCTACAGTCTACTCCTCTTGGAATGGGTGCCCTATCCAATGAAACATTTTCGTTGCCTGTGGACCAGTCCATTACGGACACGAAAGAGATCAGGTTTGAGGGCTTATTTCTGTCTAGGAACCCAGAGCAGGAGGCGCTGCGGAAGGGTATCACGGTGGCTAGGAGGGCGTATGTTGCCTTTCGCCTGACCGACGTGGCTGCCTCTAAAGCGACTGTCCTTTCGTTGCCATTGCTCTACAATGTCTACTTCATTTCCTCTTATACATGTCTGCCGCCGCACGGATACGCGAAAAAATACGGCAGCACTGTCCCAGAGAAGTCTGCCGTCCAGGAGCGCAAGCCATCGAGCTCTGAACATACAGTAATGAACCGGCTCCCCGGTCATCCACTTCATACGTCATATCCATATAAATATATTCCCTTATCATCTCTTGCTAACATCAGCGCGTCCGCACTTCCATTGTCCAATGTTAGCTCGGGATCAACCTCCCCAGAGACATGGATCTTGGATGCTCGATTTAAGAAGGATCGGGAGGCCTTTGCACGGGCGTGGTGTGCTTCCGTCGGGGCCAACGCGATTGTAAGCCGTGTAGGGCGAACGTGTTTAGCGTGCAGTATCAGAGAAGCGAGGGCTGTAGATGTTGCCATTGTGATTCGCATCGGAGATTGAATTGGTGGTTTCGCGCGTGTAGAAACAAGGTGATCTTGTGAGTCCTGTACCTTGCACCTTGATCATTTGTCCCGTTAGCTACCAGTGGCGCTGATACCTTTGGCAGCCTGCTGCATTGCCCCGGTCACCGGGCGAACTACTGAGGAGAGGCTCGAGCAAGCTGTCGGTGGATAGGAACATGGATAATATCACGTCCTGCGATGTTACAGAAGGAATCACCATGTTACCCCATGAGTAGCACTCAGGGAACCGGTCTACACGGGATGTTTCCTGGACGAAAATGATAATGATGAATCCAGTAGGGAAAGGGGGTCCCCGGAGATAACCGATGAGCAGCAGCGTTCAGCATCGCCACCTCCTTATACATGCTTACGCGAAGGATGCGACTCTGACTGCGTAATGTTATGAGTAACGATGGATGGGAGGAGGATCGAAACGGGGAAAGGTGCAACAGGAGGTGCAACATATTGGAAACAACAGATATGGCCGCATGAAGGCAAGCGCCACGATAATGAAACAATCAGAAAATCCACGCTAGAGATGTCGCAGACTCGCAGGTACGAAGCTACATTACGTGCCAGCCGGTGAGGCAAATGTAGCAGATCAGGACGTCGGCGGCGTTCCCTGCGCTGGCCATGTCATTGGTCTCTCGGTGGCCGCGCGGCCTTGCGGACATTGGACCAAACATAGTCGGAGATGAATGGAATAATTAAGCGGGCCAGGGGAGAGTATCAACAATCTCCAAACATCATGAATCTCAACGATACGACATCCCTCTCTCTTGTTCGTTTTTTTTTTT
>JAPVCG010000044.1:276068-318746 GCA_029606305.1 Paecilomyces fulvus
ATCATCGCACCTGGCCAGAATTGGTCGTTGCAGAATGAAAGGAACAGGGCACGTGCGTAATTATTTCCTTTCTGGGGAAAACTCTTGTCCACCATTCCTATTAAGTATTATTAAATTCTCTCCTTTTTTGGCCTTGTCCTCTTGTTTCGCTTCTTTTGGGTGGGTTCCCCTGATCATCATCAGAAGGGGGGAATCTACTCTATTTCTGGATACTGGGAGGCGTCCCGAGACCCTGTTTTGTTTTAAGGCACGATTAGCAATGACGTTCTGGAATCGTTCGATGGGACTCGACCAGGTGGTCCCTGTAAGAATCTCTCCTGGGCTGAAGAAAAGGACCTACTCTGTCGAGACTAGCACAAGTAGTTATCCAAGGTGCTGGGGTCAACGGAGGGGCATAAGGTTTGCAGACCCAAAGGTGCTGATGTGAAGAGGCCCATGCTATACGGCTGAAACTTGGATGAATAATATGAGGACGATTTCTGCTTCTGGCTCTTCTAACTTAGCGCTCACGAGAGTACAGGGACTCGGTTAACTAACCATTCTGGGGCTAGTCGCTCCATGCCGCCTGTGATTGGGGGGTCTTAGCGCACTCGTACTCGTGATGCTGCTGACATAATTTCCGATCCCCGTCCGAGATAGTTACGCTCCGAAGGGGATAGTCTAAGGCTTCGCTTCGCTTCCCTTTGCCTCCCCTCTCGCCTCATCGACTCGTTTCACCATCTCAACCAACCAACTATCTAAGCGCTATCAATCAATGTGCTATTTTCACCACCCGGTCATGGCATCTTCTACTAAGCTCCCGATGGCTTCGTCAAGCAGAAATTTAAGCGAAAAAAAGAGAGAGAGAGGAAGAAGGGAATCAAGGACCCTGATGATGACCCTCGAGCAGCAGGGCTGACATTGCTTCATCTGCCCTCCGTCGGACCGTAGTTGTGATCTCCAATGATCGTCGCCGTGGCCTTCACTCTCCCCTGCCCAATAACCCTCTGAGAATGATCCACCACATTGACGACTCCATCGCAATTTGCTTTTTTGGCTTCAAGCATCCCTTGACGGATCGATAAAATAACGGACATAGTGTTTACATATTTAGACGAGCATGCTTGGCGGAGAATGGTCACATTTACAATACTATAATGTGTCTCGCCCAGTACCCCCGCCGTGCACGGTCAGATCTTCGGCGGGGACTTGCTCTGGATAAAAGGGGCAGGCTGTGTGGAGCGCCCTGAGTGTGGTTTTTGGGGGGAGCCATGGATGACCCAAGGGGGCTCACGGCTCTGTTACTGGTACGGGCAGCTAACACTTATTGGCATGGATCCTACGGAGTATCCAGCGCAGGCAAAGCCACGATGCTGACACGTTCACTCCCCACAGACTAGGCCGGATCTAGAAGGATTCCAGGACGATGCTGGAATCCGTGATCTGTGCTGCTAACCTCAGAAAGCTCAGATCTCACTGCCCATCTCTGGCAACAACCCCCTCAATCGCCAGGTCCGATCAGGTGTCGGAGAACGGTGATCCTGGCCCTTAGAGAGACTAAGGGCGTACGCCAAGACCCTGAGATCGGTTGCAAGTACCAGGCGCTATCATGGGGACTCGCTCCTTAATCAAACCTTCTCATGGAACCCCACCAGCCGGCCACTTCTCTGCTTTGGATAGAGCAGATCTTTTAATTGACGGCGTACCTGCAAGTCATCCCGACAAACGTATCCTGCTACGAGAACATTGGTGATCATGGTGACTTTTCCAGCCCGGGCTTTACCATGAACACCGACCGTGACATTATCCGCACCTATTGCGGGCGACACACCGTCGGTTTTCGCCGTAATCGTGCCTGACTATCATATGATACGCGGCGACGAAAGAGCAAATAATCACATCTTGGGCCTAAGTGCATGAGTGGATATGGGACCTATCTACGGAGTACACGCTTTTGTCTTCTGCAGCCATAGGATCTTTCTTTTTTAGAGGAACAGCCACCCGGGACCGTGATCCACTGTTAACCCATTCGACTGGAAATATACTCCTCGACCCTGGTTCGAGGGAATATCCTTGGTCATCACCAGTAAATACAATTTTTATAATATTCTATACTGCAGATGAAGCATATCGGACCTCCATGCTTTTTTTTCCGCTGGGGAAACCCGCGCCGCACACACAGACTGTATACGGGGGATCCTCCCCTTCTGTTTAGCGCACCCAGGGTTAAGGTCGAAGCAAATCTGCGGCTCGAGTTTCCAAATGGCAGTTAGTTACCCGGACTCGGGGACGAGGCGCTATTCTGGTACTAAGTACTTCCGAACCAACCAGTCTGGAGGGCGAACCTGAAGCTTTTCCCCTCGGCCAAATCAGATGGAGTCTGAGAGGGAAGAATTCTACAAGTGCAGTAGGGATTGACAGGTATCGTTATTGGCCCTAGTCCCCATGAGGCACCACTTGGAGATGGGATCCCCACCCTTCAAGTCGTTGACGGACCGTCGAACTAATAATCAGCAGCATCTGATCAGAGGCCCTGGCCAATGCCCACAGGTGGCTCTGGTCTTCATTCCATGGACCAATCTATTTCTGCTCCATCGACGTAACGGCGCAAGAGTCAAAAATGACAAAATCAAACAAGCAGAGAGGACCAGGCGAAGCTTCCTCCTGGACGGTGGCTGTGGTTCCGATAACTAGCAGGATGGCATATTATTCTGATTGGATACAAATCTCCGAACTCAATCGTTTATGTCAACACGTTTGGGACGCTGTCATTCAGTGGTACACTCTTTTTTTACCTGAACTGGGGCTATACTCGATTAGACCCGGGGAATCCAAGACGAGTTAGGTACAGCCAGTGCATCTGTACTGTAGTTCATTCTGCGCACAAAAGGGTCCCTTAGGCGTTTCACCCCACGATTAGCTTCTCTCACTTGATGTCTTTCTCGACTGGGCTACGCTTATTTGTGACTTCTTCAGCCCTTGTCTTTCCACTCCCCCCCCCCAAGCCACCTGGCAAGAGTCCCTTTTTCTTCATTATTCCTTGCGCTCGTTCCCCCCCGTTATAATTTAGTATCATCCATCGTTCTTCTTGAGAGAACCCAAGACCGAGGGGCGGAGACCGCTAGCTTCGGAGTGATCCCGCGGGGCGGTTCTGGTTCCTGCCATTTGGGCATTAAGTCCTTTTCTTGTTTTATTTTTTGAATGGCGCCCATCTGAACCCTTGAAGATTCACTTGCGTGGCGGACTCACTGCGGAGCAACCGGCCAGGCTTGGTGATGGCATTGGGTTATCCGATCGACATCCATCGAACGATCTTTCCTCTCGCATGGGACCAGTAGAGTTTCTAATATACTCACCATCCCCTTCTCGCATTAATCCTCTTGGAGGACATATTGATGCGCCTCCTGTTTGTGCATCAATTGCAAGATCCCGCGCTCTCTGGAGCTATGCCCGCGATCGTCGAAAATACGATCTCGACTCCGAATACTACAAACTTGGCCATGGAGGGCTCAAATACATCGAGTGCGGATAAAAAGCGCAACAAGCTTGGATATCATCGGACTTCAGTCGCATGTGGTCAGTTTTACAAAAAAACCCGTCTTTGCCCTGAAACCAATCACTTGGTGTGCCTGTCACCAACGGTTATCCTGGCGCATTCCGATATACCATCCATCGATTCCAGAATGCTCATGCTTGAAAATTAACAGTGCACTGCCGACGAAGAAAGATCCGCTGTCTAGTCGCTGCTGATGACGCGCAAGGACGATGTGAGAACTGCATTCGACTGAGGAAGGAATGCCATTTCTTCCCCGTCGACCAGCAGCCTCCCGTGGAAAAGAGATCTCGACCCGGGTCGAAGTTGGACACTCCTTCCAGCGATCCCTCTCAGACGTCGCCTTCACCACAGTTTCCAGCTGGAGGTGCGTCGGAGCAAGGGGAAACCTTCTACCCATACCCCCCGATGCCTTTGACTTCCGGGCAGGATATGACTCCATTCAGCGCTGGAACTTTCGCTGGGACTCCAATATCATCTTTCAGCCCAGGTGGGTTGCGCACATGTCGCGCATGGACGAAATTCCTAAGGTGAAGGGGGAATTTGCTGAACTTATTATTATAGATGCGTCTGCTGCACCAGACTTCGCTGCGGCCCAGCCTCTCGATCCGTCCGTGCCCTGGGAAGAACTTACGACCATATCAGATCCGAACCTGCTGGCAAGTATGGCGGGAAAGCCCCAGATGGTTAGCCCTTCGCCCGTCTTCTTCGCCCAGGGGGGTGCTGCAGTCGCCCCAATACCGAGCAACTCACCGATGCCTGGGCCGACAGTCCCAGGACAACCGCCTGTTATGGGCTCCAGCCCAGCTTTCAGTATACAGCCTGATGGTTCTGTCTGGTCAATGCAGCCAGCACGCGCCATGACTCTTTCAGCGCCGACGGAGTTGCCCTCGCAATATCCGAACCACTTTCCTCCGCAGATGCATCCGGACTTCAAGCGTCGGATGACCAGCCCTGTGCAGCCGATGGGGCAGATGGCTGGAAGCCCCATGCATAGTACCCCGAGCCCTTCGCTTTCCGACATGCAGGCAGCACAGATCCCGGTGACTTATGCGAATCAGCAAGCAGTGATGGGATTTCCGACGTGGCAGAACATCAACACCATGCCTGGAGTTGCTCCAGGGAACTACACCATGTATCCTGCTGAGCCACTTCAGACGGACTTTAGTGGACAACCCATGGCACATCCCGGTCCGCAACATACTCCACCGTCCTAAGTCTATACTTGATCTCATTCTTGGTCGTATTGATATCTTTGGGGGTTTTTTTTTCTTCTCGTTCGGGGGAATTGGGTATTAGCGGGCGCAAATAGGGACATTGGGCGGCATGTATTCGATTCTTCTCGCTTTGAGCGCTTTTCAACCATTCATCACTTCGATTCTGGCTGGCCGCCAGAAAAAACGGTTGACTTTTCAAATACCCGGGGCGACGATTTCTTCGGAGACTAACTAGACTTCTTGCACTCTGGTTTCTGGGCTCGCATCTCCGTTTTCTTTCAAACGGCTGTGTTCATCGAATAATCACCGGATGGGATAACCCAGGTTTTTTATTCGGCGTTGGGGGGGGAATAATTTTCTCGAAAGGAGGCAGCTCTGGAGGATACAGGGCTGTCGTGGATAGACAAGACGGCCATATGCGAATGTATACAGCGGGTGACTCTTTTTTGGACTTCAGCATCTGCTCGATGCGAATCCCGCTAGTATCGCATGGTCTGACTACTGGGAAAGAAATGCTCAGTGTTTGATTTTTATTTTCTTGCATTTCAGCATATCTTATTCCTTGTCCCGCATCGCAGAAAGTGTTCATGGAGGATATCCTTGCACAGATGTGCGTTTATCCGGAATCCCCAATATGAACCAGCAGGCGGTTTATTTTCTTTGTCCATTCGTGCTTGTTTTGATTCTTTTGGATAGAGATATAAAAGGTTAGGGAAACCTGCGCATATTTGATGTTTTTCGAATGATATACAGAGTTACGACGAGTCCGGAGTCTCTTGTCTACGGGTAGAAGTTTATCGCTTCTGTGAACTCGTAACGCACGCAAACCAGGACCTGGGATCTCGGAGAATCCATCAAATTCTGATGTCCTAACTCGGCTCACTCGAGTCTCGGACTATGATCCATATCTGGTCTTCTATCCGAACATACATATTAACACCCGGCATATAACAAACCCACTCTTCCGATCGAAACCAAAAAGATCAGTACACGCAAGACTCTAGCTCTCACGCAGCATAATGTCTCAGTACGGCATACCTTCTTCATGCATTTTCTCAAACTTTATTTTGATCATCGTTTACAAATTACAACATTAGCATCCAATAAATTATTAATATTATTATATATATATATTTAAACTCACCCAGTAAGGTAACAAACAATAACAATAACAGACCCAAACTCCATAATTAGGGGCACCACCCGAACCGGCCCCACCACTTCTCCAAGGCTGGCAAAGTTATGCTGCATCTGAAACCTCTTAATGTTAGTCAGGGAACAGGGGGTAATTCTCGGTTTCATATCCTCCGGAAACACGTGTGGGACCACCTAACTTAAGTACAACAAGCAAGGATTTGCATCCTTCGTACAACTGCAAGGATGGGCGAATTCAACTTGTACGGACTCCGGAGTGCTCCGTAGGAGGGAACCAGGGAATAAAGCAGTTAATTATTCTGAATATAGTTATGTAATACTGTACATTAAGTTAATAATTATATTTAGCATTATTTTTTCTTTTCTAATCTCATTTAGGTAACTGAGTAAGTATACGCGTAAACGCGCGTTCCAGTCTCTATTTCCTAATAACTACTACACCGATTATTCCGGTGGTTCGGTTCGGTTCGGTTCGGTTCGGTTCGGTTTTCAATCATAACTAACTACGTAGTATACGTAGTAATAACTACTCTTTCTACTCTGGCTGCATGAATGACTCAGTCGTAGAGTAGAGTAGACTAGACTAGTGACGTCCTCCGTGACCCTCAAGTAGTCGTATAGCTTACGAAGTCAAGTCGGAAAAGTTTAATATCCGAACGCGTGGTTTTGAGTGTTATTACTTCATGGCGGTGTAGTTTTGGGAACCTTGGTGTAAGTTAACTAAAGGGATTGAAGAGATTTCGTCGATGTGGTTGTGGTTTCGAGTCTACTGGCTGTTCTGGTTCGTGATCGGAAACATGTCCTATATTCAAAATTCATGCTAAAACCTCAATTGCAAATATATATATAGAAAGGAGAGTCCATTGCATTACGCTTTATTGCTATGCTATTTTTCTTAACTTAATTGAAATAAAGTTCACAAGTATTGTACCCTGCCAAACCAAACCAATGCAGCGTTATGGCGAGAATGTTGATTCTCGCCCATGAGGTAACTAGACTTTGAACATAGATATATTAAATTCAGCATTAGGTTAGGCCAGATCATGATAGAAAAATATACAGCTAGAGATCCTGGGTCTGATTATCCTCGAGACCTAGTTACAAATTGAAGCAAGAAGAACATAGAATGCTTAAGCGATCGCGGAAGCCGTCGCAAATGTGAATCTAGAGGCTTGACCTAGATTAACAACTCGGGCATACACTAAAAGAAAATCGAGTGCTTAATCTAATATCTTCACTGGCACAGGCCAAGCAAATAACTAATAGTGAAGTCCAAGCACCATCTATACACAGTGGGTCATCGCGGCTGCTTCCGCTTAACGGTCGGCTACTTATCGCCCCGGCTGAATTGTCTATACTATCGGCGCTTATCATCAGCTCTCAACGTGAGTTTATTATTCCTTACTTGCCATTGATTTTACCGAGTAGGAGGCTTGATTACAGTGTCTGGAGTTCTATTACTTATCCAGACAATATCAGGCGCTTTAAGCCGTCAGTTTGAGAATGCGCCATGAACCCCGGAGTATTGTATTGACAGCATCAGCAAATCGCTAGGTAACCCTGTACCTCCATTCCATTGTCTTGGCCTTTCTGCTGAAGAGAGACCCCACTTGCTGTCTGCTCTATCTGTTGACGCGGGAAACCATGTCCACAGACGAACTCGTGTTTATCACGGACCACAGCTGGCTGCCGCTGGCACAGCTGCAGAGAGGACTAACTGGAGCGCAGGATCCGTCAAAAATCTACCAACCTGCCGAGGGGCGGGGTTTCTGTCCGGGTTGCAGTTCAAAGGCTACTAAAGATGGAGAGCCTGGAGCAGTGTGTCCAATAAAAGATAGGAAACAACAAAGTAAAGGCCGAAAGCGCGAAGCGACAGTCGAAGAACAAAAATGCTGAAATTGTGCCTTTTTCTCTTTCGGTCTGGGAGAGTAGATCCCTTTACCACTATACCGAACACTGGTGGGATGCGCACTGTTGATGAGCTGATTGATCATTGTAGGTACATTCGATATCCAGTCGGAGAGGCTGCTCTGCTTGCTTCGCCTTAAGGCCTCCCAAAGATGTATAATGGACCTGACATTCTTCAGGTATCAAGAAACAGATGCCATCTATCCGGCGGGTCACAACTTTCTCGCAGGAGTCCCTCGCTTTTCCACACTTCTTGCTTGGCTATATCAGTGCATCTTGACCTCACAGCCTGACATCACAGAGTGCCTGATTACCATGGTCAAGCGCTGGAACAAGGTGCAGCACTGAAGGCGCTACAGAAAACTCTTTCCGGGCCATTGGTATTCGGCACCACTGCACTGGACGAGATAGTTTTGTGCATCTGCTTCCTTGCGATCCATGACGATGTGGAGACGTCCATGCAGAAAGACTAGAATCCATTTAACCCTCCCTTTCAGGGACTACAAGCGCTTGACTTTATGGCTGCCGTACGTTCAATCCGCACCATCTAGAGGCTCTTACTCAGTTCGAGACCATCAAGTACTATGGGCACCCTGGTTCTTGTCCTAGTAAGCAGCTCATGTTGTCGCTGGTTGTTGGCAAGCGGCTGATAGTTGAAGCACCTCGAAAAAAATACGGGGATACTCCACCTCTGAAGATACTCAAAATCCCCGAAGCGCCATTCCACAAGATGTTCAACCATGGCTTTCGTCAGCTCAAGGCACTCCAAATCAAAGACCATGTTATCAAGACCCTGGCACAATGCATGCAGCTCTACATCCCCAGAGAAAACGAAGCGGATGCAATGGATTTGCGGGGCGATGCTCGAAACACGATGCAATACCGTGTGCTTCACTTACCAAGCCATCCGACTCGCTCGATCACATATTCGACGGTACGCCCGAAGTATTAGCAATTGATGTCTACAGGGCGTGCTGGCTGGCAACTTCGATCTTCACTACGCATGTCACATTCCCGGTTCCACGGTCACTTTCTGCGCGAGCGCTTTCTTCCACTTCTACAAGATGCTATTTCCAAAGGAGAGCCCCTCTTTGGTGAAATGTATGTCTCCGAGATTCTTCTATGGTGCACCATGATCGGTGGAATTGCAGAAGAGGATGCACACCCTGCTCACCGCGAGTGGTATGCGACGCAGCTCAAAAAACTCTGCCTCGTCCTGAATATCGACGATTGGAACAAGACGAGAGGCCTGATGCGCTCTTTTGCGTGGCTAGATTCCGGCTGTGATGCTGCCGGGTATAGACTCTGGATGGAAGCCAATACTGCCTTTGATGTCTCCTGAGTTTCACCGATTCCTAACATAACGGAACATCAACGGCCAAATCTGGTTACCAATGCCGTTTTGAACGCATTAATGTCCTAAACAGGACGATCCTCAAGTTTACCTCGACTATGGGACATGAAACTTCTGTCTGAGGGTAAGGGCCAACAATGCCGTCAGGAATCCACCGATGATTTACAAAATGCGCTCACAAAGATGAATATTCGGGATCTGACTCTACACGTACCCCAGTGATCTTGTTAGTGCAGTGGAGTGGATCATGGGATATCAATATAATAATATTCTGCCAGAACAGTTAGTTATATGGTAGAAGCAAGAAATAAGATAGGTCTGAACAACTTCAAGATTCTGGGGGTTCGCTCGGTCACCCCACTGCCATATATGGACCATACCCCAATTTCAAGCCCATTCCAAGTATTGTCTTTGAGGTAGGCTTTAGGAAAGGTTTGATTTATTATTCTTGTGGATATCAATGAGGATATCTTATTCGAAGAGGTCAATAGAACACTGATAAAGTGAAGGAAAAAAATAAAGAATCTTTTTTGTTAAATTTGGAATTATAATAACAAGAGAGAAGGAAGGTATTTGTGAAACAAAATCAAACCCAGCAGTTTATGATAAAATACAATCTCAGATCGTTGGGTAGGTCCAATCTAAACGACCTTGGAATAGAATAGTGGATGATAGAAAATGATACTTTAAAGTTACACTCACACCCCCTGTCATCTTGAGATATCATTTACTCTGACTCTCTATATACGTATAGATTACATTGCCTGAACAGGAATTGGGTTCAACAAACTCAACTATTACAATAGTTAACTAACCAATATCATTCCCGAGTCAGAGAGCACATTATCTTCAAGAACTTTCTTTAATGACGCAAGCTTGCATCATGAGTTTGATATGGATATCGATATGGATATATACAGGGAACTAACTATTGCTCAGCTTGCTGAACATGAACAAAGAGCAACATTATCAAATTCATCAGAAGTAACTAAGACAATGGTGATAGTTAACAAGTATATTGATTGATTCCTTCATGGGTATGAGTAGCAATACCATGTCTTTCTCACCCTGCATGTCCTATGTATTATGTACTATTAGTTCACCCCTAGTAGTTATAGTAATCTTGTTAGTATGTGGCACTGTTCACATATGGTATGGCAGTGAGGTGACCCACCTGCGAACTTCCAGAATCTTGAGTTATTCAGACCTATCCTAACTATTTCTTGCTTCTACTGTATAACTAATTTATTCTGGCAGAATATTATTATATTAATATCCCATGATCCACTTCACTGCACTAAAGATCACTAGTTAGGGGTGAACGTGTACAGACTACAGAGTGGTTTCATTCCAGACATTGCCACCAATCTAAGTATTAGTAGAGTGGAGTATTGCCACACCACAGGGTATAGAATGCATAGAATATGCAGGGGGGGAGAGAGAACATAACTTAGGTTCCGGGACGTAGGCATGTGTGGACGGCCAACTCCGATCTGATCTGTAGAGCCTTCCTCGCTTCAGGAAGGAAAATCTTTTCATCTCACATGACTTATGCCAATGCATGCATGCTGTGGCAATTGGAGTTAGTATGGCACATTGCTGTCGCGTCCTGTCGCCTCCTCTATTCTACGAGTTATGTCCGATGGACCTTGTCCCTCGTCGTTGAAACGGTAACTTTACTAGCGGGGGGTGAAGTGGTGGCGAGCAATCGGAAGGATGATGATATTTGGGGGCCTTGGCACAGGATAGAAGTTCATTTTGACTGCTACGCGAACAACAGGGGGAGATCATATGGCAGGTATAGCGGGCTGGCGCTAGGAGAACGACGGAAAGGAAAGGGGGCAACGAGGAGCATGGATTTGCATCATACTGGTGCTTCAGGGGCCCAGGATTGATTACCGAGGTGTTAGTTATTATTCTGTTGACACGGTTTGTATAGTGCCAAGTTTGAAGAACTAGACTGTTTGGCCTTCATGCCGTATTCTATGTGGGCAGATTGTAACCCATCCTTAGGTATGGCTGGCTCTGAGAGCCTTATTTTTCAAGCAGTTGCTGGATAATATCCCTGAAACGAGCACATCTCTTGGCAGGGGACAGGCGAGGATGTCCATAGATGGCCCTTCCCCTGAACATCCACTCTAGTGTGATTATCCACCATAACAGTGGGATACTGACCTTCTCTCCTTCCTTACGTTCTACCGTGTTTCTCGATATATCGCTATTTTCTGCAAGACTTGGAGTATTGGTTCTCAGTGCATCTGACTTCGTCTGTCGTTGTACCCACTCTAGGTCACAGGGAAATGGGTCCGGGGCCGATGACTTCCGTTCGATGGGCACTGTTATCAAATGGAGGAGGCGATATAGTACTGGGCTGTCTGTAGATCGTATGTGGACGTGAGGAGTTCAGAAATCAGGTGGTCATATAGAGGAGCCATCCTAGGTTAGTGATTGTGTTTCCATCAGCAGTAACAGAGTCAGAGCCTATTCATTCTCGTCGCAGGTGATGTCATGCTCAGCTGGGATGATCATGAAAATGCCATTGACTCAAGCTGATCTTTCTTATCCTGAAATCTTCTCGCGAATGGACCAGGTGCCTGCAACAGATGAAAATATAGCGTCAACGCAAGATGGATCGTATTCGTCCACTGATGGTAGACAGAGAGGTCTTCCAAGGAGATAATGGGACTGTTTCCTCCAGGGGAAGTAGGGAACAGCATGTGAAAGAGAAGGTCCCTAGACGAGACAGTTGTGAGAGGTGATCATCCTGGTTGCTCTTAGGCAAAAAGCAAGACCATTGACATCGATTCGTGGGCCTGCTCAGGCTATATGTATCGTTGCAACCGTGAGGCGAAACAAAGACACGAATCACGCATACCACTTGTTTGAGGATGTCTTGTACACGATAGTGCGAGAGGTCGAAAGATAATGTCTGTCCTCCATTCCCTTGTCAGTTTGACAGCAACTGTGCGAAGCTTGGAAAATTCTGAAACCCTATCGCCGGAGATAGATGATGCAGAGATATGCAACATTCGAACACCCAATGAGGGGCCCAATCTGAGCCGCGTTGCAATCTGCAGTCACACCTGTCATAGAACGGGATATTCGGTTGATAGTGAGAGCTCAGCCACACCAGGAGATATGCGGATTCCGAGATGGAACGGTTATATCATACCGAGCCACGGTCTGTGGAAGTGCCAGAGGCTGCAGTATATGATTCTGGACACGATGAGATAGCCAGCGAAGTAGAAGACTATCATGAGAGGCACCACGGTGCAAAAACCACGTATGAATCAAAAAGTAATAGCCATTGGTAATGAAAATGAGAATGATCCCAGGGCCGTAGCGCTGATGAAGCAAACGTAACCATATTCTATCTTATCATTCGGTCTACGCGCCTCGTCTCAGCGTGGTATAGTGGCATGAGATAGCACGCACATCATCGACGTGTTAGCCCGTGTTGATTCCGGAAAAGGCTGTCGAACAAACGCAACAAAGAGATAAGACCGGAAAAAGAAATGAGATCGAAGGATCTCGAGATATGGAGAAAAAGAAAGGTGGGGAGCGAAACCGGAGTAAACAAGAGAAAAGAGAAAACTCTGAAGATCCTGGAGAAAAAACGACGACGCAGCAGGTCCCCAGAGATAAGCAACAGATCCTCGACCAGCATTGGATCCGGAAGTACCTTGTGCGCAAATCTGCCAACTGGACAAGATACCCCAATTGAATTCTCAACCAATGTGAGGCGCTTGGAGAGCAAGAATTTCCCCTTTCATCTTCTTATCTTGAAGATCCTCCATGATTTGCTGCAAGCAGTTTACCGCGTGTCGTGCATCACCCTGCCTTTTCCCCAAAACAGGACGTTGGCCAGGAGTGACCGGTTCCGCTGGAGTTCAGCTGCGTGCTACAAATAATGAAAAATTTCTTTTGTTTGTGCTCTCGTTGACTTCACCGATATCGAGGCCCATCATTCGCGGATGACACCTTATCACCGTCTGTTCGCGTGCGATGACCTTCACTGATTGCGCCATATAAGCCTGAGAGGCCCCAACTCTTCCAGAATGCCTTCAAGCCGACATCTGATATTTTATCCTTACTTGATTATCGATCCAACGATACGAGAAGAGCCGCATGTTTCTCGCCTCAACCTGGACTGCTTCGACCGTGACGACCGGAACATCTCAGCTTCCGTTACTCCGACAGAGCATGGAGTATGCAGTATGGACTGCAATGCAAGCTCTAACTACAGAGGTTATGGCTTGGATCACTAGATGCCACCAGGAAAAGCTCGGGGCCAGCTATGCTAGGCGTCTTCCCTTGACGAAGATGGAGGAAGGTATTCTACCTAGGCTGGAATGAAGTCATACATTCTGACATTTTAGATGTCGATCAAGGAAGATGACGAAGAGCACCTTGCCACTTCGTCATGATGGACAGGACCACCTACTCTTGGTAATTATACCAATGTGAGATTTGCAGTCTGGAAACTTTGATGGCTAAATCCCCCCGGACGCTCTAGTGACACGACTCAATATCGAACCAGACATTAGAGGATCGCTATTGCTGGCTGAAACATGGATCAAAATACGGGAATCCTGAGATGCACGATTTGATTTTCCATCTTTCCGCAGCAGCCGCAGTGAGAAGCGACGAATATGGGGGATGCCTGATTATTGCGGGCGAAAGAAACCGGGGGAAGTTAGCGTGGGGGCCGTCTGTTTGCAACAAGACCTCACTGTGTTCTGCTGCAAAATCTTCATCCATGCCTTCTCGCATCGACCCCTGCCATGGATGCGCCTCATTCTTCGGCTAAATCAACTCTACACCTGGGATGGTGATCCGGCGCACGCTGAACTTTTATCACATGCGACCAGCAACGAGCACTTCACTTGACTCTCACGCTAAGAGACTACACATTCACCCCTAGTGATCTTGTTAGTACGGTGGAGCAGACTGTGGGATATTAATAATATTCTGCCAGAACCTACGGTAGAAGCAAGAAATAGGATAGGTCTGAACAACTTCAAGATTCTGGGGGTTCGCTGGAATAGCAGGCGGTCACCCCCACTGCCATATGTGAACAGTGCCACATACTAACAAGATTACTAGGGGTAAACTAGTAGTTATCGAGGCTTTCTGATAGCTGAATCGCTCTAGCAATTTGATGAGGACGCAGGGGCCTCATTCAACTCGGGAGCTCTCACTGTTCGCTTCCCGACCCGTCGATCGGGACCGATACTTATTTCTGTCTTCGGCACATCAGCCTCTGT
The DNA here is from genome assembly GCA_029606305.1 of Paecilomyces fulvus. NCBI lineage: Eukaryota > Fungi > Ascomycota > Eurotiomycetes > Eurotiales > Thermoascaceae > Paecilomyces > Paecilomyces fulvus. The sequence goes on from JAPVCG010000044.1 coordinate 290,502, forward strand.
TCCAGGGTTGATCCGGAGCTAGCTGGTTGAATCTCCCTATCCTCCGTTGCCACAGCACTTCAGCTGCTAACAGGCATGGTGAACTAGGTTCGATCGGGGAGCACACGACATCCGTCACATCGATCGACAACGAATGATGCGGTTCCAATGTGACTACAGACTTTCAGCTTTAAGATTCAAATCTATGATTGGTCGTCCCTCAAATCAGCACCAGCGACAATGAAATGAAAGGATGGAGACTCGCCAATCCGACACAGCCGGTTGGTCAGCCTCCAAAGATTCGGGATGCGATGAACGGAATCAACACGCGACAACAGATGCTGGAGCGCTGCGAACCTGTTGCGCGACTCCGCCCGGCCGGAAACTAGATAATCGATCATTATCTGGCGCGCGCCACGATACCACCAACCCTCCACAGCTGGCTCGGCCGAAACCGTCGCGGCCTTCGGACAACGACATCGCTGTTGAACTTGATTCAGCTTTCTGCCCTCGGCTTGACTGCACTATTGACTCTGTTCGATAATACCGAAATTGCCTGCCGCTACGACTATCGCAAAGTTGCTTATTATGCTGCTGACTGTGTACGGAGGAATAATACAAGGGGAAGCATCCATGGCTGCTCTGACGGTGTCTTGAGCGGATGCTCACCGCCGCTAAGGGTGGGCCTCGTGTGTAACCTATCCATGCGGGTCTGCGATCTACTCAGTTACAGTGAGTTCTTGGACTATGGAGCACATCGTCCTCAATCGGCAACAGCTCACGTTCCAATCATTGATGATGATCTGATTGGAAATCCAGGATGACCAGATTCGCCAGAAAGGCACTACCATCCCGAAATTTTGATCTCCCTGTATAGTTGATCGAACCGCGACAGTAATAACACCTGCGCAGTCAATGCATAAGCCTTCACCCGGCCGATCAGCGCTCTGGTCGGCTGAATACTCTGGCCTACGATGACCGAGACTCATTCTGACTTTGCTTCAATGGGGATCTAACCGAGCAAGATTTATATCTGAGGTGCACATCATCGTTTTGGACGGCAGTAGCATTGACATGGCAACACCACTAACCCAGGCAGAACTGACTGACTCTACAGGATCTTATTTGGAGTCCGACCCACAACCGTCTAACTGCCAGTAAGAACATATGTGAACACTGATCGGCAGGTTGCGATTCTCATTCTGCGTCACCTCCAGGTCATCCATCGCAATATCCCCGGATGCCTGATTCGTAGTCGGAAAGGCCCCGTATAGGCTTGATACCGGCCGAGAATCAATTACCATACCATACACCGGTGTTACGTGACGATGCCGATACCATCGGGTAAGATAGGGAGTCTAAATTAAGCGCGGAGAGGGTTGGTCCGACCTTTTAGCATAGCAACCCCTCTCCTCTCCAACTACGTCGGACATCCTACCGAGACCAGACCGGTCGCCGCATCGAGGGTCGGGCATGTCCATCCCGCGTGCTAAATGCAGACTGCGTTGGAGACGTTGTTCGCGTTCCTTCTTACTGTTCTTGGAAGCGTTGATACCTGATGCCTTCTTGGTCCTCGGTTCTATCGCCGCGGGCATCTGGAATCCAAAATCCGAAGTGGTCTTAATGCCAGGTACGATATAGCATAGAGTACGGAGTAGAGTCCTCCAGGCGGGTAAGAACCGCATCTGGACCACTTTTTGCTCCATTATTTATCCTTTTATATAGGTCCACGGGGGTCAGATACTAATCCTCCGCATGAACACGAACCGACCGTGCGGCTGGAACCCTTCTCCACCTGAACATGGCTTTATTCTATTAAAATTTATGGGTCAATTGAACCAACAATAGTAATTGCCCCAGTGACGACGCCTTGAATGGACTTGAATGGACCTTGTGTAAGCATCTAGACTATATATATTATTAATATCTCCCATCGGGTAGGAGAACTTACTCTTCAGCATTCGGATGTGGTCAATGCCGTGGTTCTGATTGGTAGGCTGCCTACGCTGGAGTACTGTTTTCTCTCACATCTACAGTATTGGGCAGCAGGATGGAATCCGGATCCATACCATAGACGAGCAGCAATACACTACTGTCAGTCTGTTTCGTACCATACAACGCAAGGTATAAACACAAAGCACCCTGTCGTCGAAGTTATGAACATGACATGCATCATCCATTATGCACAGATAGCGATAGCAATCCATATAATTATATACTTACCACACTAAATAAATAGTTTTCAATCCACTTAGTTATAAACATCATCAGTACGGTAACACCAGACAAAACAAAAACTAAGAATAAAACCTAGACTCGATACGTAGAACTCAGCGATTGACCCGGTAACGCATATCCTAGCATCTATAGATAGATACATAGATAGATATATAGAGCAAAATTACATATATACGTACTAATTCACCTCCCGTGCATCACATCCGATTTATGCATAATACCCGTCTATTTCTATTCGAAATATTGAGCCATCGAGCCTAGTCTAGCCTAATTAATCATCAGCCAGACTTGGTAAAAAACATCCATCCCTGTTCCTAACCTAACCGTAATCCCTGACGATTACTAGTAATCGGTAGTTAGCACGGCACCTGCCGGGTCGCGATAAGATCATTAATTAATAATTATACTATATAGTTAGTAATTAGGCCCTCGTTTATTAACTTATCGGAGAGATAGATGTGTATGCGTATACATCACATCTATGTGAGATGTGATAACTATGATAGGATAGCTTTTCGCCAAGAATCCCGAGTGCACACTCATTTAGAGTACGGAGTACTCCCCGAAGCGAACCCATGTAGTTAGTTAGTCGATGCAAGTACTGTCTAGTTACTCCCGTAGCGAGAGTCTCAACGGACTCTAAGTCTAGCTCTTGGATTCCCGACCTCACGAACGGTAAATACGAAGACTAACGTTAAAAAAAGACGTATTATACCCTCAGCCTGGGCATTGAACCAGGTCGAAGCTAGATAAGTACTCCGTAACTTAAGAGTCCAGATGATAAGTAATAATGAAGTATGATCAGATCAGATATCAGATCAAGTTGGTACTTCCAAAAGGGGGTCGTAGTCCACTATTTTGTACGCTGGTGGGTGCTGCGTGAGGAGAAGAGGTTAGTTAACTACAGTAGTAAGGTCTGAGCGTCCGACCGGAGGGTTCAGTCGAGTGGGGAAATTCATGCGATTGTACTCTATCCCTGGCGGTACATATCCTCTAGTGGTTGCTGTCGTGGCCATGGAGGGGGGTCTGGAGACTACTATAGGTAGGTTCATGCGGGAAAGGAAAAAGGGGACCAGAATTAAATGCCGGGGAGGTAAAGAATAAAATGAAGTAGTTTGGCGTTGCTTGATTGGGTAGTTGGGTTTTATGGGGAGTAGTTAGGTAGCCACTGAGGTTTAAGTAAGGATTTACTTAGTACATCCTCTGAATCGTGGTCGCGACGCCAGAGCATCGCCGTTGTGGTTTCGACGTTGTAGTATATCCTGCCAGGCCAACCACCGACTCGACAAATACACTCGCGATAATCTTGCAGATGCCGATCAACCCCCTGCTTGCGTCTCGGTTAATAATGACTTCATGCAATTTACAACCCGCGTCGTCCTTGAATGATGTTGACGCATGGACATGATTTCTCTCCACATCAACACATCCAAACAACAACAATAATAAACTGTTGCCAATGCTCACTCTACATGACTAGGCTCTAGTGCAGATATAGTGGAATTCTGCGGATCCGCAAATGGATCTCTATACGTGGATTGACGTATCGGGGGGGAGCATGAAGTAGGCAAACCACCAATTTTCCGACCTAGTAGTGTGAAGACTATAGTAGTAGTACATACTACTACCAGCGCAGGGGCCTTATTATATGTACGGGCCTTATTCCCTTTGAAGCCAGGACCATTTGTCTGCAGAGAGATGACTTGCAGTTCTTACCTCTGTTAATGCCACTATGGAAAATAGTCTGCATGGGGAATGCTGGATGTTCTGCTCATGCCGACAAAACTGGTGGCGTGAGAGGATATAGGCGGACCAAGCAACAAGCTTCAGACTGGGAGTGTACCTGTCAGATACTCTAGATTATTAGCGGGCAGGTGAAGCGACGGGAAGGCTGGAGGCAATAATAATAAGTGTAAGAATCGAGGGGAGCCATGCTATCCCGATACGGAACCACCCCGAGTCAGTGGAACGGGCGTTCACACGAAACAGAGCATGCGAGTGGATGACCGGGAGGAGACTCCGCTGTGCCTGTCTCGGTCAGGAATGCCACGAGGCGGGAGTCCATGCGGTCTCCTCCGACAGACCCATCAAGATGGATATGCGATCGTCTCTGACAGCAGTACTCTGTACATCTGTGATGTTGGTTCTCTTCTCTGTCGCTCGTAGATCAACCCTTCAAATCTGTTTGTGCTTCTCCTGATTTTATGCGAAGATATCTTCATGGGAGGTCGAAACTGACTCTGGTATTGAAATCTGTATTTCGATTCCCTCGAGGCGGTAATTACCTGTACAGGATCAACGTTCGTCTCTCGAAACCATCGTCACCATGGTTCCTGACAGGAGACAGTGGAATCGACCTAGTGGCAGAGACATTATTGGTCTGTGCCGCAATAGACTCGAGGAGGACCGTGTCCTGGAGATGAGAGTCGCGAAATCCAGCGGAGGGACCCGACGGTAATGATACCGCGTCTCGAAAGACCGTTTCCATCTCCGTACGACCTCGTGCAGCCCATCCATCATCCTCGTCAAGTGAACGTTCCATGCAGACTTCCTCTGCTCGTCTGTTACACATCCCACTCATCCATCCCGCGCATCTTCTGTCGCACCGACTGACGGACTAGCACTCGCATGCTGCTTTCTACTCCCTTGAGGACTGTATCATTAACTTTAGAGACCGGCCCACCTTCTCCAACTCCAGCACTAAACTTCGACAGACTGCACGACACAACCACTAACTGGTTTGTGTCCCCACCAGCATCTGTGGCCACGGGCGGCCTTGCCTTTTCCACGGTCGAATCAGCCTGGCTCGACCACCACACCTGATCTTCGAGAAAACCATCCGCGAACTCACGTTCTGGACCGGTGGAGAGGAAGTGTTATCGAGGGTATCAGAATGAGATTGGGGGGAGAGCAATAATGAGAGATGCACCGTCAAGTTGAAGTAGAGCAGAGTAGAGTAGAGTAGAGCACGTCCCCTAGACGCATTGACTCGCTAAGTTAGAGGAAAAACGGTCATTGCTGGTCTGTTCCTCTGGATGAACTCCCAGCATCCGCTAATTCCTGCCTCCACGTTCGCTTTTTCGTCATACCCCGAACCCTTTCAGTGGTACACCCTGTGAGCTGCTGAGCCTCACTACGGTTGTTCCCCTCCTTGCAACCGTGATTCCCAGAAGGATTATTTCGAGGTTGAAAACAGGAAAACAGGAATACAATTACTCTTCCCACTGCCTACTACGTACTGTCCTGCGCCGCACGGCAACAGACGGTTATAGTGTGCAGCTGTGCCCGACCAGTCGGCACGGTGGAAATAATAAATGACTCCAGTCCACTACACTACTCGAGATCCCTGGCCCACTTGTGTCCGGACCAGTTCTAGCCCCAAGGCGTTAAAAGAAGAAGAAAAAAAAGGACTGCGTACTCCGTATAGCAAGTGTTTCCATACCGGTACGCACCGTTAACTAAGTCACTGTCCTAGAGCCAAAAGAGGGTCCCAGTGCGGGCACCGTCCGAAAAGAAATAAGAGACAAAAGACCCAAGAGCCAGTAATTTACTAACTTCCATCGCGGAGAGAGGCGTCAGTTCAAGCCTCAGTTCAGCGGGACGGTAAAAAGGAATTACTCCCCTCCTCTGAATCATCCCTGTATGATTCTGGTGTTGTCCTTTTTTTTTTTTCATTCCTGTTCATCTTTTTTGTTTTCTGTGATTCTTCCCTTTTTTTTTTCTTTTCTCGCTACCCCGACCGTCACAAACCCGCCTGGCTATGTCTGGGGCGGATGGAGAGCGTGGGGGAACAGAGACCATTCGAAAACCAGCTTTCTCCTCGTTCGTCTTCCCTCCAACCACCGACGCTGGGCCGTCTTCCGCTGTCTGGATGGCCGAACTCTCCTCCCAATTCCTTCCTTCTTCTCCATCGTCGCTGGAATTGTCCTTCGACTCACCCTTGAGCTCTTTCGACCTCAATCGATCAAACGACAAGCTGGAGTTCTCAATCACCGAGTCTTTCGTCCGCGGGGGTCTGCCTGACTCCGTCTTCCCGGACTGGAAGCATGGCAGCCCCCGGGACGGCCTGGAGAGCCCGGATGAGATGCAGAAGAAGGATCCTCTGGCCACGCAGATCTGGAAACTGTACACCCGCACCAAATCCCAGCTCCCCAACCAGGAGCGCATGGAGAATCTGACCTGGCGGATGATGGCAATGAGTTTGAAGCGCAAAGAACGAGAAGCTCGGTATGTATGATGGAAGCTGCAGGACGCTAGTTCTACTCTGCTATCTATCTCTTATCTTTCTTCCCTTCTGCGCACCGGCCCTCTCTGTCTCTCTATCTCTGGCTCATCTCGTCCCTTTGCGAGCGAGTGGCTGACTTTTTCTGGGAATTCGAAGTCTGGCTCAGGAGAGGAAGAATAGCACCATCAACACCACTGCACAGAGCGGCATCTCACAACTGCTCGACCACACGGCGACCACCAACGATTCCTCCGCCCAGGCGGCGGATTCTATGAACCTGGACGACTTCATCATCCCCTCCTCCATCGGTTCTCCCGCTGGGATCCCTGCCTCCCCGGCCGACAAAGCGTCGACCTCGACCAACGCGGTCGCCTCCGCCATCCCCATCAAGGGCCGCAAGGATCAGCAGACCCCGTCGCATGGGCATATGGTTCCTGCATCCTTGCCGCAACCTGCTCAGGAGCAGCGCAGGCACAGCGAGTTTAGTTACGTCCAACGACGGGTTCGCAAGACGAGTGTCGACGAGCGGAAGGTAAGCGGCGATCCCGTCCAGTGACAAGCGGACCGGTTGTCTTAACAGAGATAGCAGACTCGCAAGCGTCCAGCCGAATCTTCTCCTCAGGTCCCTCCGGTCTCGAACTTGATCATCCCCGGGGACCCCGATTTCGACACTGGTATGCCGGATTACCACCTCGACCAGCCTCACTCTGCGTATTCGACCAACAACCACACCTCTCCAGGGGTGCCGTTCAATCTGGATACCTTCCACTTGAGCGACGACCCGATTCTGACTTCGGCTGGTCCTTATCAGCAGAACTTTACCTTCTCCCCGACCGAGTCCCCGATGGCAAGCGGAGCTCCGTTTGCCAATGTCTACGCGAACACCCCGATGGGCTCCTCTCTGAACTCCACCGACTTCTACTCTCCTCCTCCTTCCGGCTACCAGTCTGCTGCTTCCACTCCTCAGCCCGGCTTTGATAACGAGCACTCGATGTACTTTGAGAGTTCTATCGATGCCCGCACTCAACATCGCATCCCCAACTACACTCACCGATCCCTCTCGACCTCTCTGCAGCCTAGGTACATGTTCAATGCCAACAATGACCAAGGGTTCAACTCGATCAGTGGTCCACCCTCGAACATCCCGTCTCCTGGATTCCCGATGCCGCAGCAACATGTGGATCCGTCTCGGGTTCTGGGTCGGAGCGACTTCTCGACGGGTCCGTCGCATCATGGCTTGAACCTGACCAGCAATGATAATATGTTCACTTTCGGTGCTGATTCCGACAACGAGGATGAAGAGGGGAATCCATTCCCCGACCGGACCATGAACATACACACCGATTTCAACTCCGTCGACGATGCCTCCCTGGACTTGAACTCCAGCCTCCAGTGGGATGCTCAATTTGGCCAATATAACTCGATGCCCACATTCCATGGTCAGCACCGGAAACATGTCACGATCGGCGGTGATATGATGGACCAGTCGAGAGACTGGAACCAGGGAAGCAGCCTCGGTCGGACGCATGGGTCTGCAGCATCCGTGAGTGAAATCCGCAACCGTGAGCAGGACCCCCGGAGGCAGAAGATTGCGCGCACCATCTCCACCCCCAACGCCACGCAGCTGCTGCATCAGAGCATGAGCAACCAGTCTCTGACCTCGCCCAACACGCCGCCTGAGTCCGGATTCAACAGTACAGCTCCTTCCAGACCGGCCAGCCCGGGAGGCTCCAAGAACGGTGAGCAGGGCGGCACCCCCACGACGTGTACCAACTGTTTCACCCAGACGACACCGCTGTGGCGTCGCAACCCAGAGGGCCAGCCCCTCTGCAACGCCTGTGGCCTGTTCCTGAAGCTGCACGGGGTGGTGCGACCTCTTTCCCTCAAGACGGATGTCATCAAGAAGCGCAACAGAGGCAGCGGTAACAGCTTATCTGTTGGGGTCTCTTCCACCCGCTCGTCCAAGAAGAACGGCAGGAAGAACTCCGTCGCTCAGGCTTCCGTCACGACGCCCACCTCGAGCAAGGCTCAGAGTGCAACGGCGTCGGAATCCCCTCCCTCCATCCAGGGTTCTAATGGCTCTACAGCAGGGACCACTCCGACCAGCTTCCAGGGCTCTAGCAAGGGTGGTGTTGTGCCCATCGCGGCGGCTCCTCCCAAGCCTGCTCCTTCCAACGGTGCCAATCGCACCTCTGTTCAGGTAGCCCCCAAGCGTCAACGGCGGCTCGAAAAGGGCTCGACCAGTTCGTTGTCGGCTGCCGGACAGGAGAATGACACGGAAGACAAGGGAGCGTCACGATCCAAGATCGTGCCTCTTGCTCCAGCGCAGCCTGCGGCAGCAAACCCTGCCAATCACAGTCTTGCTGCCGGCCAAGGTGGCAGTCAGGAGTGGGAGTGGCTGACTATGAGTCTGTGATGGCCTGAGCGGATATCATAGAGAATGACCGAGGCGGTGGAAATGTTCTCCTGGTCAGAAGGGATCGGCACGAAGATGTTAATACTATAGACTGGGTCCTGGCTTCGGGGTTGCGTTCGGATGCGAGACACTACAGCCGGGATACGGATTTGATCTCGGTTCGTTATTTTTGCTATTGGCACCGGATCTTACGACGTCTGATACGAATTGTTATGTCCTGTGGGAAATGGGTCTTACTGCTCTGGGTTAATTTCCTCGCTGGGTTTTCTCTACTACCTCTTACCTCATGCTCACGTACTTATGATGGACCGCGGCTCTATGTCGCTCGACCACTTGCGCCTCTCACCGATCAAGCCCTGACCGACTGTCGTGCGGTCACGGGTGAATATGATGAACGTCTTGTTTCTGGCTTGGTTTGGTTTGCTATCGTCTGATTTGATTGCTTTTTGATTGATACAATCGCGTCTGTTCCGGTTGCCCAGCCCATATGTCTGTTTCTTGTCTTTTGTGTTTTGTTTTCCTCGGTAATACACGTGGTTTCATGGGCTGGGGCCGGTCAGAAGTGCGCATCTCGTCGTTTTTGTCGTTTTATCTGGTTTATGTTTAGTCGGCTTGCTCTGCTTCTCAGGGCGATAATTACGGTTGTGCTACTTGAGAGGTACGTGAGACTCGGCGTGCGGTAGGATATCACTCCGCTGTCCGATCTCAGGAATATACATCGTTATACTTATCTTGATCTCTAGTAGCTCTGGTTCTTGAATACCGGGTATAGCAATCACGTAGTACGTAGTACTTTTAATTTCCTCCATCTCGTGTAAGACTACAACCTCGATCAATTGACAAAAGTAACCCGTCACACCATACCTGTCTTTAAACGGTCAGACAGTATCTAAAATCTAACCCCTTCGCTCACTAACAGAATGACTCGGATTCAGATCCCCCAGGTCTAAAGTCCTAGAACAGCTCAACTACTACCTCCCACATCTAGACAGGACACCTGATACATATGACTATCCTTCAACCATACCACATGCTCCCCCCATTATCATCATCTAATTAATTACTTAATCTCCTATCGACACCGATCATACCTTATCCCTTATTTATTCCTACGATTAATCACCTATGACGTCCACATAGGATAATGATAATGATAATGATAATGGGTCCATGACATCATCATCATCATCATCATCATCAGACATAGTTCGAAGGCGGAATGCAAAACAAAAAGAGAGTATTCTCTCTTCTTACCCTTCAAAGTAAATCAAACCCGATCTCTATATCACTTAGAGTATATTGATATTGTTTTCATATTTGACGTTGTCCTAACTCCAGAGGGAAGAAATTAAACTGGAAAGAAAGAGGGTAGAACGGAATTGATAGTCATGGCTGGTATGCCGGTACGTTATGCAATTTGGAATTTCTGAAATTTGGAATCGAATAGATGAGATGAAGAAGCATATCTATATCTATCAGCCGGGATGATGATGATTATCATAAGTATGAAAATGAATATAAACTAACGATTTTATCTCGGTTACGTTTTTTCTAGAGAGGCGAATCGGATATTGCGCAGCGTGAGTTACTTCCATATCCACATCAATCCCTTTCCCATAACATAACATCCATATCCATACCAACATCATCCACTAACAACCCACCCACGGTACCTCACAGAAACCACCGACCCCATAACCCAAACTCCCAACGAAGACGATTCCACCTCATCATACAACAAAGCCCGCCTATCCGCCAGTAACATGATGGAGAAGATCGCCGGGACGTTTCAGCCAGGGGATAATAAATCCACGACTCGTGGTCGGGCAGATGTGCCGCCGGGTGTCAATACGACTGGAAACTTGGGACAAGAAGGGGATAAGACGATGTTGCAGGAGGCGCAGGAGACGGTCTCGAAGGCTTTGGGGGGTGGGGCGCGTGGTGGGTTTGATTTTTTCTTTTGTTTTTTTTTTTTTTTTTTGATTTTTTTTTGGTATTGTTGGATTTGGTTGTTGGAGTTAAGGTTGTTGGGGATTGGCTAATGATGGTTCTAGGATCTAGGTCGTGAGTGGAGTGGTGATATCTATTGAATGTGAGGGTATTAGGGGGAGGATCTTTCAATGTGTTCTTGGGTATGGGATAAGTATCAGATTGTGTATCGTTTTGAGGAATCTCATCCCGGCATAAAATTAGGAATGGTTTAGGATTTTGCGTTATGAAGCTCTTCAATTCGCATCGACTTCGACTTGTCTCTTGCCAACGAGAATGAAATCTATAATTACTCTATATAATGGGTGCTATGCATCCTACCAAGTTATTCGTTTACCTTTCCGGATTGCGAGAGTTTACGGTAGGGCGCCCACACGGCACTCCGCCCGCATATAGGCATACTCCAATGCGCTCAAGAGACCCATGATATGCGCTCCGATGGACAGGGTCACGAAAATATGCCAAATCGTGTGAGAGTGGCCCCAGATATCAAACTTTCCAGGAAAGTATTTCTCTGGCGCTCTCCTCTTAGCATGGCATACAGCGTTAGCATATAACAGGCACATTCCACTACACCGGCCGAATACGTACCTCCCAAAAGAAACAGCCGATGATCAAGAGGGCACCTTCCAAGAAATAATACGGCACGCCGATGTTGGAAACAAACTCAGGTCCCCGGATCAACGTGCCATGGCCGATGGGAGCGAAAGCCGATAGTCCCGTGCAGATGAAGCTCATAAGGCGGAATGTCCTCCATTTGGGGTCCCGGAACCAGGGACTGACAAGCATTGCTGTAGTGGCAGATGACAATGCCAGGATCTAGATTTGTTAGCCGGACAGTATACGAGCAGCAGTCGATGTTCATCCGCTACTAACAAGGCTCCAGTAGGTATATTTCAGAATCGGATCGCAGTAGAATCCGAAATGCAGACCGCTGATAAAGTTGCCTAGGATCAGGGTGATGATGCCCACGTAGTCGAAATGCAGCCAGCGGTGAGATACCGCCGGCGAATGGTGCAGGAATGTGTGGTACAGTGTCGACACGCCCAAGCAGATGGTCGTCGTCCACAACTGGAGAGAGAGCATCGACCAGTCAAAGCTTGTCAAGTTGGGATACTGCGTCCGAACATGCTCATACAGGAGACCCTGAGCGAGGATCGACACGACAGCCGGGATGAGATGGGAATAGATGTTGCACGTTTCATTGTGCAGGTACGTCCAGCTTGCCAGAGAGCCAAGGAAGGAGTTGCTCGGCGTGCGATAGCCAGACAGGATGAATGGATTCACGTCGTACCACTTGGGAACCTCGTCTATCTTGAGGGTCTGTTTTTGCTGGACCTTTTCTGAGGATTGTCGATCCACGGCAATTTTTCGAGGTTTAGTGCTCGGCTTGGGGACTGAACGACCAGGCCGAGTGACGCGAAATCTGATGAAGAGGTCGAACATATTCCTTGCTTTCACGGGTGCAATTGGATGAAATATAATGGAAATAACAATCCTAGTCAGGCCGAATCTCTCCACTTGAAGCGTCTATGTGCCGTAGTCCTGTAGGTACTGGATGTGCTCTGACTGCAGTACCATCAATTGGGATATCTAGAGAAGAAAAGCAATGAGAAATCTAACAATATGTACAAGGTGCCAATGACGGGACAAAAATGAGGGTATCAACAAAAAAAGTGAACAAAGAAAAGGAATGTATGAAAAAGGAGAACCACTTTGTTGTTTCCGCAGGTCCATGCATGTATGCTTAGTCATCATGCCAGCTTGACGGACTCATTCATGTTGTTGACATCGATGGCCAGATCTTTTGCTCCAAGCTGGAATTCCCATTAATTGAGTCGCCAATTCACTGATACTAAGGGAGATATTTATTCGAAAGCGTAAGCGGGATCAGCAAGAACCTCCTGTTTACCCTCAACTCCACCCCGCATTGACGATTTGCGCGTGCTCTACTGGGAAATTCCCCCAAACCATGGCGCAAAGTACTCCGGTAAGTGAGCTACCAATGTCATATTGCTAGCTGGAAAGACAGGGACAAGAATCTGACGCCATATGTCGTAGCAACAACCCATTCCTCAGCACGTATCCGCGTTGCTCTCCCACCTCACCTCGCGGCCCGGCGTCCAGTCCACGCTGATTCTATCCCGCAAAGATGGATCGATAATTCAGACTACCGGGCTGCTAGCATCCAGCTCCAACCAGACAACTCCAGGTCCTCGCGGGAACGCCGTGGAGACGCCTGCACCACCCAGTTCATCGTCCTCCGAACCTACCCCGACAGATCCCACAAGTTCTACCTCGACGAGTCAGGCACCTACCTACAAACCCAGCCAGGCAGAAGCTCTGGCGGCACATATTCACGCATTCGTAACAAGTGCATCTGCATTAAGCACATCTCTGTCACACCCTACCTCCGCGGAGAACGGATATAGCTCAAGGTCGCTGAGCACGAACGGTTATGACGACGGTTCAGCCAACGGCACCGGGTCCCGCGACGACGATGCGGAAGGCGAAAGCCATAGGGAGGACGAAGATGAAGTAAAGCTCCTGCGGCTGAGGACGAAGAAGCATGAAATCGTCGTGGTGCCGGACCGGAAGTACTTGCTATGCGTCGTCCATGGTGCATCCGGGGCTGCTGGACCAGCAGGAGCACCAGGAGGTGGCGCATCCAGGTGAAGCGAGTCGATTTAGAAGTCATATTCCGATTTTTCCGTCAAGTGGTTCTGCGCCTTTGGGTTGGTCTGGCTGGAGCGATCTGTGTTGGCTTGGCGTGTTTCCTGTCATATACCCGATTGTAGTCGACTAGAAGTAAATACAAGATTCTATCCTATCGTTGTTCATGATTACCAGGCCTTGCTGCGTAATGCAACCCGGATAGAACGAGGACATCTCGATTGATACTTCTTACTCTGTTCCTCAATTATCCAGTATCATGACGAGTATTTCGTATCGTCTTGAAGACTTTATCTTATCAGAAAACTAAGTGTTATACATCCAAGCATATTACGCGGACTTTGATACCAGTGATTTACTTACTACTGCTGACATTGTTGAAAATGCAGCTCTATCTTTGCTACGAATTTGATGAGTCTAATTAGGTACATATTATCCCGCTGAAATCTTGCAATCATGAACAGATACTGCCCAGGGCCCTCGAGGACGCACATATCGATGGACAATCCGCTCTGAAGTATATCCCATCAGCGAGGAACGTGACTATAGCGAAGATATGTCTTTCGAGAGATGATTGTAACTGACTTAGAATATAACCATGAACAAGACAAGATGTGACCAAAAACACTATAGCTAGGACAACCCATTCCTAATCACTCATTGTGATTTGTTTTTCCGATAGAAATCTAACCTACCATACGTTCCTGAACCAAGAAATGACAGCCGGTGGAGATGGTGGAACCTATCGGAATGAAATCCTCAAATAATAATGACGATGGAATCTGACTATCACCATCGGGCAACAGTATTATTATCGGCCAACTATTTATCCCTCCTTATCACTGGACGATGGCTTGTAGATATAAGAAGATTATAATTTGAAGATACCTCCCTCCTAACTGTACTGTAGGTTAATTTGGTATTCATGGAGTGATCTTGAGAACTACAATGGCTTCGACTTTCAATCTGTCTCAGGCGCGATCGCGCTTGAAGCAGGACCAATCTTTCTTGACAATGCAGGTAAATATCTCTCCATGGAGACATGAAATTTAATCGTTGATTGGATCCGAAGAATCAACGAGAAGGGTTCACTAATTGGAAGTGATACATAACCAGGAGGTAGCCAGGTTCTGGATACAGTGATCGAATCGTGAGTTTCAACCCAATACCCGTGAAATTTTGCAACAGCTATAAGCATAAGTCGCTGACCAAGATTTCCTGAATTCAGGATTCAGACCTTTGGAGTAAAGTAATTCATGCCTGAGGCTTCGAGATATCACGTGACATAATTAGATCACGTGGTGATATGATATCGCAAAAAGTTCCCCGGGAAATTTATATCGCCTTCGTAGTTAAACAGAATTTCCTCGGGAAATCATAACTTCGCTGCTGCATTAAGTGCCGGATCCATTACGAGGGAATTTCAGACTCTAGTGTTCTATTCTAATTCTCCGGCATCGGAACAATCGCCAGCGCCACCAAATCCCGACGCTTGAATACAAGACCTCCGGCATAAGGCTCGAGGAGCGATTGTTGTTTTTCACAGAGCGTGCGCTGCTCATTTTTGTTTGGTTTCAATTCTTTTACTTGTGGATTGTGTATAAATCAGGCTCTTCTTGCTTCCTTCTGAAGAGTTTGGAAGAAGAAACGCGTTTAAGTACGAATTAGAAAAAATGGGTTCCAGCCAGAAAAAGAAGAATGAAAAGAAGAAAGATTTTCAGGTATGTTTTCCTAGTTTTCATGATTTGGTCTAATTTCGAATGCAAGTTTTGAGGGATAGAGACTGATTGTGTTTGGCAGAAAACGAAGCTGAAGGTCGGAAAGGCGAGGCCGAAGCCTGATAATTTCACAGATACGAGTTTTAGATCAAAGGGTATGCTGCTCTTTTCTGTTTACCAGGTTCCTTTTAACCAACTGAGAAATTATATCTAATGCGGAAACAGCTATCGTTCTAAACCAGCAGTCTCTCACAACCACCGCTCCGTCATCCTCATCGCAGTTCTCTCATCATCTCTCTCTGCTATCATCTAAATCTGACTCTCAGCGTCGGGAATCTCTGGCACATCTCACTACGTCCATCTCTTCCCGGCCCGTGGATTCTCCTCTCCCGCAGCCGGTGAGCGTGATGCTACCGACTATGCTTCCCCTCGTCCTAGACGCAAGCAATGGCGTGCGGACGCAGCTTCTCAAGCTTCTCCGCTCGCTACCGGAAGCCGAGATTGAAGACCACGTCTCGCAGTTACTGCCATATATCCGCGCGGGCATGACGCATCTGGCGGCAGATATCCGTCTTTCCGCCGTGGAAATCTTGTCCTGGCTGGTGGAGGTGGCAGGGCCGGAGGTGGTATCGTGTGCCGGGGGCTGGATTCGAACGATCAACTGCTTCCTCTCGCTGCTCGGATGGCACACAGAGGAATCCGCGAAGTGGTCGGCCAACAGAGGCACGTTTGGCAAGGCTGGCAGTGACGGAAAGCCCCTGGTCAAGGTTCTGCAGGCGTTGGCAGAGTTTCTGCGCGCCGGGCTCTGTCAACCCAGCGAAGACGATGTGGAAATGACAGACCCGGCAGCCGGGGAGGAGCAAATCGTCAGCGGTGGTTGGGGATTTCCGCTCTTCGACACGGCACACCACATGATTCCCGCCAAGTCCGCTCCGTACGCCTACTTGAATCTGTTTGGACAGCAGCGAGACGAGGAGGGGGAGATGTACGAGACTCGTGAAGACCGATATCGAGTCTTTTCGGAGAAGTTCAGGAGAGCCGTCGAACGGGGGGTGGAGAATGCGCGCAAGGAAGGGGGAGAGGTCGGACGAGCGTCCGCTGCGGTGGCTAAAGTGCTGAAGGAAGCAAAAGCGTCTGCTTCGGATTCGTGATCCTCCAGATGAGCTTTGCTACCCCATCGATTGCGGATAAGATACCGCTTGATCTTGAAGCATCAACCGCTACGTTGCACCATTTTGCGCTGCCATCTATCGCTAGTCACCCTCCGACAAGAAAACCGCCTTGCAAATTGCAGTCTCTTGAGCCTCAACAGATGCACGGTGAGGTCCTCCGAGACAGCTCGGAGCGACCTGTAAATGGCAGCACCCACCAGCGTTCAATGGAACCTCCATCTATGATCTAGACTACCGAGGTTTAATCGCCAAAGTGTGATACGTGATACACCTTGTCTGTTCGCCGGACAAGAGCCAAGAAGCCACACTAAGCTAGCGAGTCATACGAAAGTATAGATACCCAGAAGATAGCAGTACGAACACGGAATTACCACAGCTTTGGAAAATTGTAATCATCCATAAAAAGCGCCAAACAAACCATTCTCCCGGTCTCTGGATATACTTACCTCTACGGTGTTGGCGTGTTCGGGAAACTTGGCGTCACCCGGGTCTGGCCGTTCTGCATCTTCGCCCGGGGGATACCGACATGGAGTCTCCAGGTATACTATCGACCGTTACCATTGCGGTTCCACGATGTGACAGGGAGATCCCTTGCGGACAAGACACGAAGGTCGCCACCACAATGAAGGAGCTGGCCTCTTCGTCCATTATCAGCAAAACTTGCCGGCGTGGTCTAATCTTGTCTCCTCTATTCCTTACGGGGAAGCGCTTATCAGAGGGCTTATCAGGCGCGATATTGCTTTATCTTGCTCGCTATCTCGTCGCTGCAAAAATTGGCAGACTGGCGGCCATCCCATCGTCGTCATAAAGCATCTCCTTTCCATTGCAATGGATGGTTTCTTTTTCCTAGTGTTTACGCTCGAGGTGGTGCGTTGTGTCTCTTGGCAGCAGTAGATATTAACGCGATTTCTCCCTTCGTACCTGTTGTCCCCGTCTCGTGGAGGACGCTGCAGGCTGGACCGGTTCTATTACGCAGTAAAACAGCTCCGGTTTAGTGGTTCCTCCTGGTCATCGCAGCCATGAAGTTTGAACTCCCCAGCATCCATGTCGCGCAACCCAAATCAGCATTCGCCGAGGGCAATGCTCGCTGGACGAACCTCGACCTCGATCCGGTGCCTCGTCACCGGCGCAAGTGGGGAGTTACCAGTTTCATCGGTATGTCATCCATTTCATCTTGTTCCGTATATGGGAGGAAAACTGGATGCTGACTTCTACCAGCATACTGGATATCAGATGCATTCAATGCCGCATCATGGCAGTTCGCCAGCAGTATCCTGGCCGTCGGCTTGACCTATCGCGAATCTCTCATCATCGTGGCCGTCTCATTCATAATCATCTCCTTCGTCATATCCGGTAACGGTGCTATTGGGTCCATCTATCATGTCCCCTTTCCGGTCGTTGCGCGCGCCAGCTGGGGATTCTGGGGTTCCTACATCGCCATCATATCGCGTGTCATTCTGGCCGTCTTCTGGTCAGTAACCCTCATCTGACATCGATAGCTCCGTATCTGACAAGTCGACCAGGTTCGCCATCCAAAACGTGAACGGTGGAAACGCCGTCAGGGTCATGATCGGCGCCATCTGGCCCAGCTTCCTGAAGTTGAAGAACGACATCCCCGAGAACCAGGGTATCACGACCAACGGGATGGTCAGCTTCTTCCTGTTCTGGCTCGCGCAGATTCCCTTCCTGTACATGAGACCAGATAAACTCCGATGGTTGTTCATGGCCAAGTCGATCCTGGTTCCTATCGGCTGGATCGCCATCCTCATCTGGGCCTTCGTCGCGGAGGGTGGTGGGGACCTTTTCGACCAGAAGCCGACAGTGAAAGTCGGCTCATCTGCATACAGCTGGTTGTTCCTCGCCAACCTGACTTCCGTCATTGGCAACTATGCCACTCTCAGTGTTAACCAGTCCGACTTCTCGCGCTACTCCCGCGTCAGCGTCAAATGGCAAATGCTCTACGTACCCATGCTCCCTATCATCTTCACCTTCATCGCCTTCATCGGCATCACCGCCTCCTCGGCAGGACAAGCCCGCTACGGCGGCGAAATCCCCTGGGATCCCACCACCCTCATCAGCTACTGGGACAACCGCGCGTGCCGCTTCTTCGCCGCATTCACCTTCGCCCTGGCCTCCCTGGGCGTCAACATCTCCGCCAACTCCATCTCGGCCGCCAACGACTTCACGGCCCTCGCACCACGCTTCATCAACATCCGACGCGGCCAACTCCTCTGCGCTTTACTGTCCTGGTGTCTCGTCCCGTGGAAAATCCTCGCATCGGCAGGAAACTTCCTCAACTTCATGTCCGCGTACGCCATCTTCCTCGGCCCCATCGCCGCCATCATGCTCTGGGACTTTTGGGTCGTGAAACGTCGCAAATACGACACCCTCGCCCTGTACCAGCCCGGGAACATCTACAAATACACATACGGCGTGAACTGGCGCGCCGTCACTGCCTTCCTCGTCGGCGTCGTGCCCAATCTTCCCGGCCTCATCCACTCCGTCAACTCCCACATCCACGTCGGCGTCGGAATCCACCCGTACCAGTTCGGTTGGTTCCTCGGCTTCGTGGGAAGCAGCATCGTCTACGTCGGCTTATCGTACCTCTTCCCCGTCCAAGAAACGATGATTGAGCGAGCGGTTCTGCCGGATGAGATATACGATGCGAGAGACGTCGTCGAGGGCGTCGAGCCGATGCCGAGCGATGAAGAGAAGATCTCCTCCGGAGGCTCCGCCACAGGCGAAGCGGTCGAGATCCATGAGAGAAGTGCATTTAGGAAATTCGTAAAGAACGTGGATCGGATTCTATAGATGTTCTTCTCGGAGGATATCTTTCCTTATTTTTTAAGTATGCTCAGCATATTAACCATGTTATACGTAACCTCTCGACTTTTATTCAATAGATAGAATAGAATATAAGAAAAACTTTCTGTTCCGTATTCAAGAACCTACCTGTCGAGTCAAGCATAGCACGCTATATGATATATCTGACTATCTGAAGTGCGAAGTAGTATATTCCACAGTAATCAACAAATATGGATCCAAGAGGACAGTTTGATAGCGTTAGCGCTGACAATTGTGATTATGTTTTTGAATTCGAAAACGAAAACTCTCGCTAGATAAGATAAGAAGAAATGAGTAATTGAATTGCTATGGATGCGAGAACACGGCTGTGGTATGGTATCTTGTACTCGTTCTCGTTCTCGTTCTCGTTCTCGTTCTCGTTCTCGTTCTCGTTCTCGTTCTCATTTGATTGTGGTTCATAAATTAATTGCATCAGAAAGAAGGTCGTTTCTCATTGGACCGATCCCAAACTGCAACGCAGCAGGCAGTATGCGGATGGTATAACCTGTCCAGAAAAAAAAAAGCACAGCCAACATACGACTCGACCAACAACAACAAAGGGGTTTAAACGTATTTTACTCCCTCTCACCCGGCAATCTCACATCGTCCCAACCCCGCCCATCACCTATACCCGGCAAACTGCCCTTCTTCCGAATACCGGACCACTCGGTGATATTAATCCAGCCGATCTGCTGGGTATCGCCAAACCCACCGATCCAATACGCATGGGTGACGAGCATCTTGGCCCAGAAGCTCTCATGCGGGGAGAACTTCCGGTCGGGCAGCCAGACGCTCGCGTCGGGGTGTTTGGCCAGGTAGCAGGACTCGAGAGCCCTCCTCGTGCCCTGCGGTAGGGGGGTTGGGAAGTTCTCGACGTACCCGAATAGCGTCACGCGAGGCAGACCGGCGGGACTGAGCGGGAAGCCGGGGTAGACGGGCTTGGTCTGGTCGAGGTGATCCCACCAGTCGAGAGATAGGCTGATGTTCGATCCGGCGGCGGTGTTGCGGAAGGTCGTGGAGATCTTTAGACCGACGAAGGTCGGGCTGCCGTCTCCGCCGTTGCCGTCGGGGAGGACCTCGTCGCAGTCGGCGATGTACTCGGGCAGCGGAACAGACACGCCAGCCACATCGGGCGGAGCGAAGGAGTTGGATGGGATGTTGTTCGGGAAGACGGTCGAGACGACGCCCGTCGTGGCCAGCGCGAGGAGACGACGCGCTCGCAGCGTCGACACCCACCATGAGGGACGGGGGAAGGAGTCCTGATTCATTTCGGGCTTGTCATCCTCATCATCCGCGTCTGAGGCAGCATCATGCTGCAGAAGCAAGTCCAGATCGTCATGCACAAACCCCTCCTGCAATTCCTGTCCCAGAAGCATCGCCCGCTGCGCCGCAGCATCGTCCACCTCCACCACCGGGACGCCCAGCACGGGACGAGCAACCTGTCCCAGGACCAAGCAGGTCGTGAGAAGCTTGGAAATCGACCACAGACCGTCGAGCGCCATGGTCAGGATGCGAGGAACGCTCGTTGTCAACCCGGATGAGGGGGAAGCAATCGTGCTCGACAGGAGACTCGGTTCGAAGAGACGCCGCAACTGCGAAGAAATGGTCAGCGAGAACAAAGAACAAGAAAATCAATAATATGATCCGAACGTACCCAATATCAAGTATGACAGAGCAAGCAGACAATCAGAGTGGGCTGTTTCACTCCGAGGTTCTCCTCACAGGACATGACGCCAGTGGGTCACACCTTTCCGTTTCCAGCTCGGCCTCGGGATCTTATCAGGACCGCATGATCATGATCATGATCTTATCTGATCAACACTATCCCTCATCCATCCTAGCCCATATTTCTTCCCGATTGTAATCAAATCACATGACTAAATATCAACCCCGATAAAACCCCGACATCCTCCGCCTTGGCAGACCGAAAAAGGAAAAAATGAGCTGAAGACCTACGTGGTTTAGTTTACACTAGACTGCTTGCGGTAAGCGTTCCTCTCAGCCTTTGCTTCGCCTCATACAGTGTAGTAGTAGTACGTAGTAGAAGTTGGTACGTACTTGCTCTCTCTCTCTCTCTCTCTCTCTCTCTGACTCACACCCAGCTAGCTAGTGCTATTATTGCTACTCGCCACAGCGGGGTTGAGAGGACAGTACGTACCTGACCTCACTGAAGTTTCCATGGATAAGTCTCCAGACGAGGAAATGATCACGATGCGGTGTGAGTCAGAGTCAGAGCATATCCAGGGAACCAGACACAGGCTATTTTAGAGTACTTATTCGGCCAACAAGGCTGTGAGTGTACTCGAGACTAAGTGAGGATCCGTTTGCCTCGTGACCGGATCGACCTGCCGGGCAGAGCTGATCTGGCGCCTATCGTCGCGAGTGTTTGCTGGAGACGGACGGTTGCCTAATGAGAGGAGGGGTGAAGTATACGACAGAGAACACGTGTGATCAGATTATGATTGATGGATTACTGTACTGTACGAATGCCTATTCCTACTTACACGAGCGGTCGAAGAGAGACCAAAGACTGGACTCCGTAGGATGCTCCTCTCACTCCGATCCGCTGAGGGGAACTCTTTCCCCAGCATTCGGCCGTAGTAAAAGAGAAAAAAAATCAAACCCCCCATCCGTGTCGACCGCGCGCCGGGAACCGACAACAACAAAGCATAACATGCAAAAGGGAAATATCAAGGAACATGCTCCCGACGAGAGCCACCTGTGCGGTACATCATACATACAATGAGGGTGGGGCAAAACATTCCCGATCCCTCCACGAGAGATTCGCAGGCGAGAGTAGAAGTAAATAGGCACCAGAGACTCGAAAGCAGTCGCTTTTCCCCCGTTTCCCGACAAAACAGCAGGGTATATACACAAGACAGACTGTGCTTTTCAGAGGACTCAAAGAAAGACGTCAAGCGTCCCGGTTGGGGCACCTCTTTTTCCTCTGCCGCAGAAGAAAAGGAATCGACCGGATCCGCGGAATCAAGCGGATCGTCGTAAGCAGTAAAAGAAAAAAAAGAAAAAAAAGAAAAAAGAAAGAGGTATCTTTTTCGTACACAAGAGATAAGAGAAAAAGAAACGCACTTTTCTTTTTTTCAGTTCAGGGTCTTGGACCGCGCGGCCGCGTTTAGGAGGAACGGCCTTGCCTCGCTGCCGCAACAGGCGCGCTTCAGGCTACCTGTGCTCTGGGGACCAGACAGGGGAACTGGTAAGCGGAGCGAACCGAACTGGGAGGTAGATGGCGACTGCAAGCCCTTGGGCTGCGGAAGCATGAAAGACTCGGCGACGTTGCGGTCAGTCAACACCGTCGGCTCGGCTTTGGCAGAATCAATGCCCATCAGCTGGCGGACGTTGGCCTGGAGGGTCATATCCTCCGAAGCCGTGCGACCGCGCTTCCTACAGCGTTGTGTCGTCCCCGGAACAGGTTCGGGAGTCGGGTGGGAGCGTGGCACAGCGCCCGACAGCTCGCAGAGACCCTGGGCGGCTTCATGTGCTGTTAAGTCGATGGGGGTGTTCAGCGAGAAATTGGACAGATCCGGAACCTGTGACGCAGAACCGACGTACGATTCAGGCGAATCGTAAATCCCCGCGAAAGTCTCATCGATCGGAGATGCGATGACCAAGTTCTTCCGGCACTCCTTCAACACGTTGTTCGCGCAGCGACGAGTCGCCTTGACAGCCAGCCGAGACTGGATAGGCGCGCAAGTCCCAGACGCGTTCGACGAGATGGACGAAGAGCGGGAAGAACGGGACGACATCGATGAGACATCGGAGATCATCGACTCCGGGGACGACGCCGACGAGGTCGATCGCGCCAGGGAGGAGCGACGCATCGCCATGGGATAGCCATCGTACGTCACTGACCGGCTAGAGAACGAGGGGGGCGGGCGCTGGTCGAGTGTCGACCGCGCCATGCATAGGTTCTGGGCTTGCGACATCGCCGCACAGATGGACGGCCTCCGGGAATAGAAACCACTGACACTCACAGCAGGAGTGGAAGCAGCGCTGGACTGAGGCGTCATCTGCGGGGTCGGTAGCAGGCCCGGCCGGGGCAGCGACGGATTGTGAAACTCAAGTCGAGGAGTCGGCTCGAGAGTGAGCGGGATGTTGCGAGCGCATGTCGGCTCGTTGGACGAGGACAGACTAGGAGTCGACATTTCGCATCGGGGACCGCTGTAGGGGGCCTCCGTAACGGATCCCATCTCGAAACCACCGAAGCCCATGGGACTGACGGGTTCAGAATCGAGAAGATCCAGCTCGGGGGTGAGCTTGGGAATGATCGTGCGCCAGCACTGACCGTCCGCGGGAGGAGGAGCTCCGGCGCCAGGGGTGTACCTGAGGACGATATCCGTCCAGCGCTGGAACGTACTCTCCGGGATGTGCAACCTCCAGCGAACAGCGTCGAGAAACATCAGCTCGTTCTGGTTGATCTCGATCGTGTTCAATCCTGAAATCTTGCTCCAGGCTCGGGCAGAGTAGTTGCGGTCCTGTAGATACTTGGACGCGAGGATCAAGGCGGCGAGGAACATACGTCGACCGCACTGCATGGCGCGCGAGAGCGGCTTATCCCGAGGCTGCTCCATGGTAAAATCATGCTTGGGCACATGAGGCCTAATCATGATCAGATAATAGAGCGCTACTTGCAGAGTACTGTAACTGGTTCGGGATCTCCTCAGCGTTTCCTGAATGAACGTCCGCAGAGGTAACACTCCCTTACAGCCCAGAGTCGAGTCGCTCCGCAAGGAGACGACCGACAGTGGCCAGATGGTCTCGACGATTTGCGCAGCAGTATCTTGAATGTGGATCTCAGCGGGTGTACTTATTCATAGGTCCACAGACAAGATTTTGAGGACTTACCGACGAGGTTGTCGACGAAGTTCACTTTCCGCTCACATTGACGGACAAGAGACGGCGGCGCACGCACGCAAGCAGAGGGAGCGCCGTTCGACGAGACACCAAGGCTGTTTGTACGTCGAGGGTTCTTCCGCAACTCGGGCGGCACTGCCGTGTCAGCAACTTTAGAAACATTGGCCCTCACACCTCCCCGGGGGTAACGGGAACTCGATTCACTTGATTGAGCCACTCCTCTTCCCGTCACCGGCGTCTCACCAGACGCTTCATTCTCCCAAATGACATCTACCGTGTGGGTGGACGACGAAGAGATCGAACTCTGGGAGGAGACACAGTCTAGGGAGAAGATGGATGAGGACGAGGAGGAGGCGGAAGAAGCGATCGAAGAGGCGTAGGGGTGAGCATTCTGCGTCTTGTGCTGAATGCTCGGGTTTGAGTAGGTCAAACCCAAAACGTCCATTCCTGTCATAGCCGGGACGGTTGCCTTCCTCGTAACTTGCAAATGACTCTCGACCGATCGTCAGGGGGTCATACAAGAACTAGTGGCAAGGGTCTGGCGTGCTTGAAGTCAAGGGGTATGACGAGACAGGATGGTCGTTGTTTTATTTAAACCGTGAAATATTCAATAGACCGTTAGGCGATAACCGGGGGACGAAACCGAGTAGAGCAGGCCGTCTTTAGAGATCAGGCGACGGAGGGCCCTTAGCACTGAGCGATCGCCAGCTTGATCGATAAGACGGCAGGAGGTGAAAGTCAGATGAATGAGGTGGAGATCACCAATTCGAGATCGAGTCGAGCGGGTGAATAAGAAGGATACCGTGCGGTATCAGACGTAGGTGAAAGTAGGTCAAGAAGTCAAAAAAGGGAAACGTAAGAAAAAGAGCTAGATCAGGTGGTTGGTCCCGATCACCGTGTGTAGAGTCCAATGTAGATCTCCAAACCGAATCTTTGTATAAGCGGGCGAGTTGACGAGTGACGTTTGGTTCCTGAGCTTCAGGACAACGACGACTCCTCCAAAGACTAGGCGCGAAAGGCTTTCTAGACGCAAACACCAGCAGCAATCTTGCCGGCCTTTCTGGGATCTGAAGTAGAGGATTCTGCAACGCGGACGATCGGATCGAAGGTGATCTCGGGAACAGGGTACATCTTGGAATCTGGGGTTGGATCGAGTATATAGGAGGCCGATCCAACGGCGGACTGTCAACAAGCAGGCAGCACCACTTAAGGTCTGACGGCTTGTCCAGGCAGTCTGCTGTCTATCGACGGAAAGAGATTAGGGGACGGCGGGAGGCGGAGGAGCCGCAAACAAGCTGAGGCGGAAGCACAAGATTAGCGCGGAGTTATTCCCAGCAAGATGACCAGATGGTCTGTGATGCTCTTCTTATTTATTGAATCCCCGAAGCATGGTTGACCGGTGCCGGGGGAACGGGGTTGGGGGAGGCGGCGGAGCAAACAGTCACCAGCGGACGTTCCAGTCAACAACGGACGGGGACGCTCCAGCCGATTTGAACAGGTGGATCGGAGCAAAAGGATGGGACGAACAGGATGGGATGGTGATTCACTCACATTATTTGTCTCCTGCGCAGACCGTGGCAAGGTGGCGGAAGCAAGTAGTATCGAAGCCGCCGTGGACAAGAGGACGCGCTGTTCACTCGGAGGCGAAGCGGACAGTGAAGTGTGCACGAGGGAAACGAAAGAGGAGGGGCGGATTGATCGGATCCAGAAGAGACTGACTTTCTCTACGGGTTGAGTTCAGAGAGAGTCGGTCTGCTTCGGAGTGGTTTATAGACGGGACGGAGGGAGGCGAATATGACTGTCAGGGAAATGAGTCTTTCAGGCTCCGAGATAGGATGGATGGGCTGCTCAGCAGGACTGAGTTGGGCCGAGTGGGCTGGGCGGTGACTCCTCATGAGAAAAAAAAAAGAGGTTACGGGGGGCAAAATGGGGCTGTCTCACCTAAAAGCGTTTAAGGGAGCGACTGTGAAAACAGGCTCTTTTTTGCCGCTGTTCAAGCAGGCAGCAGAAAGATGACAGTGGTCACTTTTTAACTTAGGGAATGTTGGACAATACAGTGTACACAGCAGAACAGTATCAATCACAATCAATCAGTCAATCAACTGATCATGCAGCAAAAAAGAGTCCGCAAATTATATTAATAGAATGATCCGAGAGAAGACGCTTCAGAAGCGGATGATCAGTAATAGCCCGTACATGTCGACGAAGCGCTGGAGAGAAGGAAAAGAGAAAGCCCTACGGAAGGGGAGGGGGAGTAGCAACGTTTTCTATGGCGAAACCCTCCAAGTTCAGGGTCTGCAACAGCAACAGCAGTAAAAGCTTTTTTGGCTAACTAGCAGGAAGTCAACCAGCTCGCCCACGAACCCAAACAACCTCCTCTCTCTGACTCCTCCCGCCTTTTCTTTTCCCTTCTTCCTGGTCATCGCCCCGTTGCCCGCTCTGGACCAACCACCGCTCCCGTCTCCAGCCCGCGCCACCGACACGCAGCGCGATGAGGCAATGAGACACAGCCAGAGCCTTAGTACGACTGTTTAAGATGTTGTTCTGACTGGACTCGAGTCTGAGATATCCTGTCCCCCCTCCAGCCAGCCCCCGTCTGCGCCTTTCTACCTGCCTGATCTGAGGTCCCCCCCAGGGAAAAGGTCTGTTCACGCATGACTGCCGACGGTTCTTGTTTCGCAGCTGAGGATCACTGAGCCTTATGGGACTGGAGATCGACGTGAAACAGGAGCCTATTCTCAGCTACGATAACTGAAGAGTATCAGATCTTCCTGATAATACAGAATCAGACGAAGACCGAAGATTCTGAAGCTGCACCGGCGCCGGAGACTACTTGATAAATGCCGAATAACGACCGATGACTGATAGCCCGTCTCCAGAGTTATGCCTGGAGTAATGCTTACTCCATATGGGGATAAATTCCCGTCCTCCAATCCTCTCGTAAGGCGTAGTCTACTAACTATAGTAAGTACTGCGTCCGGTGGACCTCGCCCTACCGTTAAGCTGTGACTGTTGTTCCATAGTACTACGGGTCGCTGAAAGACATCGTCCCCAAGCAGATCTTAGATCAGATCCGTGAACTGTATACTATACTTCAGTAAATCAACATAACAATGCCTGCAACAGAAGGACGGTTAAAACCGAACCGGTAATGGATGGATTGCAGTGGTGTCATGGCCGGAAGACTCGAGCGACCGCTGCTGTACCACGTCCCGTGCAGGACGGATCCCGTGTAGCGGCAAAGTTCTTTCTGCCTCGTGCTCGTGGCAGGTCTAGAGCTGCTCAACGTCGGAAGAGCACGAAGGTCTAATCATCCAACGTACTTTGGATCACGATCATCATGGACAAAGAGCAACGATCAACCTTCATCGGCTCCCGGATCACGGGCAGACGCATGGAATACTCATCCGGACGTGGAGTTTGCCGTGGTAGTATTATTTCCTGCAGCTGACGGTGGAGAAGGAAAAAGAAAAAGGATCCGAAGACCAAGGTACGCAGTATAGTACGTCTGACTCTTCCGGTCGTAGTATTCTTCCTATACGATTATTCTAGAACTGATTCCTCCATATGTAAATAAATTATTCTCTTCTCCTGCCAGGGACAAACAATCACACAAAAAAAAAGTAGCAGGCTGCAAGACATTCAGTTTGGGATGATCATCCTTCCTCGTCTCCTCTTCTTTCCCCTCCAGGCTGGGATTACTGGCCGTCGAGTCACCGTCACCGTCACCAGCAGGCTGCAGCAGCTCCGGAATCGCCACGCTGTTCAGGGTTTTCATTCTTAGGCATCTCACCCGCCAATCATGGTCAGGGTGATTCTGGCCAGCTCGCCCAGTCGATCGTGGAAACGCTCATTGGCGCTGGAATGGAAATCGATAATAGTAATCCCATCCGGTCCGGGAAGCGATGACGAGCGACCTCATCGCCCCAAGTTCAACTTAACTGGGGGAGTTCGAGTGGGGTGTTCCATCGCGGATGGTGTCATGGCCGTCATGGTCGTCCATCCTTTCTTGCATTCCTGACCGAAAGCGACTGAACAAGTGACCTCTGCTGGCTCAGTCAATACCGATTCAGCGTCAGACCATGACAGCACTGGTCATCAAGACGAAAAAAAAAAAAAAAA
>JAPVCG010000044.1:318859-376512 GCA_029606305.1 Paecilomyces fulvus
CCCGGATGGAAAGTCACGGAACGTCTACTGTAGTATGCCCATTCTAGCCTCGACCGTCTATCTAGCTGCAGATAAAAACTACCAGCCAAAATCGCACAGGTTCAATCGCCCCCGATTTCCCTGTACAGGTACCTAGCTCAGCACCAACCTTGGGCCCAGTCAGGCAGTATCCGGTACGAAGGTTCAACGTGGCCAGACTAACTAGCTCCCTCGAACAGTTAACTAGTTACAGTCGAAAAGGGCTGTTGGATATCCAGTAGGAGATCTACACCCCGCCCATCCATACTTTCCAAGTAGAAGTCTGATCGAACAACCCAACGTGACCGGCTTTTCTTCCTGTGACGTGGCGAAAAAAGAAAGCCTCGACTGGAGCTCCAAAGCATCAGAGGCAAGACAAGACAACTTGTTGAAACTGCACGTCCAACGTCCAAAACGCGGTCTGACTCAGGTAGTTAGTCCCGAGGTCGGAAGCCTAGTTTAGGTACTCGAGTCGGGAAAGTTCCTATGCTTAGGCTTCCTCGTAATACGTATACGAATCCGCGAATAGTTATTTGCGGGGTGCCCTCTAATCCTATCGGTTAACTATGCATGGAGATAGCGAACTGACTAAGCGGGGAGAGGATGTCATATCTCTTCCCCGATTGAGATATGTCCTGTTCCCCATCAAGGCAACAGCCGGCCTTATTATATTAACGCAATAACATACTCGACCTCATTTATGTCGACGTTGACGTTAAAGCTTACTCTAACTACTAGGCACCAACACTAAGGACACTAGCCCCTACAATTAACTTACATATCGAGCACCGCATTATGCGACTGGATGTAGATGTCGGACTTGGTCTGGGTTAAGTTAAGAGCAGAAGATTTTTTTTTATAATTGTTCCAAGTCTTCCGCATAACTTATGCATGGGGGAGGGGACAAGGATATTTATATATTTTAGATCGAAGCGGAGTCCATGGGATCCGTACTAGATTCGTGGAAGGGATAGATATTTGCTGCTCACGATATCATAAAACAACACGCTCTACGCTTCGTTTCACGAGATTCTAGACTTTTATTCTTTTTTTTATGACCGAGTCTTTTGTTGAATAAAACCGGGAAGAGATTTTGCAAACTCCGCTGAATGCTTCAGATAAACATAGATGGGGGATATAGATATAGGATAGGATATGCTGTGCTCATGCAACGTTGCGGACAACATCATCAATGGCTTTTGCGACGTATGCTACGTTGTTGGGGCTCACTGCTGTTTGTCAGTATTTGACGTCGGTATTGATAGAAGGGTTTGGTTGCTTACAGCCGCTGATGGAGGCTCTTCCCGACTTGAGGAGGTAGATGTGGTATTTCTCCCTTAGAGCAACTACTTGCTCGGGGGTGAGGCCGGTGTAGGAAAACATGCCGTTCTGCAGTCGAGGTTAGTGATGGTTTCACTTGATAGAGGGTCAAATCCATACCTGAATGACAATGTGGTCCCATGTACCGGGAGTCTGCAACCTCACCAGCTCCTCATAGAGCGCCTTGCGCATGGAGATGATGCGCGAGCTCATGACGTCCAGATCCTTCTGCCACTCCGCCTTGAGCTGGTCATCACGGAGGATCTTCTTCACAATCTCAGCACCGTAACGGGGCGCCATGGAGTATTCTCCTCGGATGATGTGGCACAGGTTCCTCAGGGCGGTCTCCCTCAACTCAGGGATCGTCACCAGATGGAACGCTCCCACGCGCTGACCGTAGAGTCCGCAGTTCTTTGAGAAGCTCTGCGCAACGCACATCTCCATTTCGGGCTTCTCGTTCAACACGTAGCGCACGGCCCACGCGTCCTTCTCCAGTGATCCGGAGGCGAATCCTTGGTACGCGGAGTCGAAGAAGGGGAAGATTCCCTTGCGCTCACACACGTCCACAATAGCCTTCCACTGTTCTTGGGTCGGGTCCAGCCCAGTTGGGTTGTGCGCGCATGCATGAAGAAGGATTGCATCTCCCTCCTGGGCTTGTGTCTCCAGCGTCTGGATCAGACCCTCAAAGTCCAACTTGCGGGTCGTGGGGTTGTAGTACGGGTACTGCTTGATAGGAACACCTGCCAGATCCCAGATTGTGTTGTGGTTTGACCACGACGGGTTGGAGAGCCAGACATGTTTGGGTTTCAAGTGATGCGCGATGAAGAGAGCTCCCACGTGGTTGGCGCCGGTTCCCGACACTGCCTGAACGGATGCGATTCTGCTTTTGGCTTCCTTCTGCGCTGCAGACTCATCCTTGCTATTGAATCCAAACATCAGATCTCGTGCTAGCTGAAGAAATGCGATATCGCCCTCAATGGCCAGATATTCGTGTCTGGTGATGTCCTTCTCTTCGAGCAGCTGCTTTTCGACCTTTTCCACGGTCGGCAGAGGCCATGGCTTGCCCTCATTTGTGCGATAGACACCAATTCCCAAGCTGACCTTCTGTGGGTGAGTGTCCGCAATGAAGGCGTGATTGAGCGCGAAAATCTCATCGACAGCGACATGTGGCAAGTTTTCAAACACGGACTTGCGCGCCGTCTTGCTCCCCGACTCAGTCATCATTGCTATCGGATCTCACAGAACCTTTCGTCCTGTAAGCTCTTTAGCTGGCTTCAATTGCACTTGATGCGATAATGGGTAATTAAAGGGACAATCACCTGGGGTACATATGACTCCGCTCTAGTTATTCACTTTTGCCCCGACGGCGGCTTAGTAACGGGACCCATCTTGCCCCTCATCCGAGATCGCAGCGCCATATTTAGAATCGGATCGTCTGGACCCGAGAGGTGATGCCTCTCCAGTAACAAAGGAAAAACAAAGAGTCGTGACAGAGTGATGGAAGTATCTTCGATTGACCTCTATCCATCATCGAGTAAAAGTACCACCCGAGGCCACAGGAAAGCATAAATAAACATCGGATAGGTATGACGCTCCATTGGGTATTGTTTTTATCGGAGACGGGAACGGTCGGAACGCCGCAAACAGCAGGTATAAGCTAGGATAAAGCCATCGAGTCACACTCTGCTTATTGCATACCTGCTGTGAAGACTGATATCGTGTCCAGATAATGAGAGCGCAGAACATTATGGAAGCATCCGGCAGTGGGTCCTTTGTTATAGAAGGTTTCCCAGCGTAATCAACGCCATCGACTGTACAAAACAAAACATCATAGAGAGTCCATGATGGGTTGAAAGCATTCTCCTGCCATTTTGCATGAGCTCTAGTTCTAAAAGCCAAGTTTCATGTGTGATGAGCTGGACTTTTGCAGACCCTGGTCGGATTCGACCACTCATATTCAGCAAACCAGACCCTTGACTTTGCAGATTTTAGTTGTCCTTGCTGTCATGACAAGGAAGCATGCATAAAGATTGAATCACAGGAAAGATCGGCGGACCAATAAAAGTCATGTGCTTGTCCTCTGATTATTGGTCTGCTGTATCCGTATGTCTAGGCTATCCAATAGCGAGGCCAGAGAACTATATAATATCATCGAGCTCTCAACACTCCTAGCAGAGACATGCAGCCACAAATAGGTAATATATCAACCGATTAAACTTCGACTGGTACTGGAAAGTGGACGTGGCTTCGATGTATCTCAGTTTGAATACTATATACACCTCAAGGGGCGGACTATGCGGCGTCAACAAGACTCGACCCAAGGCCATACTCTGCGCAGCATAAAGCTGTAGATTACTCCTACTGTTCGACACTAGCTTTTCAGACAACTAAGCAATCCTCCTTCACTCCAGCCTCTTTAACGTAGCCACGTGACTCCAAAGGCATCTTTCCCCCGGCGACTTCCTTAACATGAGACCCTACATATCCCACAACAAAGCCTTATCCACCAACAAGGGAGCCCAGGTGGTGCAGCGGTTAGACCTGCGCATCCTTCGAGATCCAGATCCAGCTACTGCATCTTCCCGGTCCCCTGTTCGAACCCTGGAGCGGTCGATGGTTGAGGAGGAATAATTCCTCCAAAAATCAAAGGACACCTCCCTCCAGGAAAGAAAAACCCTGCCCGCCAAAGCAAGGTGGGGGTTTTCGTAGCATCTCTCCTCCTCCCGAGAACGGGGGGGGGGGGCCGAGGATGTGAGCTTTTTGTTGTTTTTCGTTGTTACTTTTCTGAAGTTGGTGCTGTGGCTATTTCCTTTTCAGGAAATGTGTGATGTTATTTTGGATATGGGCTTAGCACATAGCGCTCCCGAAGGAATTTATAGAGAGAACATCGAATTACTCTAGGGATATTAAAATAAGATTCCTAATATTCCTCTTTCAAAGGAAAGATCTACTTATTCATATGAGGGTTCACTAAGCTAGACTCATGAAGCTGTTGCATCGTCGAGCTCACTATGCCATTCTCAACTTTGCCAGATATACATGCATATAAATGCATATTTTGCCAATTCAAAAACCTCCTTGAAATAAACTGCACTGAAAAGAGAAGACAGTAGTGTGTAGCACTGAGATCAATCTTCCGCCATATCGCTAGTATAGCCAGCACAGGGCAGTAACTTAAACGGAACTTCAGCGGCGCTTTCCCAGTCGCAACCATGACATTATGCTGCCTCTTGGTCAGGCGATGATGATGTTCGCCTTGCTCCCTGTCTCTCTCAATGTTGTGTTTCAGGAAGCTTCCAGTCCTGTTTATCTATGTGGTCTGGACCATTGTAGGCCGTTCCTGCTGGTCTGCTTTCGGACATGGACATATCAAATAGAATTAGAGGCCATTTCTATCCGATTAAACCACTCTTTATTTTATTCCCATCTGTGTAAGGAGGGAGACTGGAAAGGTTTCTTTCCTCTTATGAGACATATAAGGGACTGGGAACTAGAACTGGAATTTGATAGTCTGCGACCGATAAGAAGGAGAGGATATATATAGAACTGAGCTTCGAGCTTCCTTTTTGTATCTTTATGAAATATATTTTTTTTTTGGAAACATTAAGTAAAGAGTAGTTACTAACCCACGATAGGAACCAACGGGCCAGTTAGAATGTATAATAGGCATAGAGTAGATGCCATATACTCGTCCCCAGGTCAGGTTCCGGAGAAATAAATCGCGGCCACGGATTCATTTCCAGTGAAACTATGGAGTTGAGTTGAGAAGCTGCTGAAACGAATGGTTCGACCCATTACAGTAGGACTACACATTCTCTTCCATTGCGTATTACGAGCACAAAACATAACCCTCATGGATCGTTATCTGGAAACATTCACAAGCGCAAATTATCACGGGAGTAGTAGTGTATGGCATCGGACCACCCGACCTTATGCGGAAAAGTCCGATCTACTACTCAGATAAGTAAGTGGGGAGATAGGAAGGATAAGAGAAGGGTGATCTTTCGATATCGATTTGGTTCTCAGTCACTAGACCACCAGTTTTCGGTGTTCACCAGTTTGATTTCTTAGCTGTTATTCTTGACGGAGGATAGTCTTCTCGCATAGTAATGACAGATATAGAGACAACGACGGCAGCACTGGCTGTCTTGAAAGCATCGGGGGATGCATCGACCAAAGGTCCTTTGCATGCTCTTCGTCCCGAGGTCCTTATTCAGCCTTTACACAATAGCATCCCACCGGAATTGCTGCCCCGTTTTGACCCAAAGTACGTGGGGCTATATAACAAATACAATGCGGGTCGTCTACACACGCACGAGATTCCGATTGAGGAAGTCAGGAAGAATCCTCATAAGTATTCGACCTCCTGGGGGCGCGCTGCAGGTCCAGATGTTTACCGCATTACAGAGCAGAAGTGCCCTGTAGATGGTGCAGAGATCACAGTCAGGATCTTTGAGCCAGCCCCCAAAGTCGATGAGAAAGGGAACGCGAAGAAGAGGGCTGCCTACGTCAACTTTCATGGAGGAGGTTGGGTGTTTGGGGATTTATCCAAGGATCACGACTTTTGTAAACGAATCGTAGACGCTCTCGACGGGGATCTCGTGGCCTTCGACGTCGAATACCGCCTGGCGCCGGAGAACAAGTATCCTATACCGGTGGATGATTGCTGGACGGCGTTCAACTGGGTGAGTACGCTGTGCACGATGCTCATACTGGCCGCTAACTTGAGTGTAGGTCCGGAATGAAAAAGCAGACGAGTTGAATGTCGACCGTGACAGGTTTGCGATAGGCGGCATCTCCGCTGGAGGCCATCTTTCCGCCGTCCTCGGTCATCTGTGTCGCGACGCGAATATCCCACTGCGCCTGCAGATTCTTACTGTTCCCGTATGTGACCTCCACAACGTCTTCACTCCAGAAGGGCAATTCGACCGGGAGAACTGCCCGTATGGATCGTACCGGGAAATGGAATTCACGGCAGCGCTTCCAACGGCGAGAATGGCATACTTTCACCGGCATTTCTTGGGAGTACCACGACCTGAGAGGTCAGAAAGCATAAGTAGCAGGAACGGTGACATCGAGCTTGTTCACCCGCTGACTTGGACTCAGGACTGGAAGATCTCTCCAATCCTGGCCCCCAATTTCTCGAACCTAGCTCCAGCGCTGGTGTTCACAGCTGAGATGGATCCTCTTCGCGATGAGGGGGAAGCCTACGCCGCGAAGATGAAGGCAGCTGGGTGTGAAGTGGAGCAGATCCGTGTTCCCGGAGTGCCGCATACTTTTGCCCATTTGGATGAGGTCCTGGAGTCGGGGAAGATGTACAATGAGAAGACGATCGCTACGCTGAAGGAGAAGCTCCGTGAGTGACCTGGGAGGATTTAGCAGGAGAACATTCATATGCGACAGACATAAAGCCGTAGTATGAGAATTCATCAATTTCTTCGAAGCAATCAGACGTGGATAGGTGCTTCAACGACCATCGCAACTGTTTGTATAACTACTAGCACGGAGTAGTTAGTATTCTGATATTTATGATCAACTTCCCAGATCGGAGGCCAATCGTACCGTACGGTACATTCTTACCGGACGCCGCTACCGCAAAAAGACTTGCCGAACAGCCGTACTGACGGTTATTCCGATACACGGAGCCGGGAAATCTCGGTTGGCCGTGTAAGGAAAGCGGACGGGCGGAAAACCAACCTTCATATTATTTCTCCAAAGTCGTTGACTTGGATAGCTATTATTTCTCATTCCTCTCCTCTCCAGTAAGTTGCTTGTGAGGCATTGAGTCGTCGTCTTTTCCCTCTAACCACAGCAGAACCAATCACCATGTTCAATCCCGCCTCCTCCTCTCGGGCCGCGGCGCGTTCGATGGCCTCACATGCGGTCGCTCGAACGTCAAGCTCGAGCTCCCCCGCAGTTGCCCGGGGATTGCTGGCTCGCTCGTACTCCCCCGCGTTCACGGTCAACAGCCGACGGGCGCTGAGTTCCAATGGCCGAGCTCTCCAGCACTTGACTCGCCTTCAGTCTATCAATTTGAGCTCCAGAGCTTTCAGTACGACTGCCAGAATGGTACGTGCGATTTGCGGGGAGATCTCCAGCAGGAGAGGATGCATCGGGGTCTTGAACGACAAAGGAGATTGTCAAATAGACTGACAGGCTGCATAGGCGCAGGAAACTCGAACTGAGTCCGATGCTTTCGGTGAGATCCAGGTGAGCTTGTCTATTAATCTTTCAGCGCACTAGAGGGCGCGACCATGCTAACAGAAATGTGAAATAGGTCCCTGCGGACAAGTACTGGGGTGCTCAGACCCAGCGGTATGTCGACAATCAAGTGCTGGAAAGGAGAATTGCATATTGACCTAAGCATAGTTCTCTGGGAAACTTCAAGATCAACCAGCCTGGGGACCGCATGCCTGCTCCAGTTGTGAGGGCTTTCGGTATTCTCAAGGGTGCTGCCGCTACGGTCAACATGAAGTACGGCCTTGGTAAGTTGTAGACAGGTCTAAATCTGGAAGGATGCCTATTAATTGTGTCGCTTTATAGACCCCAAGATCGGTGAGGCTATCCAGCAGGCCGCTGCTGAGGTTGCCGACCTCAAGCTTATTGACCACTTCCCTCTGGTTGTGTGGCAGACCGGTTCTGGCACCCAGTCCAACATGAACGCCAACGAGGTCATCTCCAACCGTGCTATTGAGATCCTGGGTGGAAAGAAGGGAAGCAAGAAGCCTGTTCACCCCAACGACCACGTCAACATGTCCGCTTCCTCCAACGACTCCTTCCCCACCGTCATGCACATTGCTGCAGTCCTTGAGCTCGAGGGCTCTCTCCTGCCGGCTCTGCGCAACCTGCGCAACGCCCTCCAGAAGAAGGTCGAGGAGTTCTCGGAGATCATCAAGATCGGTCGTACTCACTTGCAGGACGCCACCCCTCTTACTCTGGGCCAGGAGTTCTCCGGCTATGTTGCCCAGCTGGACCGCAACATTGAGCGTGTGGAGAACACTCTTCCCCATCTCCGTTTACTCGCTCAGGGTGGTACCGCCGTCGGTACCGGTCTGAACACCTACAAGGGCTTCGACGAGGCCGTCGCTGCGGAGATCTCTAAGCTGGCTGGCACCGAGTTCAAGACTGCTCCTAACAAGTTCGAGGTTCTGGCCGCCCACGACTCCATCGTTGAGGCCTCCGGCGCCCTGAACACCCTGGCTTGCTCGCTCTTCAAGATTGCCCAGGATATCCGTTACCTCGGTTCTGGTCCTCGTTGCGGTCTGGGAGAGCTGATCCTGCCCGAGAACGAGCCCGGTTCCTCGATCATGCCCGGCAAGGTCAACCCCACCCAGTGTGAGGCTCTGACCATGGTCGCCGCCCAGGTCATGGGTAACCACGTCGCTGCCACCGTCGGCGGCATGAGCGGCCAGTTCGAGCTGAACGTCTTCAAGCCCCTGATGATTCGCAACCTTCTGCACAGCTCTCGCATTCTGGCTGACGGCATGGTCAGCTTCCAGGAGCACCTGGTCGAGGGTCTCCAGGCTGACCGCAAGAGAATCGAGTCTCTTCTGCACGAGAGGTACGTGTCTACTCACTAAAACATATTGCTAGACGACGTGAATACTGACCGACTATCTAGTTTGATGCTTGTGACCTGCCTGAACCCCGTCATTGGTTATGACATGGCCTCCAAGGTCGCAAAGAACGCCCACAAGAAGGGCCTGACCCTGAGGCAGAGTGCCATGGAGCTCAAGGCCCTGAGCGAGGAGGACTTCGACAAGTACGTCCGCCCGGAGCTGATGATCAGCCCCAAGGAGAAGAAATAGACTTGATGCCATACCACTGTTATAGTAGTTTTAGGATAGCATCGCGTGTATATTGACAGGTTCTGAGCCATTTTTCTTTAAAACCGTTTCAATTCCAAGGAAATGTAGAAGAGCTACTTGTGGGGCCCTCAGCGTAGCCGTTCCCCTTAATCTTCTAACACTTGCCTATCCATGCCAAAACAGTAAGTTGTGATGCTTCCCACGAGGCCTTAAAGAAAGTCCAATTGATAGTAGTAGTCACTGCCGAGCCGCGATATGAGACTATAAAGTACTATTTGATCCGTACAAGCTATTGAGGAGTCCAATGCTAAGCTTTGTACCACGCGAGGTAATTATTCTGCCGGCAGTTTCCACCACCTACAGCCATAGCTAGAAGGCGGTAAATAAAGGTACATCTGTTAGCTGGTCATCTCCTATTCCTCTCAGATGGACAACATTCAGATTCAGCCAAAAGCTGAGTCGTGTTCGCGTCTTGTTGGCTGATTTGGTCCAGTATTAATTTCCTGCGTTCTGCAAACAAATTGAATCCGCCAGTTTTGAAGGAATGTCTCAGGGTCATAATTCACCTGCTACGCTGAAACCTCGTCGCTTGCTTCGTGGCGAGATCACATACGATGTTGCAAAAGAACAAGACGCTAATATCCTCCACGAGTTGGGCTACAGAGATCAAAAGATTCGATTTTTTACCCACTTGTACCGTAATCGCAGGCTGATCGCAACAATCGCCGCCCACCATCTCGGCATTTCTGCAGACACATGTCATGTTGTTGATGTGGAAGACTGGATACACGGGAGCTTCAATGTTTGCATTCGAATTGATATTGATGGCCAGGGACAAGTGATGATCCGATTCCCCTTACCTTATCGAATTGGAGAGAACTACCGCCCAGGCAATGCGGATGAGAAGGTCCGTTGTGAAGTTGGGACCTACGCATGGCTCCAAGAAAACTGTCCAACTGTCCCTATTCCACGCCTCTATGGGTTTAGGCTGTCCACTGGCCAAACTGTATGCCCTCTACAATCCTCCAAGAGGAACTATTACTTACAGCTCTAGTTCACAATTCTTGACAATCTGCCTTTTTTAACCCGCACTATTCAGTATTTACGCCGTCGATTGCTAAATTGGTTAGGCTATCCGACTCCATCCCACTACATTCAACATCAAACCAAAGATCAGGCTGTTCTGGGCGCACCCTATCTTTTGATTGAATATATCAATCCATCACGGGGTAAGATGCTTTCTGACACATGGGAGGAAGGGCGCCATAATCTCAAATTGCGCAAGAACCTTTTCCATAATATCTCCCGCATCATATTAGCTTTGGCACATACTCCTTTGCCAAAGATTGGGTCCTTCATTCTGGATGAAAAAGGGTATTTGAGTTTGAGTAACAGGCCTCTTACCCTTGAAATCCAACAACTGGAAAATGAACATATTCCAGTTGATATACCGCAAAATATTACTTATACCACTGTCGATTCTTATATCAATGATATCCTCGCATTCCATGAAAGTCGTCTTCGCCACCAACCTAATGCGGTTAATAATATTGAAGATGGTTTTTATCAGACATCTGCACTGATGGTTATGAGAAGCGTCTGGCCTTGCTTTTTTCACAGAGATTTCCTTCGAGGCCCATTCTTTCTTAACCTGACTGATCTTAACCAGGCCAATATCTTTGTCGACGACAATTGGAATATCAAGTGCCTTATCGATCTGGAGTGGGCATGCTCTCATCCAGTGGAAATGATTCATCCTCCATACTGGTTGACGAACCAGGCTATTGATTTGATCAGTATGGATGACTATAAAAATCTTCACAAAGAGTTCATGGAGGCTTTCGCAGGGGAGGAAATTAAGATCAAGCTGCCATTCCGTCTCTACCCTATTTTGCAGCAGGGATGAGAGAGAGGCACATTTTGGTGTTCTCTAGCGCTCAATAGCCCCACGGCGTTGTTCAAGATCTTCTATGACCATATTCAACCGAGGTTTTCCAAGTCTCATGACGATCCAGCTTTTTGGCGAATCACTATGCCTTACTGGACGTTCAATGCTTTTGAGTTTATTGAACACAAAGTGAAGGACAAGGAGCAATACGATGCCTCTTTGCGTGAAGCATTTGAATCCGGAAGTTCTCATGTGTCAACTTGAATACTGTGTCTTGCTGACGTGGCCTGCGAAGCCTGAAGTTCTGCATGTGCTCGGGACCTATGAGGTGCCATAGAGATAAGTCAAATCTGCCCAAAGAAACTCAAACACACTCCATTGGCCTACCCATTCCTTCGCACTACGCGCTGCTGACCGAGGATCATCCCTATATTATAGAAGATAGTTTTAAATTTTCGCCACAGTGTAACGATCTGGATGGATTTCGTATGCAAACGAGTCCAACAGCGCGACGATATTATCTAGCGCCCAATCTAGAAGGCTGGAGTGAATAATAATAGATGGATGGAACCAACCGGCTCCCAAACTTCCATAATAAATGTATCAGTGGGCTTTAAGTAGAATACGAGAAAAATGTTCTTGAATGGCTAAATCGATCTATTTGGCCAAAGGAAACTTCTATATCCACACACCTTGGGTGTAGTAGAGGCTTATTAAAGCGTTCTTGTCCATCAACAGACATCTGTTGTTAGTTAATGCATCTAGCCAAGTTACATTCATGCAACTGAAGACTGAATAATGCTATCAGCAAATACTTCTACACTGGTAGGCTGCCCGAGAATCTAGATATGCAATCCCTCACTGAGTAGACACGCAGTGCTAGCGGCAGTAGTGGTGATATAGGGAAAAGAAAAATTACAGGATCATACGACTCTCGGGATCTCTTGTTGAAAGTACCGCTCCAGATAAACCTCGAAGAATCCATGTCTACCTGCATGCATGCTTACCATGCCCTAACAGACCAGAGATTTGTACAGGTGTCTCGCTTATATTGGAGACCTCATTCCGGCGATCTACCACAAGTCTAGAACGAAAAGAAAGTTGGAGATTACAAGAGAACCAATAACAGGAACAGAGTGATAGAAGAGTCCGAAGACAATAAAGAATACTCAAACGGGAGTAAATCTGTATGATCACTATTTTGGGAAGCGAATCTATCCTTGTCCTGGTCTAAATAGCTAGGTTAGTGCAGGGTACGAACACAACAGACAGACAGACGAATGGTACGCAGAACGGCGTCAGAAGATAGGGAATAATGCTGTATATTTGCGGCCAGTTGACCTGAAAACCCTCTTTCTCCATCGCCTCTATTGTCCAGATCTGTTGCGTCTATCAATCCCATTATCTTCTTAAAGTCGCTTGTTGTCCTATTTCAACGTCGTTCGGTCTTCATAGGTATCAACGACAGAAAACGTGTTCCTAATCCTTATAGACTCTAGGTTTTAATTGGCCCAGGAGTTCTCAGAAGTTTGTGGAAGCCAATGATATAAGAATAGACACACTCCTGATGGTGCAGAAGTTAATAGGACTTTGCAGAAATTAAATACACCTTCTTGGAGATATTTATTGTACCTCTTCACGGTCTGCTATCTTCCTCTTCCTCACCAAGCAATTAACTTGTGTATAACTATGACATAGTCCAAGGCCGGCCAAGGTTTCCACCACTTGACGTTTTACACCTGAGCCTAATAGATAGGCATCAAGTGTAGAAGATAGATAATTGGAGCCTTTTGCATTCCGACAATGACAAATAATGCTCACAATTGTAAACAATTCTTTATGGAACTCTTTGGCTGAGTGTTCGTAACTTGGTCGATGGGCGCGGGTATTGATCAAAAGAGAAGATAAAAGGGTATGCAATGTAGGCGCAGTATCCTGGATAATTTGAGAGGCAGCTTTGAAATCGATATTATCCAATGATTCCAATTGCATATCAGTGATATCACATTCAAATTTCCCAAAATATGGTTGCTTGATGAGTTCATCAAGTTCAGTTTTGGCTGTTGATATCAAGTCACTCTGGCTGACTTCCTTTGGCATGCTAGCCAGTGCTTTTGTAAAGACTGTCTGTCTCATCTCAAGTGTTTTGTATCGACGATGTTTGATTTCAGACGTTTCTGTGACCCAGGCATGTAGAAAATTTTCAAAACTCCAATGGATTTCACGGAGATACTTGGCAACAAGCTGTAGTTTGCGCCTGCGCAGGGCTTGATTAGGGTCTTCTGGTATATTTGATTCTAAATTATCATCATGATCGTTGGCCTGGCTATTATATTCGTACGGAGATGCCATATCTGGTGGAGGGGAGGACAGAGGACTCGAGGAAGTGTTGGAGAATGGCGGTTCTGAAGGCGATTGTAGTGACCTTTCCATGGTAGCAGTTGGGCGACTTATGTTCGATCAAAAACAAGTAGGATATCAAAATAAATCGATTGCCCTTATTTTCAGGTCAAATAGTTGTAGTGTAGGGCTGCATTGAAATTTCAACTTCAAGCTTTGATTTGTATGGGGTGATTTAAAACGCCTTATAAAAAAAACCATTTGTTCTCAGACCCTCTAGCGAGGTGCCCTTCGGGCGTTCGCGCTGCCGGCCTTGCACTAATCCATTTCCATACTACTGTGAACTCCTCCAAACTCCTGAATTCTTGACTAAAATTGACTAATTCTTTAGCGGAGGGTCTGAGCCTGCTGAGATAAGGGCACGGAAGCATAGTTAGCAGCTATATTGATTAACTATTTGAAGTGCTAGCTTCTGCTTGCTTGAAGACTAGATCTAGGGAGGGATTTGAACCGATATTTAACCCCTAATCAGACAAAGAAGCTAGATCCTAGTGATGTAGTAGATTCTATGATACTCAAAGAATCTGCCGCAAACGGCGATATGACAGTCACCTACTTATGTAGGTAATCTCCTGGCGCCGACAAATTACACCACCCTTGGGTTTTATAAGAAATACTAATAAAGTCTGAAAGATATATATACTGCACCAATACTGTGAATCCTGGCTATAACGAATTAAATAAGACAAAGGTAACAATTCATTATAGTAAGATATTTATTGTAGCGAGGATATTTAAAAAAATACTGTTTAATGTCCTACTGCTAACGCTCCCCATAAAATTTTCTATATAAAATTGTCTTTTCATGATGATTTCAAGCTTGAATAAGTATTAAGCTCCATATTCCCTATATACTGCTGCTCCTCATACGATTAATCTAAGTTTGAACAATAATTCTGAAGCCCGTAGATAAACTTCCGATTCTACTTCAATCTCTGGCATATTAAATTGAGGAAGGATACGTTCATCTAAAAAAATTTAAAATCCTCATCCTTTACCTCTTCGTCGCTTGGGTTTAGGAACTGATTAGTATCCATAAGCTCGCGTCGCGAGGAAGGAGATTCATTTCGGAATTAAGGGAGTTATATCGCGGGGAAAGGATTTCTGATACAGAGAATAATACGATATTTTAATTAGATTCTTATGAACCAGTTTTGTAGTTTTATATTAGATAGATCAGGGTTCAGGAAGTATTGAGCATATAGGGAAGCCTTTTGGGTAGTAGAAATAGTATTGTGACGCTTCATCTTCAGAGATTTCCCACGTGACAGGAGATTGGTGAGAACAAATTTCTTATATAAAAATAAAGGGTCAGGGAGGGATTCACAGTATATTTGCATACGCTAAATTAACTGAGGGATGGGGCATTCACTAGCGTTCTGTCAAATAAACCAACCCCAGCCCACGGCTTCCTTTGCTCGGTTGAGACACCCGCCAATTGCAATTTATAGCGTCCGGGGATCTCCTGGATCTCTGATCACTACTGTTCACCGCCAAGATCACACCACCTGAACACCTCCATGGCTGTCGACGAGAAGCCTCTCTTCTCCCCTACTCTAATCTCTCCTGATGTTGCCGCGGCTTTACCGGAGGAATACACTATCCGCCCGCTGCGCCGGTCCGACTACCACAATGGCTACCTAGATGTTCTCCGGGTGCTTACCACCGTCGGAGACGTGTCTCTCGAGCGGTGGAACGAAAGATACGACTGGATGGCCGCCCGGAATGACGAGTACTACCTTCTGGTTATCTGTGATGGCAGCGGCCGTGTTGTCGGTACGGGGAGTCTGATCGTCGAGCGGAAGTTCATCCACACGTTGGGTTTGGTCGGCCACATCGAAGATATTGCCGTTGAGAAGGGCCAGCAGGGCAAGAGGCTGGGTCTGCGGATCATCCAGGCCTTGGACTACGTCGCGGAGAAGGTCGGCTGCTACAAGGTGCGTTCTACACGGTTTACTTTTACTCCTTGAAGATAGTCTGTTAGGCACCCCTAACTAACAAAATCGCGGTACAGACGATTCTTGACTGCTCCGAGGCAAACGAAGGATTCTACGTCAAGTGCGGCTTCAAGCGTGCCGGTCTAGAGATGGCACACTACTATTAGAACTACTACGAACGCTGTGGAGGTCTATTGCATTTCCATTCCACTTGTCATCATGGTGTTGGGAGAACGGTTCTTTGCTGCATTTCCTGTCCTTGCAGCAACTGTGGGACGAACAATAAGAAACAGATCAAATGGGAGTTACGGTATCTGCTCTGGAATTTCTCACCATTGTCGCACAATGGACGCATGCTCGCTCTGCAGAACCTTTCCATGTCCGGAGAAGCGCTGTGTGGTGTTGCTTTCCATATCCGGCCACGCTTCTGTACAGCTTAGCTTTTCCATGCGGGGACCCCCGATGGCCAGAACTTGGGGATTGCCACACCTCTTTTCATACTGGAAAATATAGCCGGCGATCTTCATGGCTTGCTGTCGCTTTCTGATGGGTTGTCGGAGCGATCGTCCTCATGGCTATCGGGAGGACATTTCTCAGGTCGCCATCGCTGGTCTTCGCCAGTACGGCAGTTCTAATTCTGATTCCTCGGTTCTCCTAATGGACTATAGAATCTAGATTACATGTTTCGCGATAGAAATATAGAAGTTCATTGCAAGAATTCAGGGTAGCTCGTTGCGATCAGACTAGCGGTCGCCACGCAGTAAAGTCAAATACCAACCCTCGAATGCAGTAGCGAAGTTCAAAAGTTTACTCAGGCTGTGACTCTTTCTTTGGTGTTGTCTTGAGTCGTCGGCCTTTCTCACAGGTGTATGACGAAGCAGATAACTACCGAAGTCTACGTTGAAGATCATGGAAGAAAAGAACATCATGAGGTCGACCAAGACACTTGGAATCTCCTTCTAGATTTCTCTATCAAAGGGACTCCGGGGCTGGCTAGGAAGGGGAAAAAACACTGATCCAGAGAAGAACACAAGGAGAATATGTGACATAAAAAAGCCCAAGGAGACTTTTAACTGCCATTGATCTGTTTCCATCAAGGAACAAAAAACGCCCTCCATCATCTCCCTTCTTTCTGAACCGCCCCGTTCCTAGACGCTGATGATTTGCCTTGCTATTTTTTCTCCCTGACGGTACCATTCCTCACCACGCTCGGTTGTTCGTTCGTGTGTTTCATGTTCCCGCCAGTAGAGAAAAAGAGATTTGCCCATTTAACCCATCATCGTGACCGTCATTGATGCGCCATCCTCTCTCGAAACC
Organism: Paecilomyces fulvus; assembly: GCA_029606305.1. Taxonomy (NCBI): domain Eukaryota; kingdom Fungi; phylum Ascomycota; class Eurotiomycetes; order Eurotiales; family Thermoascaceae; genus Paecilomyces; species Paecilomyces fulvus. The sequence continues at coordinate 335,548 of JAPVCG010000044.1, forward strand.
TTGAGGATTGGGTTGTTTACGAGGTAGGGTTGGGGTTCATCTGTGAGGATTTTTGTCAGCCGGACTGTTGCCTGGGGATTGTCTGAAGAGATGGGAGCGAAGATGCGTCATAACCCAACGAGATGGATGACACATAGCATCTTCACCCCTCCCCTCAACTGGGAGATATGAGCAAGACGATCCAACATACCTTTCTCTTTCCACCAGTCAGGGTAACGTTGACGAAGCGGCGAGTGTACAAGAGACGCTTCTTGGCACGACCCTTGGGGAGCTTCTTCTTCTCCTGCTTCTCGACCTACATTTCCCATTCCGATCAGTATCTCCTATTCCGCATCTCCCTTTCCATCGCTGAAAATTTCCATCGTATCTTTATCGTCTCGAGAAGTCGTAACGCACCTTAGGAGTAGCAGACTTGACCTTGCCCGCACGGGCGAGAGAGCCGCTAAAATCATCGTCAGCACACAGATCCCATCGCAAAAATCGCACACATATATCTTGGACAGATGCAGGACACAGGTTCTAGGGGTGTACTTACTGAACCTTACCCATGATGGATTATGACGGTTGGGTTGTGCTGAACGATGGGGTTGTCGGAAAGGTGGATTTGTCGAGGGAAAGAGATATCTGCACTATGGGGGGCGTGAGTCTTGTGTTCGGAGGCGAATTCCCGAGTGGATTATGTCAGACTATTTGTTGATGCCTGAGGTTTTGTGCGATATTCAAACACACGATTCGGTTACTTTACGGAGTAAAATTGAGAAAGTGATGGGTTTTATAGACTATGAAAGATGTTTCATTTCTAAATATTTGATAATATTTCAGGATTATCGTGTCGAGCGCTTTGAAATCTACGATATCACTCAGCTCTGCGTGAATGCCTTACCGGTCATGATAGGGTTAAGCCCTACCGCTCATCGTTAGGGTTTAGTAAGCGGCGCTTCGCAAGTTGCGGAGAAGCCTAGAAGTAACTTGGGCTTAGAATAGAAAGTCGACGTATGTGGAGGCTTCAGGGAGATAGACTATAACGACACGCATTGAATAGAATACAAGTGATGTTCATCTCGTGGACATGAAGAACTATTCACGGGGATTTACTCAGAATCAGGGCAGCATGACTATGTCATCGAAATAATCATATCGGAAAGTCAGATCGACATCAGAGGCCGGGCGGGTTGCAGTAGTATTTGAAGGGGAGTAGTTATTCTCTACGATATGCTTGTTAAATCCGTAAAAAAAAGCAAGAACACAGTCGATAGAACGGATATATTGATGACATTAGTCAATTGGAGACAGTCCATAAACTCCTCTTGGAATCTACTGGCCAAAGCCATGAAGAGCCATCATATCACATCCATTCCATTCCAGCGAAAATAGTATGGCGCGCGATGATAGGCCTGTTTCTAAGAGCCGAGCGCGATGTTCAATCCGCCAGAACCCGTCGCCCATGTTGCTCATCCCATTTTTTTATCGTGAGGAAATCAGTCCAGCTCCAGAAAATCCCAGCATATGCTACTCAATTCTCCATCACACCCCACCCAAGACTAGACAACAATTTCGTTTAACGAGACTTGGCGGCAACCTTGGGAGCGGCACCCTTCAGACCCTGCTTGCTCTGGAGACGCTGCTTGCCCTGGGCGGCGCTGGCAGCGTTCTTGGCCTTGTCAGCCTTCTTCCTGCTCTCAGCAGCAGCCTTCTTCTCCTTGGCGTCCTTGATAGCGGCCTGGCGGGCGGCGGCACGGGCCTCAGGGCGCATGCTTCGTCGCTCCTTGATCACATCGAGGGAAGCACCGACAATAGCACGCTGGCTCTTGACGACACGGCGGGTACGCTTCTTAGCGACTTCCTGTAAAGGTGCAAGATCCTGTCAGCCTTTGTCCAATATCACCAGGTTTCCTCAAGCCTCCAATTTCCCCGATCGTAGAATTTCCCCAATCCAATCTCAATTCCAGCTCTTTCCCCCGTTCTTCATTCCCAGCGTACTATCCACACGAAAGACATAAAGGGGTCGGATTGTACTGACTTCAGAGATACCCTTCTTGTGCTGGCGACGGTACAGAGTGGTCCAGGCAATGCGGCGAGGGTTCTTGCGCTGGAGGAAGAGGGACTCGGACTTTCCATTCTGGAAGCGGAAGATCTTGCTGTCGCCACGGACGTACAGCTTACCCTGTAATCGAACAAAAAACAGTTAACACGATGCCCCATCATATCTCTTGCTGCTACAGGAGCAGTCCGCCGCGTCCTCGTTGCGGATTTCGATGTCCGACCGGATGGCGTGCACTGGTGAATATATCGAGGGAAAACGCACCTTTCCAGGGTAGATCTTCTCACCGCTGAAGGAATCGTCGTAGGTACGCATCTTGAATGTTGGAGATGCGCAGCCGCTCGAGACGAGTTGTTGTCGGTTGGCGTTGGGTGGTTGAGTCGAATCGTCTTTGCGGCGAGCCGATCGTGAGACTGACACAATTGTGGTGCGGTGCGGGCCTCGCTAAAGTGCGGCACGTGATCGTGTCTGCCCTTGGCCGTCGACTGACATCAACTTCCCTTCTACCTTTTCTATACAACTTGAAGACAGCAGACTATGCTATCTTTCAGTCTATATTCTCTGAATTCCGGAGATAATTGATACATATATCTTGTTCGTAACATTTTCAAAATTGATCATACATTTATTTCTTCGTGATGGCTTAGATTCCCTCTTCTCGCTCTCCATCCTTCTATGTGCTCACCCGCCCAAGTACTCCTTGCGACTGGCCTTTCGGGCTCTGATGTTCTCCTCGTGCCAGTCGCAAGGAGACCATGGGTCGGGCTTGCACTCCTATTAAAAAAAAAATAGTCAGGTTTATCCGTATCATCCCAAGGCATGGCGCTCTTACCTTGCACTGGATGTCCAAACATCCTATTACCGGGCAAGCACCGCAACACTCGGGGCACACGAGCCTGCCGCAGCCTCCGGGGACGGAGCACATCGAAAATGTGCTCACGTCTCTAGCCAGGTGTCCAAGACAGTCGATGACGGTGAGGAGCTTTTGAGCCTCGGCCCGTTGCCTAGTCGAGCTGGCCTCGGTGGTAGACGTGCGACGAGCTGTCTCGTACACACAGCATGACCTCTGGCATACCGCACACGCTGATGTGCATCGAATGCACTTCAGGTTTTTAGCATACCAGTGCCGGGCGTCGTGATTCCCGCGTGCGGGCTTGGGGTCATCCGGCGAGTGCAGAATCATCTTGGTCCCGGTCACCTGTCGGACATACTCCATCTATGCTGAAATTAGTAGGGTTCATTGATAAGAAAGATGGATACAAGGCTTACTTTTCTGTGGAGTAAGTCGCTCGGGTAACCGTGAGAGGTGATGTCACTTTCGTCTAGGAAAAGTTAGCAGTGGCCAGACAGATGATACGGGATAGGATGTTCTTGTAGGAGCTTACCAGGCTTTGCCTTGCCCCCGAAACCACGCCTCTTTGGTGTCGTCTTGCCCTTTGCACTCTTCCTCCCCTTCTCCAGCCTCGTGCGGCTCATCTCCACCACGAATTGTGCCATTGAGGCGTTTTGGAGAACGTCCGGTGGATTTTCTTCCTCGTCTGAGTTCGAGGGTATGCCACCATGTGGGAGATGACCTTGTCTCTCGGCTTCGTTCTTCCTTATCTCTGAGATTAACTTGCGGAATTCAGGGTCCCTCCATGACGCTGACTGTGTACAACCTAGGGGTCGCACGCCGTTGGCAGTATCAGATTCGAGGTTGTCCTGCTGATGATACCGTCTCAGCCATTCCGGGATGAGTTCCTCGAAAGGGGGACGTGCAGTGACCGCATTAGAAGGCTCGCGATATGACCTTTTCAATAGTTGGGGACCTGCATTGCCGTCTTGAGAAATAACGTTGTCAGTGAATGGATAACTGAAGGTTGACCGGACAGGAGTTCTGAGATATGGCGCTTCGCCAACTATGTTGGAAGTTGTTGTATGGATTGGCGAGTCAAGAAGTCCGAAAGGGTCGGATTCATGGGCTAGGGGTGTAAGGGAGAAACCATCACTGGCCGTACGTGGACGGATTCGTAGGGATTGAAACTTCGGAATGAGGCTCTCGGGCGATTTCATATGCTTCCTGAATCTATTTGACAGGCTATGATAAACAGGAGGTCCCTTCTGTATGCGGTCGTGCCTTCTTACAGATGCTTCGCTGGCTGCCTTTTGCAACTCTGCTATTTCCGTTCTCGATCCCAGGATCGGTGTGTTTGTCTTTGCAGATTGAGTATCTCTTCGAATTTCTCGACGAAACCGCGGCTGTTTCGTCGCTCTGTGCCATGGGAATATCCTGTCGAGACCGGTCTCAGTAGTGTCTGTTTTACTTGAAAATGCTATGTCGCGTTCGAGAGATTTGAAATTCAGACCCAGACTGCCCGGGCTATCAACGAATGGGTCATCCATTACTTTTTTCGACAGTCGATTGATGCGGTCTCTTGCTGAAGTCAGATGAATTTGGAGTGTGGTTATTTGAAGAGCTACCTTTGCAGGAGCAGATTCAAGTGTCGAAGTTAGAAGATGAGACCTTAGAGAATTAGGTGTTGATGTCAAGCTAGCTCGTGGAAGGTATGTTTCATGAGATGAGGTATCATTCAAAGACAAAGGAATAGCATTAAAGCTAACTGAAGTAGGTCGTGCCCTGAGGAACGAGTGTTCCTCGAAATGTGGAATGTCCACCCTTCGACCAGACACACGAAGGCTTGTTGCTCTTGGAGAAGGAAGTTTACCGGGGTGATTTGCTTGGAAGGGAGAGCTCTCAATAGGGGAAACAGAACTTCGAGAAGGGAATGGTAACACGTTGGTACAGGTGTGTAGGTTTGAATGAAGAAATGACGTTTTCGTGACAAGATTATTGAATCTGGAATCCGATATGTCAAAATGCTTTTCTGGAGAATTTGAGTTGATGGTAGGTGTGCGTGTGAGGTTAAATCCAGAAGTGTGTCTGGGTTCAGACCGTAGTCTAAACAGAAGAGATTCGTCAGGAAAAGACTATCCGATCGAAAATTGGGCTCTAAGACCCGAGGAAGTTCTGTGTCGCTCCTGATTAAGCCCTGATATGCTTCTGGCGAACTGAGAGTGAGATTCTTAGGGGTGGGTTGGTTCCGCTGACTGGCAGTCCTCTCAGAGGAATCTACCTTCGAGACAGTGTTCATGCTGACTTTATTAGGCTCTGTTTCGAGGGATTTCGCGTGAAGACACTCGGGTGATACCCTTCTCTGTCTCAAAAAGAGCTCTCTTGGAGAAGTCTGGTCTGTTGAACTCCCCTTCGGTAGCGTATGACGGAACCAGCAGACTCTCCAGCTCCGATGCTCCTCAGTCTCCTGCAACTAATGCTATTATTGATCCTATTCACGGACGACCCCTGACGATGTCGCGACCGTCCTCGCTCTTCGAGGACGTCATGGGGAGACTCTGGTTCCATGGCACTCAGCTTCAGTCTTGGCTTCAGAACATGGTCACAATGGTTCCTAAACTCACTCTTGAATACAGGGGACCGAATACGTTTGATTCCTCCATCTCTAGAACTGGTTATTCCAATTGATCTAACATCCGGTTAGCAGTATGACTTACTGAGAAAATGGCCAAATTTCATGAGGGATATGCTCCTCAGGGGAGCTCCCGTGCTGCTTCCCGGGGACGACGTACTTCAGTAGATCACTGAATCTCTTTTTCCACTGCTCCAGCTTGAATGCAAATTTACTTAATTTGCTCACGTTCGTGATGGCACCATCGATCGAGACATAGTCTGGATCTCCTGCTTCTTCGAGTCCCGTGAAGAAAAGCTCGCAAACCCGTGCTCGTCCTTCCACTACTTCGGCCGGAATCTCGGGAATGGCGTATTTCTGCTTACTGTCATGGTTGTGGCGGGCTCGGCGAGATCTCGAAGGAGCAGCAGGATCGATTCGGGCAGATCTGATATCCAGGAGTGCCTCCCGCTTATTTGGAGTGTCAGTCAAACCGTATTTCAGTCACAGTTTGGAAGGATTTCGTCTACCTCAACATCCCGGAGGTGCATCGGGGATTCCTCAGGCTCGAGGTTTTCATTGGCAGCAGCAGGTGACGAGGGAATAGCTGTCATCACCGCTTCCTCAAGGGTAGCGACGTGTTCATCCGCTGAATAGGGGGAGATCGATTCGCGTTGCTCAGATGAGCTAGAAGGAAGGACTTTGGAGTTGCTATACTTGGCGGACTCCTCGGTACCATGATCCATTGTGTCCATGATCATTTGAAGGTGTTTCTCTTTCAGTCGCAATGTGAGATGGTAGACGATCCGAATCGCAGATAGGGTCTTATTCCGCAGGACTTTTGCCTTCTGTCCGAGATGTATTCGATAATTGCTGAAGATCGAAGGAGGTCAAAGGATACAAGATTCAGAACGCAGAGGCAAGACTGAATATGGAAGCAATGTCAGCCCTTCGTTTCTGAGACAGAGACTCTTGAAGAGGTTGTCCGTCTTGGTTATCAGCCGAGTTTAGAGACGTCTCGCAGAACTCAATATTCTATTCAAATGAAAGACGATGCTGCTCCAAGTTCCATACCAGATGAGAATGAGAAGTGGTACAGATGAACAAAGTCCTTTACAGACGGGGGACAAAGATGAGGATGGTTGAAGTGCGGAGGGATGGGACTCCTGAGGAGAGAAGAGAGATGAGAAGAGACTCGGAGGGGTAGAGGAACGCTTATGATTGAATGTCCTACATGTGGATTAACAGACGAGAAGGGTTAGCATCGATTATGTCGTCGGGGTCAACGAATTGCAAATAAAGCGGCTGGTTGTGATCTCAGAGCCAGAGTTCATACCAGCTGTGTATGTGATCACAGCAGATGGACAGACAGAGTGAGTACAGGAGCTACAAATGCACATGGCTGTTTCTAGTCTTCAAAGGATATAACTAACGAGATGAATAGAATGATTGAACATATACATTCCCACAGCAGAAGGTGAGTATAAACATTCACAAAATGGCAAACCAAATGTTATACACCGCACCATATTGCCATGAACATCATGGAACAGCCAGAGAATGAATGATATGGAGTGCACTACTGGACGACGTTGATGTGCAGAAGATCCTTCCTTTATCAGGTCCTTAATGTTTAGAGCACCGGAACAAAGATCCAATATGATACCGTTAGTCAAGATTTCATTGAACTATATACATACCATGCAAGACTTATCATCACTAGAGCTCCAAGAAAAGAAGTGACAGGAGAAAGAGAAATAACAGGAGCCTGAGACTAGGATATCGAAAAAATCGAAATATCAACAGCAAGTAAAAGCAAATCTTCATGGAGGTCCATTTCATATGCTTCGTTCGTGTAGCAGGCCATTGCTCGTCTTCTCCTGGCACTTGGAAAGTGTCTTGTGAAATGGGGTATGATCAATACAATAGTCACTTCTAAGAGCAATAAATTCAAAAGATATGTATCAGCCAAATTTGCCTATGAGAAGATACTCTAACCGCTATTATATTGCATTTTAACAGCAGGAGACCTCGAGAGGGATCTATAAAAGTTTACCGCTTTCGGGATTTCGTGATACAGTGCTAGGATCTAACTCACGACCTGGATACCATTAGTCAGTATCGTACTTCTTGACCGCCCGGGATAGCTCTCTTCTGGAGATGTAATAGAACTAGAGATCGGTCATTCATAGCTTCGAAAATCTACTGGACATAGGCGATTATTTGAATCATGGGACGTACAGAGTCTACAATCGGCAAAGCAGGTCCCTTGATTTGCAGAGAAAAGAGGCTACAGAATCTGACCTCAATCAGGATTGATGTTGCTCAAAATGCTGCCCTACATCGAGGTCTGGACAAAAGAACCAAGAAACTGGACTATCTCGAATAGCTAATCGAGGTGACTTGCCAACAACCCTGGACAATTTTACAAGTTCGCAAGATATGAAGAATGGAGTTTAAGCTAGAGGCTCTGTCGAGGATATACAAAAGAAGCAAAACAGCAGATCTCCTGCGTAACGCCTCAACTTGCCAAGAAAGGGAAAAGGATAGCAAGGATAAAAACAAAATGCGTAACTCTTTTTGTAAATAAACACCGTCCTCTCCTGCAGCAAAAAAAGGCCATCCATAATGGCATACTCAAGAGCTCTAACGCCACGGCGATGTATATCTAAAGGAACTAGTATGATCCAGAAGGGGCTGAGGAAAGGTCTTTTTACTGAATTGAAACTGGATAGGCCTTGTTTTCGTGATCACATCAGAGGTCGTCGACATGTTTCTTTGCTCATCACGACTGCTTTAAGAAGAACAGTAGTCTCGAGTCTAAGTCATGGCATGCGTCCTCGTCCACTCCCTTGCAGTCTGGATCGCAGCAGGTTCGTCTTCCTTCCAACGCTGGGCAACATCGTTTGCGAGAGGATCATCTGGGTTGGGAGCTCCAAGCAGAGCCTGAATGGAAAGGAGAATAGTACGGATCTGCAAGGCGGGAGACCAGTTGTCTGGATAGGAGTCAGCTTAGGTACAACAGAAGGGAAACAGTTATTCGCTGTTCTTACTCTTCAGCACATCCAGACAGATTCTACCCAGTCGATCAATGTTGGGGTGATAAATCTTGGTGAGGAAGCGAATCTTAGGAGGAGTCATGGGATAGTCGTCGGGTAGAAACAGTTCGAGTCTGAAGATACCACCTGCACCACCGTGAGCTAGAGCTCTCAAGAGGATATTCACATGTAACCCCATACCTTCATATGGAGACTGCGCAGGTCCGTGGATCGTGACATCAAAATATCGCAAGTTATCTTCGTGGGGCACAGCGTTAATTCCAGGGACCCTGCGGATATTCCTTTGGTGAGAAGAGCTCTCAGGATGTTTTTGATACCGGTCAACTCACGGTTCCGCCATCAGGCGTTCCGTCTCCTTCACTATTCTCTTTGGCAAAGCCATTTTGTCGGTATGAAGGAAAGCTTAAGCAGCCCTGTCAAAACAGTCTCAATATTGTTTTAAGATAGAGCAATATTGAGAAGTTCGTTCTGAAACTTCGGAATCTCGTCTCCACTCTGCAACGGATAGTTAGTTGACCTCCCGACCGTGCTAGGAGTCACTAGTTGTGATGAAATTTAAGTACTTTTTTAAGTGTGAGTTGTAGATTATGGTGAATACCTTGCAGGTATGAGGCTGATAAGGTATCACCAAGAACAGCTCCCCAAGGCTTCAGATGAGGGACGTAACAGAGGGAGGGGCATCTCAATCTGGTCTGTATCGTCTTCCGTAGTCCGGAGAAAGGAACATCCCACTATCCGGTATCCGATTGAACCATGTGTGCAAGCTTCATCACGTGCGGTGATCCATGGCCTTCTCCACAGTGTGTTGACCGACTATCTCCATACAATCGATGAAGCTCGGACTTCATTTGTAAAAAGAAGGTACGTAGACTATATGGCCAGTTCCCTCCTACTCAATTGCGCTACACATTTGAAGCACCATACAGACAAATTGATCTAATTCGCTTCATTTCCAGGTCACACGCTTCTTTTCTATTTCGGGCCGCGCGATGAACTCGTATCGCCAAAGCAGCTAGATGCTTAGATAAACCGTTGAGATACAGCATCGGATGATCGATATGAGACAGCCGCATATGGCTACCCTGCGCGGTTCTCCACCTTTACGTTCGTTCTGTTTCGGCGATCGATCGGCATCTTGAAGGTCTCCGTGCTACGGCTGGAGGTTGATTCGACTGCTTCTCTGAACTGCGTCCTCGTGAAAGCGTTGCCGCTGGTGGAGGGGATTTGCCAAATGTCTAGTCCTGCAGAGTCAAGGACGTCAAGGACGGTAACTTCGGCCTTTGAGAGTCCAACCTTTGGCGAAGACAGTTCGTTCCATGTGGAGCAGCCAGTCGGTTCCGCGTCAATATCTCCATGTGGGCGCGACGTCGTTCTTGCCTCAAAGGAAGGTCTTCATATCATTGACCTTGATTCTCCATACTCGCCCCCTCGATATCTCCCGCATCACACGCCATGGGAGGTCGCAGATGTACAATGGTCACCGTTCGCGGTGCGCGATTACTGGGTTGTGAGTACGTCGAACCAGAAGGCATTGGTGTGGAACTTGGCTATGAAAACACAAGAGAACTCGATTGAACATGTGTTACACGCTCATTCGCGAGCAATTACGGATATCAACTTCTCCGCCCACCATCCGGACACACTTGCTACCTGTGGAGTTGATAGTTTCGTCCATTGTTGGGACCTCCGAACTCCTGCAAGACCTGTCATATCCTTCTCCGATTGGTTTGCTGGTGCAACTCAGGTCAAATGGAATAGGCAGGATCCCGATGTCATTGCAAGCTCTCATGATAAATTCCTTAGAATCTGGGATAAGCGAATGGGCGCATATCCGATCAAGTCCATTGAAGCCCACGATACCAAGATTTATGGCGTTGACTGGAACAGAGTGCGTCGTGGAGCTATTACAACCTGCTCTTTGGATAAGACGATCAAGTTCTGGGATTACACTGCCGAAGGTGAAATTCCTGAGAAGGTAATTAAGACTACATTTCCGGTCTGGCGTGCCAGGAACACCCCTTTCGGCTGGGGCGTGTTGGCCATGCCGCAGCGTGGGAATAGTGATCTTCACCTTTACAGCCGGCGAACGCCAGAAGGAGCCCAGATATTCGACCCTGACGAGGCCCTTACTTTGGTGCATAGCTTCGCTGGTCATAAGGGCCAAGTGAAGGAATTCCTATGGAGGGCTCGTGGAGCAGTGATAGATGGCATCGATCACAGGGAATTCCAACTTGTCTCTTGGGGCACTGATAGGGAGCTTCGCTTGCACAGAGTCGACCCTGAGGTACTACGAGGAGTCGGCTACGAAAAGGGGAAATCATTCGTTCCCACACTGAATATCACTCGTAAAGGCGCCGCGTATAAGACGTACCGTGATGAGCCTCTCGACCACGATTTCGCTGAATTGTTCGAGTCCCAGCCTACCTTGTCTTCGGGGCGTCAGCTTCCGGGCCAGTATCGCCCGCGGACCAGCGGAGGCATAGGCATGAATAATGTCGCGCTGCGTTATTCTCGCCCCTGGAGACAAGGCGGCCAGCTGGATTCAAGAGTCGGCATGCAAACACGTTCTAATGTCAGGGCTGATACGAACCCCATCTCGTGGATGCGGGGTGTGAAAATATCTGGCTGGGATATCGAGACCCTCGGGGATGAAATAACACACGTTGGAGAGATGTTTACTAAAGTTGTGTTTGAATCCGTCGATGTCAGACAGCGTAAGATAACGGTTTCACTGCATGGACCGTGGGGCCCTGAAGGAGCTTCTTTGTTTTTGAAAGTGGATATGAAGTTCCCCAGGGAATATCCTCGAAATGCCATTCCAACCTTCAATGTCCAAAAGACATCGGCAGTGACTGACCAGCTGGCGAATAAGATCGTCTCCGAGCTGCGCACGATCGCAGAAACACATCTTGCGAAGAAACGTGGTTGTTTAGAAGGGGTGCTGCGGTACCTCTTAGGAGAATGCAATCTCGAAGAGAGTGTCGCGTGGGTCCTTGGTGAGACTGCAGAGACAGTGAAGTCACCTGTCACTGGTGCAATAGAAGGTGAAGAGTCAAGCGATGAGGATGAAGAGATGGGCCAGTTCCAGAATCAGGATCTAGGAATGAGCTCCGAACTCCTTCGACCTGTGAACGCAAATGTTATGGTGCCGGTTGCGAAGGCATGCGGTGCGCTCTGGGCCAACGATGGTCGGCTTGTTTGCTTTTTCCCACCCAAGAAAGATAAGCAGAGCGCTGTATTTGACAGCCTGGGATTTAGTGAGATGACGAGGCTGTCACGAGCCGACAAAGTCTTTGAAGGATTTGGTCGCCTCCAGACGAGTTCACCAGGACCGAGGACAAGGACCGGTACGGGCACAGGAACGGGAACGACGATCACTATTACAGATGATGGCACATCCGACTATTCTGACGACTCCTCCGTCGCATCATCGAGTTCATCTGGGTCTTCCGACCTTCTTACTGGCCTCCCAAGCCGCTTTCCGGCACCGCAGACCTGGCGTAGTGCTGGAAGTCTGGCATTCCGTCAGGCACGCTCTACAGACAACTCCCAAAAATCCACGAACGGTGTTGGTACTGTGAGGTCGTCGGACGCTCCACACAACATAATTTCTATTCACGACTTTAATTACCTACTGCCTGCAAAGAGGGAATTAGCAGCCCAGTATCGGATATTTGGGAAAGGCGCCGATGTCTGTGCACATAACGCAGCTGTGGCTGCAGACGCAGGATACCACGACCTGGCCCAAGTCTGGGGTCTAATTAAATTAATCCTGCACAATCAGGTTCCCACCGAGCTAGAAATTACTACAATTGCAAAACTTGCAACTACAGGCGACATGAAGAGAAAGGATAGTGGTGTTGATTTGAGCTATGACAATTCTAAGATCTCACCGGAAGTGGCAGCTTGCAGCAACATCCGATGGGGAGAGCATCCGCTCGGCGGTCGCTGGCTTGTCCCTGCCCTCTTCGATCATTTCGAAAGAATTGGGGATGTGCAGATGCTTGCGATGCTTTCTTGTATCTTCCAGGAGTCTGGAACCAGGAAGATCGCTCCTGCTAAGCTGCATCGCCGAGACAATGCAGCATCCCCTCATGTTGAAGCCCCAACTTTCTCGCTGGACTTCAACTATTCTAAACCAGTGTCTCATAGATCACAGGCGACAACTCCGATTACGATTGCTTCAAAAGATAGCCACAACACCCAAAGCCCTGGTCGTTCATCTGCAGAATTCTTGCGAGGCGACTTCACGCCGCCTTTCTCTACGGGAACGACACCTCCTGTTACGTCTCGAGCGGGAGCTATAACAGCAGATAGGAAGAACAACTTTCAAGGCCTTTCAATTTCTGCTTCTCCAGATCACCACTCGGTTCCACGAAGCAGCTCTGGCCTAGGTTCCGCTTTGGCGTCATCCCTATCCCGGTCTTTTACCTTTGGGCCTTCATCGGCCTCACCTCCAGCGGGCGCAATCAACAAAAAGAAAGCGAGTCCGAACGGTAGCCTGAACACTTCTGTTGGCCCAGGAGCGTGGACTACTAGCGGGTTCTTCAGTCGGGCCGCGTCGGCGATTCCTGATTATTTGACAACATCTGGCACGATAACCTCACAGGCTCAATCTGATGATGCTGAGAGTGAGAGACGTCCTCAGCTCGCGAAACAGCCTCTAAGGATGAAAATAATGTTCAAAAACCAAGACTCATTCGACAGTGACGGAAACAGTCATAACACTTTCCTTGATAACACGAAAGATTGGCTGTACGGCTCTTACCGGGCTGCGTATGCCCATCTATTGTTCATATGGGGATTGCCAATTCAACGCAGCGAGGTACTTAAAATTAGTAGGATAACAGATAGTACCGTCATTCCGCGTGTTGGCCGTCGCAGTTCTCGCAGTCCTCAAGACTCCCTGTCCCTTCCGACGTCCAAGCGCAAAGAGTCACCATCACCTCTGCTTGCTGAGGCCAACCGGGGATTGGACATTCAAAAACACTGCACTAACTGTGGTTACGCGCTTCAGCTATCTGTCTTCGCGCCTTTGCCAAAGAAGCATACGACGAATGGAAAGGTCACTACGAATCAGTCAGCCTTGAAGTGTCCGAACTGCAAGCCAGTGCAGCCATTGCCCACGAGACTCCCATGCGTCATATGTGGTGAGATTGTGGATGGAATGTTCACGCCGTGTCTGAATTGCGGACATCTTAGCTGCTTCGAGTGTCACCAGCAGTGGTTCTTGAGGACTCCTGATGAGCTGACAGGAAATAACACGCAGAATGTAGCACAAAGCGGCGGTCACAGTGTGCAACTATGCCCTAGTGGTTGCGGCTGTGACTGCTCGGAACATGTGGTATACGAGGTGCTCCTGCCTCCCAGCCCTGCGCTTGAGCAAGATGGAGACAGCAGACGCAGCTCGAGGAGCAGATCACGTCGCAGAAGGACCGAACTTTCCCCAGGTGGCAGTTCTTCTCATGTGTCACTTAAGGCTGGCCACGATGAGGATGACTTGGACATCTGGCGCGCTTCACCATTTGCATCTCTTGCAAGAGGCCTGGGTGGCGGCCTGAGTCGTGGCCTGACTTCCAAGGATGATAGAAAAGAGTCTCCGGTACCAAGCGCCGCTAAGCAAAAGAAGAGCGGGCACCAGCGGGCGCGAACGATACGTTAACTAAGTCATATACCACAGCTCTTATAAACATGGTGATCCCTCAATGGAGTTAGTTGCTTTACGCTTTTGTTTCTTCTGGTTCAATACATGCATTTTAGCGCGGCGTTGGATTGGCCACTACGATCAGAGGAGCAAAGGATATGATCATTTGATGTACTATTGGTGTGCTGTCCGTCTATGGTTGGGTTTATACTGCTTGCCTGATTGGATATGTACAATAATTAGTGAGCTTGATGATACCTATGATTGGAGTATGCATGGCTATAGAATAATGGTCTTACAGGATGACGTGTCGGTCACATCTTGAAGCCCCATTTGATACCAAACATTAAGCCAATGCAAGTGCTATTGGACATATCCGGCTACATGCATCAAATCCATTGTCTCTCAGATAACCAATATTGATCTAGTCTAGCGCGTCGTCTGCTAGATTCGGGCAAGGCTGCCATTAATAGCCACCGCATCTATATTCCAAATGACAGATACGTCAGGCTGTCTTCTCTACGTATGTACAATGCCCGACAAAAACCGAAACAGGCCCAGCATCCCTCCCAGCCCAGCTGAATCTATATACAAAACATGTCATCATGCCCATGAAAAACCTTCAGCACACTTAGAACCCATCCCCTATCTTGCTCAATGGTATATTCTTCGGCACAACAAAAAGCGACGTTGCCTCAACACAAAGCTTCCCATTCCCATCACGAACCTCGCCTCTCATATAAGCTTTCCGATCCGTACTTAGGAGCTTGTCCAAGCTCGCATGTACAGTATAGTAACGGTCCCCAGAGACCGGAGCCCGATAGTTGATGTCGAGATTTGCCGTCACGCCCGTTTGGGCTGGGAAGCTGCGGATAGCGACGCGACCGAATGTCTCGTCTAAGACGGTCGCGAGAATACCGCCGTGCACGATGGTGGGCCAGCCGTCGAGACCGGACCCGAAGTAGACGACGTTCACGACGGTCTTTTCTTTGTCGTTGAAGAAGATTTTCTGGGTTGATTTAATTAAATTCATTAGCTCCTCGTTCAGGTATTTTTTTGTCATTATCAAGAAACCAGTGATTCAAGTCAAAGCCATGGCATGAGACTAAATAGGGACGACACCAACCTGCAACGCCAACCCTCTACTCCCCTTCAACGCCCCCGACGTCAACCGATGTTCTGCCCGCTCTTCCGAAAAATTGCTATACGCCGTCCATTCCTCATAGTCCGGATCATCCCGCAGCTGTTTCACAATCGGCAAACGTTCATATGCAGCTTCGATATCTTTCGTTCGCAAAACGTCTTCTTCCGTACCAGGTATCGGGGGCGAGGCCATTAGCTTCTCTATTCGACTACCCGTCGCCAGTCCCATACCACCAAAGAGAGCAATGTAGAGTAACGTGCGGAGGCGGCGCGAGCGGGTAGATTGATGCGGTTGCGCGCCTGATGTCGTCGTCGTTGTACTATTGTATCTCTTGGAAAGGAGCTGTAGTGATCTTAGTGCTGCTGTCAACGGACGTCGCGGGACGGCCTGTTTTAGCAATTGAGCTTGTAGACTCCTTGTGAAGGGCATTTTGGCTGCGACGGTCGTCAATGTTGCGGGTGATTGTAACAAGTCTGCGGAGTCCTTGGATATCGTCCTAAACCGAGGCTTAATGTCTATAGTCACGTGTACTCATTCCCCCCCAAGTAATGAGATTTCTTTTTGGTTACAATACAACATGGCTTGATCATAATCTAAATGAAATTCGTATGTTCTAATTAATTCATGATTCTAGCTCATCTAGACGCATCACATGACATGTCGATCTGGCGTGAGTATTTAAAGCAAGTGAAGCTCAAATAATGCAGCCGCAATGCTGAATGATCACTGCTTGATCTCCTCGGCAGTAGGGAGGTCGATAGCACGATAGAGGAGGATCAACGCAGAATGCGACTCACCTGAGGGAAAGATGTCAGCAAGGAGAAACGAATCAGGGTCTGCATGAAAAGTACTTACCACCTCCGGACAGAGTCTCGATCTTCTCAACCTCCACCTCGGTCACTTTGTCATCGTTGAACCACCACCACTTGCCATCTTCCTCTCGCTTCTTACCACCGGGAGCCTTAGGGTCGTCGACAAGGCGCCCTTGTTTTTTCACGTATGCGGTGTAGTGGCCACTATCAGCACTGGCACCTTGGTGGGTGATAACTCCCCGAAGCTCGTACAGGCCCGATTTGTTCGATCCCTCATCAGTAATGAGCTTCGGATCGATAAGTTCGAATAGTTCCTTCTTTGCCTTGGCGATTGAAGCTGCTCGCTCAGCCTCATACTCCTCATCCGTCTTAAAGACATCGGTCATGGCGGTATCCGGATCCTTTGCCTCTGGGTTCTTCTCAGACTCCTTCTGTTCCTCTGCAGCCGCCTTCTTTTGTAACGGCTCGGGAGGGGCGTTTGCTCCAGCTTTCTGAGCTTCCTCGCGCTGATGAGCAATCTTTTGTCGCTTCCTGGCGCGCTCGACATCCTGTTCATCCTTGCGGATCTCCCGAACCTTGTCCCTGACGGGGATGAGTTGTTTCTGAAGCTCCTCGGTGCAGAACTCCACAGCATCAAGCTCTGCAGGAAAAGTGACTTTGCGCATGATCTTAGCCTTCTTCTGGGTTTCACGTTTCCAGAAGAACCTAACAAAATGCACTGTCAGGTATTTGGGCAAGCGGGAGATGCGCGAGCTCTTCGTGTAGATTGCATCTCGGCCTAGGGTCGGGGAATTCTTCTCGATCTGCTCCTTGAGACCATCCAAGATGCCATCTCGGAGGTGGTTAGTCTCCTTGTTGATGTGGCAGTCTAGTTTCAAGAAGGAATCAGAAGTCTTCACGGGTTCTTCGCCTGCCTCCTTAGCCGCCGGGTCATCGCACTCAATAACAGATTCCATCCGACCAGCGAGATACTTATCGATAAATGAGATGTCGCTGGCAGAGTCGCCTTCGCCTTCTTTGATTAGCAACCTGTGGCGCAACTGGCTGATAATCTGCGACCAAGCTTCTTCCGCATCCTGTTGGGCATATCCATGACCATTCTTAGCCTTCTGCGCAAACTGGGGGAAAGCAGTCCGCAGAGCATTCAAGAACATGAGTGGCGGAAATCCTTCCTGCGTCTCAGACATCTGCTTGTACAGGTCCCGTAGGGCGGCTGTCAGATCCATGGACGCACCCAACCCTCCGAGGCCGAATGTACTGAGGTCTGAGAGTCCAGCAGGACCAGTACCAGCACCGGTAGAAGGCTTGTACTTGAGGAGTTCTTCTTGAAGCTCGGGCATACTTTTCAGCGTCTGAAGCGTCGCATTCAAGTAGCAAGTGTTTCCGAGGTTCTGCAGGCCCGCAGGAGTAGCACCATCCGCTCTAGCTGCCTCAGCTTCCGTCATATCCTCCAAGAATTTGACCGTATCTTTCGGTCGTCCCAGACTGACGTCCGCCCCCGCTCCGGACGGTGTGCCCATCATCATGAAGGTCTGTCCGGGCTTCGCGTTGAGAGAGGAGAGGGGAGTGTCATCCTTAAGCTGGCCACCCTTGACCAAGATCTTCTGCCTCTCTGGCTCAACTCCAGTCAAAGAGTAGAGTTGGTATTTGAAGGTCTCGCCATTTGACGTCGGGTCAAGCTCGACTTCATAACGTTTGCCCTGGTGCTTGACAATGACTACATACACGCTGTCAGCAATGCCTGCATTTTATAAGAGCTCTTAAGAATTCGAAATACATACCTTGTATCGTCGCCATGGTGAAATTTGGAGTTGAAAGATGGCAAAGAGCTCACCCTTGGTAAGATGGGGGTATAAACAAGCGCCACCGCAGCTTATGAGATCGTGGGGCAGAAAGTGCAAACCGCGCAAACATCCCCAACATCCACGGCGGACACGCATTGGTGGTCATCCAGAACGACGCTGCCTCCAGAGTGTCTTGGAGCACCAGTCTTGAAGCTCCTGTCAGGCAACTTTGTTCTCCATCAAGCCGCATGCAAGATTGGAGCTTCTCCAAGTTTACATCTACTTTCCGAAATCTAAATAACCCGTTTAGTGGGAAAGGGGGCGTCATCGGTGGTTCCGGCCCAAACAGCGGTAGCTACATCGACTAGGGAGTACAGCAGACCCCTCTTCTACGTTGTTCGCTATGGTATGTGGAATGACAGTGATAACCACTTATCGATACTGAATTATTTCCAGTCTCAATCGCTGCGACCTTACCTTCAATGCGTCCGGTCGTCCCTGACCGCTGCGCTCGCTATCTCCAACTTCGCATCGCAGACGTCCGAAAGACACAATGTCCCAGAGATCGAAGCTGCCACCTCTCCAGAAGTTCTGCTGAACCCTCTCACGGTGGCCCGTAATGAGAACGAGAAAGTCTTGATCGAGCCTAGCGTCAACAGTGTCCGGGTTAGCATCCGAATAAAGCAGGCAGACGAGATCGAACATATCCTTGTGCACAAATTCACCCGATTCTTGACGCAACGCGCGGAGTCATTCTTCATCTTGAGACGGAAGCCGGTGAAGGTGCGCTGAGCGAGTCTCCGGATATATACCAACGATTGCTGACTGTAGACAGGGATACGATATCTCCTTCCTGATCACGAACTTCCATACGGAAGCCATGTTGAAGCACAAGTTGGTGGACTTTATTATCCAGTTCATGGAAGAGGTCGACAAGGAAATTTCCGAGATGAAGCTTTTCGTATGTCGTCCTGAGTATCATTATTGGCGAAGGCCAAGTTACCAAGTTCATACGGTCAGACGCTAACCATGTATAGTTGAATGCGCGTGCCCGTTTCGTAGCAGAATCTTTCTTGACTCCGGTGAGTATTATCTTATTTCTGTGGCATATTATCTCTATCTAACTTTATTTCTATAGTTTGACTAAGGCGCTGGCCTGCCTTCCATCATATTCCTGGCGAATGAATAATACATGACTTTCGATGTATTCCAGTCACAGTTCATGTACAGATTTCAAGCTGGCATAGAGTTTCCAGCAGATACAGCTTCTTCTAGCGTCAATCTTTATCCTGTAACCGGAATCCTCCCGCCTAGGCGAGTCAACAAGTCCGTTATATGTCCGTACTGCCATTTTACCTTTATCGAATACATCAGAAAGTTACCATTACACGAGCCGCGATCCGGCAATCCCCATCCTTCTAGTCACCATATCAGCCGATACGTATTGGTTCCTCGTATGTTTTTCGGTGAGTAGACGGGCACTTGAGCAAGGCACCGCTTGCATACCTCCTGTCCTATTATCATCTATTACGGCTATTATTTCCCCTAAAATTTCTTGATATCGGTTAAAACGTTTGATGAGGCTGGTGCCATGTTCTACCACAATCGTTTCGCCATTTCTGCGATTTCCTATTGACGGCCGGCAATGCTGCAGAGTCTACATGCGTCAATTTGTATTTCATCTATATCTTGATGCACTGATTAGGAGATCAACTCCCGATATTGCTTTAGCTAGTGATTCGTATTCCATGCCCGATTGCAGTTGCGCATGCTGTTATAGGAGCCCTAGGGAATATTATTCGCTCATTGTCCAGTTCTTCCTTTGTATTGCTAGTCCTCTGCTCCTTTCACGCCTATGTCCCTGGTTGTTGTTTCCTTTATCTTTGCCTGCTGACCCAGAGATTCTATGCCGTTGGTAGGTTGATTACAGCCCAGCCAGTTCGTGATAAGGGTTGCCTGCTGTGCTCTTCCAAGCAATATATAGGAGCTCGGCGATGCTCCCATCACTGTGAATTCTCTCACCATGTGCCACTTACTCAGATATGAGGCCTCACAGCAGGGTTCACGCCGAGATATCCAATGTTACGTTTGGCCAAGCCACGTTACGTTCAAGGATAGACTTCTCATGAACCTTTACACGTCAACAGGCTTTCTGCTTCTTTTCCTAAACAGACATCCTCTGCACCTCTCCAGCAGATCAAACTTTGAGAAGAACAGCGCTGTTAGCCCTTGACTGGCTCCGAAGACACGTCACAGTAAGTCTCTTGGTCAAGTATCCTGCTATATGCTTTAGACTCTGCTTACTCTAATATGGAGCTGCAGACTCGCCTCTGTGTTGTAGAGAAGGAAGCCCTAGGGACCTGAAAGGCCTTCCGTCTTCAGACTGGCATGGAGTCCTCAATCGATAGCGCCGACGAGGTAGACTGGTTTCCTGAGAGGCCCATGCCATCGGACGTGGCCAGTGAGCCAGGGGAGTACTACCTCGACTCCGTGCCTGCCAGGCATCCCAGTCACATTGCAGGACTCAGATGCAGCCGTACAGTTTGTGTGGAGCTTGGCATATCCCCCGATGATTACAGCCGTGCCGACTTCTGCGCAGCTATGATCGAAATGGCAGGAAAGGACTATAAATTCCAGAAACTTGAAAGTCCCACCACCATCGGAGAGTTTGGCACAGAAGTACCTAGGAGACGCTTCTCTGACGTAGGAGACAAGAGCCGTCCCTACCTCGAGGATATTACTGTTGGGGAGTCGGCTTCTGAATGTGGAAGGGGGGATATCACTTTTTCTGATGAGCATGTTAATCAGGGCGGAGAAGATGTTAACTCCAGCCCAGCTGGCTCAGTGCCAGTATCAAACAACACTGATGTGAACCCAATGCTCTGGCGGACCCCGACGAGATCACCACCGGTGAAAGAGACACACAGCGATCCTACAACACCAGAATCTCCTACCATGTGCTCTCTCACCAGACTGTTCAACTTTTTCTCTTCGCCCACTTGTCGAATTGTGACTGGATACAGGATGGAACAATCTGTCTTAAGAGACGATCCGTTCACCGTTCCAGGACATCCACCTGCTCGCCCTCCACCTCCTCCGCGTGGACCACAGTTGACCTCTTACGGCAACCAGGTGTCGCACTCGATCCCGTCGACTGGATACAGCGTAGCACCTCATCCCTATATGCCCATCAACCAGAATATGGCACCTTACGGCTATGTTCAGGGGTCATGGGATATGAGCTCTCATCCTGGCACTAATGGGCATCTTTTCGTTCCTGCTTCTGTTGCACCTATCCCCATGAACCAACAGTTCTATCCCAATCTCATGCCAGCTCCTTTGCGACCTTCACGTTCTGCACGTCCCACGCGTCCTGCACCGAGTCCTCATCCTCCAATTTACAACACCCTGGAAAGTCCGGCCTCGTTCATTTCCTCTATGGCTCCTACTCAGCAAACTCAGGTGTTGAAGGCCCTCGAACAACATCCCGAGGATACAGTTCCTCAGAACTTACCTGTGGTCGTGCCTCCCAGTGCAGCCAGTATCGACACTGTTGCCTTTCCAACTGAGATGCCTATTGGCAGCCTTGTTCATTTTCAAGGGCCACCTACTGCTGGTGTGGTGAAGATCGGTAATGTAATTGACCCCTTTCCTTCTCCTGTATGACATTGTTTGAGAGTTGGCCGCTTCTCCAAATAGATGTTGGTTGAAAGTAGTTGGCTGATTAGGTGTCAAGATCCCCTATGGAATCACCAAACAGGAAGTCATGCAGTTTCTCGGCCGCCAGACACGTCTTTTGAATCGAGACCCAGGATCTGCTATCCACATCATCATGGAGCGTTCCACTGCGAAGACCATGGACTGCTATGTTGAATTCGAGACTCCTGAAGACGCACGGGACGCTGTGAGTCGTATCAACAGTGTCTATGACTTCGGTCGTCCTCCCCGCCTGGGCGCTCGTCATGTCGATGTTGAAGTCAGCAGCCAAGATGCCCTTCTCAAGGAGTTATTCCCACGTGCGAAGTGCGTTGTTTGGAGGGACGGGAGACCTCAAGTCATGCCGAATACCGACCCCTATTCGACTGGTTTCCAGGGATTTTTCACCGGTGAGGAAATGGTCGGCATGGTCCGTCATGCGGAGACTCCCCAGCGTGTAAGTATTGCTCCATGATTGCTGTAGTAGCTGGATGTGATGCTGAATTGCCATGCCATCAGTCCCCTTTCGCGGCCAAGTGCCCTCAGCGCACTTATGAGTGTATGATCAGCACTCTCTACAAGGTGAGTGCTTCTCTCAAGAATAGATCCATCTGCCCACATTCTCACACATCGGTATAGTTCCCATGGCATGCTACCAGGCTCTACAGCGTCGATGACCGCAACACCCTATTCAATGCGTGCGATCGTCAGCTGAAGGCTTTGGTAGCTCGAGTCAAGCGAGCCCGTACTATGGGTCTTGACTATAGACTGGTGCGCGACCTTCTCTACGCCGGTCTGAACTGTCCTGCTTTCAACGAACGCATGAAATTCACACTTTCCGTTCACTCAGAGAACCCCCATGAGATGATCAAGTTCCCTGATTCTGGGAAATACTTCCCCTTTGACACTCTCGTCAGAATGCCTGGCTTTGATGAGCCGACCCTCATGGTCTGTTGTCACACCCCTTTCACCTCTATTGCTCCCCCCAAGTCATCTGAACTGATCATTAATCCTTTCCTGCAGTATTATTCCAGTCTGATCGCCAAGGGTGTCCTCCAGGAGGATCCTGGCACTGAGGATCTGCCAAACACTTACCCTACTCATGGCTTCCAGCTCGCATCACCTTACGGTCGCCTCTGGCTCGAGTGGAAGAAGGAGGTGGTCAAGAAGAAGACCTGGGAAGACGCCGTTCAGCACGAGATGCTCGTCCTGACCAATCTGGTCCTGAACGGCTGGATGAGGGCCGAGCGAGAAAGGAGCGGCGCTCCTCCACCTCCCACTCCTGGCTCACTGCCCAGACCTAATACTGCCTCGACCAACGGCCGAACTTCCACCGACGGATCAGGATCCATCATCGTCCACGGCCACCTTTCGCAGCCGACTCCTGCTTCCAACAGCAGCAGCAGCGGCAATTCCGTCCGTCGCCCAAGCGAGATCCTGAGCCAGTGCCGCGCTCATAGCCGCAACGGCGGTCATACCAACTTCAACTTCCCTGCGTTCCTGGCAGCGAACGGATTCTCTTCCCACCGCAGCGACCTGACCATGTCCTCGCCTGCTCGTCTCCCACCTCCCATCGAGACCGACCACGAGCAGGGCGGACTGGCCGTTCCGGACCGAGACCCTCGCCAGCAGGGCCCATACTCGAGCTAAATCTCGTTTCTTTTTTCACTTCAATTCCACCTCTCCAGTCAGTTAACGTCTCGTCACTGAAATGGAGTCCTTCGAGCACGAAATCAGGAACCAGATGAGACGGAGGAGTCCTCCGGGACACTTTAATCTCTGGAACCCTTTCGCATCGTGGATCGCATATCGCTTTTCTCCCGCCTCTTTAGGGACATAAGCAATTGAAGATCGATTTCTTCTCGACTTCTCTTTTCCAGTTCCCCCTTTTCTTTTGGGTTCGTTTCAATGAAGTTTGTTTTGTCTGTTCTTTCCAGCCTCCACCTTATACGATTACGACTGTACCAAAGTACATAAATCGTAAGGTTGGAATTGAAGGATTTCTCGTTTTAAAAAGTACCAAAAAAAAGAAGGATGAGTGTTAATGATGATCGATGAAAAAAGAAAAAGAAAATGAAGATGAAGATACCAGTTGGTTTGTTTTTTTTAATTAAAATGTCAATTCAAATGGAATGAGCCGCTGGTCTGAATGACCTGATGCGGAGATTCGTTTTATTCTCCTTTTCCTCTCGGGTGAACTCTATTCATCAGTTCTAGAAGTAATAATGATCTAGTCAGATAGTTTCCAGTACGTCCCTTTCTTTTCCTTCAATCAGAGTCTCAAATGCAAGAAAAAAATAGAAAGCGCAGGACGCATGAAGAACTCGTCAAATTATTCAATATCTGGGAGTTATCCCCATCCATATGAAAAATATCTACCGGTGAAAAAAAAAAACCCCCCCATCTATAATTATATATACATTTCCTTCATCCCATCAAGGGCAAAAAAAAACATCTACTCAAACACAGCCGCAATTTCCTCTTCACCAGACTGGTCCCCTTCACTTCCTTTTCCCTCATCTCTCTTTAACAACGCCTTCTGTCTCGCTAACCCCTCAGCCCTCTTCCTCTCCCTTCTCGTCGCTTCATCCTCCCAGCCCGCAGGCTTCACTCGTCCCTTTCCCCCTTTGGACTGCGCCGTCTCATCGGAGCAGAGATCCAGCAACTCCGTCCGAAACCGTTCTACTCGCTCCGTATTGACACGAAAGCGCTCATTCGCCAGCTCGACCAACATGCGCAGGTACTCTTCACTGACGAGGCTACGGATGATGGGTGAGTGGTCCTCGTCATTGCTGCTGCTGTCGTCACAGTACCCGATGATCGACTCGAGAGATAAGCCTGCCGATCGGACTGCGACGATGGGGCTGGTCTCCATGTCATCGGAGAGACAGCGGAGGCTTTGCAGGCCGCTTTCGCGGAACCCAGCGCCCGATGCGGCGGTCAGGATGGGCTGTGCGTGGTGGAGAGTGGCGGTCATGATGTGGAGGATCTGATGGGCGTTAGTACGTATATCTCATTTTAGATGTTGAGATGGCGGTGATAGTGGGTGAAGAAGGTCTTCGGGAAATTACAAAGTAATCCAAAACGCCAATTACAGGTCTCTAGACTATACGAAGGGGAAAAAAAAACATACCATAGGTTCAAAACGGAAATGAACAAGACGACGACCTTCCTTCTGACTTGTCGATGCGAGATTTCCATCTCCAGGAACGAGTCCAAATAGGCCATGGAATGATTGGGATGCATCCATTCCATCTCCAGTAGTTGGAAAAGTCACCGGGTCATGAGAGACATAAAGCCATCGTCCGCCTCCTTTCCCACCCGTCGACGCGAATTGGCGCTCTGCATCTTCATCCTCGTTATCGGCTGTTTGATTCGTGGTCCCGGTCCCAATACCAATATCAGCACTACTGGCATTCTTCTTCTTTTTCTTCTTCTTCCTCCCCTCCAAAAACACACTCACTCTTCCCGCACAACTGCTCGTCGTCACGAGACCTGGCAAGCCATTGATATCACGAATGAGGTCTCTGATTCCCTCGTCGACAGAACCTTTGGGAGACAAATCCGTGTACTCTGCGTCCGGGACGGAGAGTTCTGCAAGGATCTTCTGCTTTCGCGAGTCGAAAGTCGCGGGGATTTTATTCTGATTTGGATCTTGATCTGGAGACTGAGTCTGATTGGCGTTGGGAACGGCGTGAGCGTTCATCTTACTTTATCTCATTGATTCTAGAAAGGTGAGGGGTTCGGATTTCGAGCGATGGGCTGGAGGGGTCGATAGAGTAGAGTTTGGTGGGGAGTTCTCATTGGTCGTCAGAATGGAAATTTTTCCCAGTGGGTTTAAATGTGTTCAGTTCGCGAACTTCTTTCTATCCACGCGTGGAGAAGTGGTTTAACAAGGATTCAAAATAGTTATGACATCAAAGCTATCACTTATTTCTTTTAGAATTAACTACTTTCTTCGACTCTCATCGGGTACCGTACCCGGTTTCTTCAGACGGTGATAGCTACAGCGGGATATAGATTGCGCTAGTTAAGCGTCAACGCCGGCGCAAAAAAAAAGACAAAGAGGGACTGAGGCTGCCACGCGAAAAGTAAGTTAATTGAGTTACCGGTTCCCTGGTCCCTTTGTCCATCTCCCGCACTGGATCCCGTCCATCGAGCGGTCAAGCTTCCTTACTTCAAAGAAGCTCCGGCGCATGTTTCATAACCGCAGTCTACTATATGAACTGCCGCCTGTTCACCTGATCTTCGGATAATACCTCCCGTACAGGTCAGATACATCCGAACTCAGGTGATCGTCGTAACGCATTTCGAACATTGTAATGCCTCGTCGATCGTCTCGGGTAGTTCCCCAGTCAGCTGCCGCGCCGGCGCCAAAGAGGCGCTCGTCCGCCCCTCTCGACACCGCGGCAGCGACGAGTTCCAAGAGACAGAGATCGGAGACTCCTGCTGCCAGGCGTAGGCCCGCCAGGTCCACCGCGAAGACAAGCAAGTACTTCCAGACTTCTGCTTCCGAGGAGCGCGAATCAGCGTCGGATTCTGCGCCAGAGGATTCGGGCTCCGCTTGCGACGTCGAGCCTGCGTCCTCAGGGTCAGATTCCGACACACCCGACGAGGTCTCAACAGACCATGGCGAGAGCAATGATGCAAAGAAAAGCAGCAAGCAGAGGGGAGGGCGCGGCTCCGCGAGAGGCAGGCAACCCAAGTCGCAAGGTCACGAGCAAGGTGAGCAGGATGAAATCATGACCGCAATCAAAGGCAAGGAGCTGTGGAGGGAAGGAGTTCGCACTGGATTGGGACCAGGCAAACAGGTCTTCATAGAGAAGCCCAAGGCTAGAGATCCAGGGGACACGCCCTACCAAAACCACACAATTCATCCCAATACCATGCTGTTTCTGCAAGACCTGAAGGGGAACAACGAAAGACAATGGCTTAAAGGTATGAATCATGATTCCAGGATATGATATGTGAGTGCAGATGATCTGACACCAGCCCGCATGAAGCGCATGATGCGGACTACCGCACAGCAAAGAAGGACTGGGACTCGTTTGTGGAGAGCCTCACAGAGAAGGTCATTGAGAAGGACGAGACAATACCAGAATTGCCCGCCAAGGACTTGGTAAGAGGAACTCCGCGGCAGACTCACCGTCTAAAGTGGATTTTAATGTGGCACTATCGCCCAGGTCTTCCGCATTCACCGAGACATCAGGTTCAGCAACGACCCAACGCCATATAAGGTATGATTGTCCTGTTTCTTTTTTCATTTCACAGAACTGTTGCACCTAGCGCTCTTTGTCTAAAGTCTTTGATAAGACTCTCGAGGCTGACTGGGCCAAAAGACGCATTTCTCAGCCGCTTGGTGGGTGATTTTCTGAGAAATCACCACAAACCCAGTTAGCTAAATCGGCCATAGGTCTCGCACGGGGAGGAAAGGGCCCTACGCAGCCTACTATGTCCATCTGCAGCCTGGATCCTGTTTCGTCGGTATGTAGTCTATAACGGTGTCCACTCGACTCGTGAAGTGGGACCCTTTTAACCCCATTCTATTCCTCATTCAACGGTGAAGCGTCCAGCTTGGACCCGACAGTATGGACTTTCCGCCTCTCCATCCTGCCCCCGTATCCACGTCCCTCGAGCCCCGAGCCGTTCCTTCACATGCGGGACCAGGCCGCAGTGACGTATCCGAGGCTGGCGGTCGGAAGAGGTCGCTTGCTGATGACGAGCGCACAGTAGCTCTTTTTCGAAATACGGTTTCTGAAGAGGCTGACTATTTATGTTCTCTTTCATTCAGGTTCGGGTCTGTGGATGCCGGAGGCTAGCAAGCTCGCGCTCCTTCGCGAGGACATCGATCGAAACCCGCAGCGGATCAAGGCGGTGTTGAGAGATGCCGGCATACGTCGAGAGTTCTTTAATGGCATTCCGGACGATGACAGTAAAGCTGTAGAAGCTTTTGCCAGTCAAAACTGTGAGAATGCTCTGAAGACCAAACCAAAGGTCAGTACTGCATTCCAGTTTTGCACGCATCCCCTTCAGTCTCCCCCAGGGGACATCACCAGCATCACTGGCCCCTGCATACTCATTTCGTGGCCCAAGTTGAATTGTCCCTCCACAGAGCAGCCCATTGCCATCTGGATGCCCGAGAATGTTTTGTCTTGTTATTTGTATCGCTTCTGGGATGAAACGGGGAAGCGGTCGAGTCTGCCAGTCTGATGTCAGTTTCTACTCGCGCCTCTTACGTCGTGAAGGGCGTCTCCCATCACAAGGGTCATGAGAAAGGGGAGTTCCCCCAAGGTCTCTGTTAGCTCAAGCACGTCTCGTGAGCCCGATGATGTCGTATTTCCCTGAGAGGCTGAGATAGCACATCAAGCCCCTTCGTTGGGGATCTGTCAAGGGGCACGCAGAAAGACCTCATCTCCACAGTCTTTTGCATCATCATTATCATCAGCATCAGCATTATGGTCATCATCATCACATTATCGAGAAAGGCTCTATTTGCAAGAGTCTACACTGCGTGAGATCGCTGCTGCAAGTTGTTGGCCTGTTGGCGGTGACAACCGAGCCGCAAACGGGTGAAGTTACAGAAGGGCTTCCCGCTCGCCCCGACCCTGTTGGCCCGATCCTTTCCCGCAACCCAGCGGATGTCCTACCACAACTCTCTTGCTCTGCTCTTGATTACCACAGATTGTGCTGCGTTACACCGTCCTATCCGGCCCATGGTTCATGGTCCCGGCCTTCTGAAAATCTACTCCTGACCAATTGTGGTACTGACAAAACTCTATTCGGCGTTCCCTAGGGTTACGATCAAGGACACGAAAACATCGACTTGCTGCGGCTGCGCAATTTTACCGTGGGAAAGCCGCTGCCGGACGCGGATCTCCTGAGCGCAAACGCACAGGAAAAGATCGCAGACCTCATTGGAATCATGGTCCCATTTGTAAGTCCTCGTCGTTGCACACCGTCCAGTGGTCCCCTGTTGGATTATTATTGCACGCCGTCTCAGCTAGTCAGTGTAGCGCTGGCCATGTTTCCTCTCATCTCCCGCTCATACCCACAGTTTAGGCGGTATGCGCGTTTCTGAGAGGCTCCTCGTTGGTCCCAACCAGTTGGTCTGTGGCTTCCTTCAGGGATTAACTGTCTCGCCGTTTCGTGTTGGTCTCCGCGGTTATTGTGCATTGCCACCGGCCCGATAAAGCCCCTCATTGCAGTGCACTCGAGCCAGGGATTTTTTTCACTACTGAACAATGGTACTGATTCACGGTATCTCAAACAGGTGACTTATCTGAACAGCGTCGTCATGCCGGATCCTGTTGACCCTTCATCCGAACAGACTACTGAGGACGATGAATGAGCAACTAGAATGGCAGCAGGCCCCTGAAGACCCGCTTGCTACAATAGCTTATATGATAGTATGACTGTTTTCCATATTTTGAGAGAACCCACTCATATTGCAATGTCCTCGGGGAGATCTGTGACCCGCAGGGCCACTTGAACCTTTTTCCTTTGCCAGTGATCAACCTGGTTGATCTTGACGTTCATGAATTTAGCTTCGCAGCAATTAAGACCGATATTGGAGCATCCATTCACAGTTCCGCTCACCCTAAAGATGCGCAGCATGCGTGGCGGTCTCCACAGATTCTCAACACGGGAATATCTCCGAGTACTGTTGGTGGTTACTTCTGTGCGTTGAGTCGTTGACTGTCATGTTCTCCCCGCAGGCTCTAGAGCATGCATGTGTGTCTGACACGACAACCACTTCTCCTCCTTCTAGTCTCTTTGCGTCTTCTTACCGCCAGTTTCTTTTCGTGACGGGGCGTTACCTGTGCTGTCAAACACTGTCACTTGAACGTAGCGTGGTGGTCCTTGATCTTGATCCTCCACTGACTTGCATACCAAACCGCCGTCTCCTGCGGTGAAGCCGGCCCGTCGACGATGCTCTGAACTCCGCAGCATTATCCGTCCTCGAGAGACTACCTAGGAGGGTCTAAGAGCGCCTATTTTCTAGCACTTGGTGTGAGGATCTCTTTGCCCGCGGATCCTATTCGCCATAAGGACCGGCTCTACGTTCCCTCAAACATTCGCGAAATAATACGCATTGGGTCCAGGTGCTTTATCTTCTCAACACGTATTTATTATTGTGCTGCAAACACCGAACTTTCTGCATCAGTGCCCGAGCTCATCCGGGGTGGGTCACCATCTCTTTGAGGACTCCAGGCCTTTTTTTTTTAATGTCGTGGGACAATGTTTCTAAACGATCAAATCGCACCCGGGATTTTGCCGAAACCTAGCCGTGTAGATCCGTCAGATGTCAAAAAATACTGCGGAGTCACAGCGCATCGTGTTCTTTGCCAGATCTACACAGTCCGTTCTTCTGATTTATAACTGCCAGTAGCAACATCCTGTACAACTCATGCTGAACAGGGAGTAAACCCTTGTAAATTATACTTGAACAGGAGGATGTTATTCATCGTAGATCCGATTGGTGGGATTGCCTTCCCAGGAGTAATATCAACATAATTGCTTTTTTTTTGGTGCCAAGCTGATCGTACAATGAATGATATTGCACGTGAGAGTATAGATCTTAGAACGTCCAGAATTGCTCTAAAACTCCTGTATGTATTGTACTTCTAGTAAGAGGTTCATATATATATATATATATATGCTTAACTTCTGCGAAGGATATTGACGTTTACTAACAATCTCCGGGTTATATATACAGACATATCCATATAAGGTATCTAGATAATGTCTGGACTACACCAAAGTTTTTCTCTCCTGAGGTTTTTCTTCTCATAACCAAAGGTGACGTGCCTAGACACAACCACCACACAGGACTGATCTGAACAAACGAGGCTGATCAAGCTAGAAATCATCCTAGCACTCGATAAATGCTCACTCGAAAGAAATGGACGCGCGTATCAAAATTCGCAATACACACCTATCCTATTGGAGTATAGAAACGAAACTATATACAGACTGATACAGAGAACAGAGCAGACTTCAATACCCTCGCTAGAATTTCGTAGATCTTCCTATCCAGCTTAGACATGAAGTAGATCGAACCCATGGATCACCTGGTCTATCTACAGAATGTTCTCATCGGCTACGATGACAACTAACTACCGCGGCTAAAGCTAAGTTAACTAAGTTAAGTCAGCATTACCAAATCACATCCCCCCCTCCCCTCGAAAGAAGATCGAAGATCTTCATAGTCACGACGAATACGAAAGTGACGTCAAGGTTCCACGGTGTTATGTGCGTCTTCGCGCCGGGCGTGGAACGGAAAAAGTTAATTGGGGGAGGGGGGAATATGATACAGAGCGCGACTAGTGAATCTTATAAACTCAATGTGCTTCTGGATGTTGAGAGAATTCCAAGTCGCAGCTTCATAGCTGGTATTGTCAGATTCTCTATGTGTTATAAAATGTAAAGGCTTATTTTATGCAATGCATCACTGGGAGTACAGAGTACAGTCTAACTATGCGGCCCGGGCCGGTACGGAAGAACAGATGGTATGTGCTGCATTTGTAAAGAATGCGTAGATGATCATTCTCTGTTAAGCATTGCTGCCATAAGAAGATTCTACCAATGAGTTCCTATCATAGCAACAGAACAGCACTGCTTCGGTATGCCATATTAGCCAAAGCTACTTCAGAAAAAAAGACCAAAGCCAGAGGGAGGCCAGTCTCCACCACTATCCAGATCGATCTATCTCCGGTATGCAGGCATCTGAGCATCCGAGAGGTGTGGCAGTCAGTAATGGAATTGTATGTGTTACCTAACCTTTGACAGCTCTTCAGCTTGGATGCAAGGAGGTCTCTTGTCTGGATTGTTTTCCCTGAACTGACCTTGTCAACCACCACATGTACGATATCTGATCCTGGACAAAAAGCAAATATCGGGGTAAAAAAAATGTGACACATCACTTTGTGATCTTAGAGTACCTATTCCCCAGGAGTTCCTTTTCCTGATGAACCAAACCAAACCCAATTCCTTCTGCCGTGCTTAACTAGGGGATGATGCACCGGTCTTTGAGAAGACCAGAAATGAAAAGGGCACATCGACAACGGATATGACCCACTTCGCTCTCTTTCGATAGACCAAGCCAACCGCGCTTGAATCTCGATTGAGATCAAACGCGTCGATTTGAGAGATTCGATCTCTGCGCCACATTCCGTGGCTTGATTGCAGATCGAGCTAATTGTGGCGCACGGATCTTGGCCCATATCTCCAAGGCAGTTTGCCTGATCCTCCTCTAGATACAATACACCATCTACACAATTACTGGTGCATTCATATCGCCTAGTCTGGGGGCTGAAAGGATCTTCCTCCCCTGGCATCACGGGATGCAAATGCACAACTTGCGTTTTGTACACCATCACGCGAGTACTGCAGTTATCTCTTTCTGCAGTGGCCACGTCAACAAACGAAGGGGGTCGATGGACATCCATACATATTACTCATGCTATACATGCATTTGAGAGTATGCATCACACATCACTTTCATCGAAACCAGGTGACCATGGCCTTGCTGTCACACAGCCACTTGGGCCTTCCGCCAGGCCTCCAGGACAGGTGGAGCACAGACGCACATGGCCACGCGCGCGCCTGATTGGGGATCTGTAGCCAGGGGCCACTGATAGGGGGGGATCACAGTTGCGCATGGCCATAGGCCCAGCTCGGTTCCCGTGATCGTTAGCGTATGCGGGTCTCGGCGGGAAGCAGGGATCGGCTCAACAGGGCCAGCCTGTACCCGACCGGCCCATGGTTCTATGGCGTCCACTCTGCTGCAGCTGAAGGTTGGGCCGCCGGACGGCGGTTGAGCCCCCGAGCTCTTGTGCTGGTGAATCGTGGAAGGAAGCGAGCTTGTGGAGAGCAAACCCCTCGAGTCGACTGTGCGCCCGTCATTGGGCGCCGGCGTCACCGGTGGTGGGCGACGGCGAGGAACGGCCGTCGACGCCCATCTGGTCAGAAGCGTCGATTGGGTCCCGAAAAAACGTGGCGGGCAGAAGAGGCCGAGGCTTGGCGATACCCGTGGCAGGTGGGATAAAATACTAGTATTGGTATTTCATGTTTCAATACCAACTGATCCTGTAATATAATCATCAGTACCAGTAATTATTACCCACCGCATTCAGCGATCCAAGCTGCTCCTTCTGGTGTTTCGTACAGAAGTAGTACGATTCTTCATAGTAAGATCCCTAGCACGAAGACTGCTGATGCAACGGTCTTACCTTGGCCAGACCAGTTTGCCTGATTCGGTTGAGAACGTCAGCTCATAGTGACAAGAAGTCTAGATGTTCTCGCACCGCGTCGGTCAAGTTCCGCAGATCCTAGTCATTCTTGTTTGCTGCTGGTACTCTACCGTTCGCAGTTGCAGACCAACCTGTGGTCTGGTCGAGGAGAAGTAGTCTGTAGTAGCGGTAAGACATCGGCAGCGGCCGCGAACAGGATGGGATGCGCCTGAACAAACTGGGATGAAATATCTATAGTAGCGTCCAAATCCTCATCGCACTAGATGGCTATGGTAGCACTCATGCATGAGATCGGCGGGAGTGGTCGGGGCGGGCCGTCATCGACATGGCCGGATATGGGAAGCGACCATAGAGGCGATGGTTGGCGCTTGTTCTCATGCAAGGAGGATGCAACCAAATGGCCCTTGAAGAAGCGCCCGCATACAGCAGCAATCATGTTGCCAACTATCCCTGAGTGAGGCGCATTCATGAAAGGCCTAGTATTGCGGAACCGATTCGAACTTGGAAGAGTAAAAAGCAGTGAGGCAAGCTGTTAGATGCTGACGAGCTGGCAGTGTGACTCTCACGGACTGATGCCTGCAGTAGTTTAGAGCAACTCCTCATGCATTAACCGCTTCAGGATACATGACTCGCGCTTGCACCCCGCAAAATCGCCATTGATGCGATGGGGGGATACTCAAGAGGTGGTCAAGGCATACTGGATCGACTGAGACGTACACCAACGTAGTCTGTCAATCCACGATTCTCTCTGCTGATGCTTTCTGCAGAGACGAGGGGCAGGCAGCTGTCCACGTACTAGCAGCACTACTGTGCTAAACTGGGGTCCTTGCATGAGATCTCGGCACTGTCTCGCAGTTCAGGGTCCTGGCTCGGTGCAAAAGCGTTAGTTAAACCCTCCACCGCCATTTTAGCATCAGTCGACATGCCAAGAATAGGAGACCTGCTTGCGTGGCCCGAGCAGTCTCTAGGATATCATATATTTAGTCATAAATTACTGCCAAGATTAGTTAATGTAAGACAGACGATCGTAAGTGTTGATTGATATAAACGCCACAACATGTGGCGTAAGTGAAATACCCTGACATCTAGCCACAGACGCAGGGCTTCTCAAGATTTCAAGAGCATACTTGTATACTTTCCCTATGGACTGGTTTCGTAGGAGCGCATCTGACTAGGAAGGTGCGACTGCAGGGCGCCTTGGATGGTCGAATCCTTTTGGTACACACTGACCGTCTGACAGTAGGATTGCTACCGCGTGACTATCATTGCTTATGAACGGTTCTAGTGTTCTAGTCATCCGTTCACACACTGTCTAGCATTTGACTAACCAGAGTTGTTGTCTGCCTTCCAAAAAGAATCGTTTGTGTTGGTCAGATGTCTGTCTCTGTACCCTTACATGCACCGGTCAGAAAACGAAACTTGCGGAGCGCGCAGGATGAAGCAGTTGAATTTCCAACAGCCCGTCACCTCGAATGCTTCGTTCGTCATCATAACAATAACGCGTCGTTATTAGGATGTATGCGGAGTGAAACACAGTCTTATTCGGTCCTGTCTGCAATGCCACACGTTCTTTGCGAGCGTTGACATCGAAAGGGATGGTTGACCACGGCTCGAATCGAAAGCCTCAGTGCCGACTCCTACGCTAGTTAATGCTGGCCAAATCACTCCCAGAAAGGGCTCTTTTTGACTTTGGCGTGGTCCCAGGACTGCAGCACTGGGACTTTGGGGCATCTCCACCCGCTCTTCGATGGGACCGCGGATGATATAGCCCGTTCTGCGCGAGACGTTAGATCGCAATCAGGTTCTGTTCTTTCGACATTTTTGACACGCAGCCAATCGACCGTCATGGCGGCCACGAGACAACGACTGAAAGACCAAGTTTGCGAGTAACCGATTCTTGTTTTTGCTCCCACTCGAGGACCCCGCGGCGTGCCATTCTAAACACCGTCCGCAGTAGCGGTATCGAAGTTCGATAATCGTCATTCTGGTTGTACCTGCCGCGGAAGTGTGCGTACCTGACACAACCGTGTACGTATCTCAACCTGCCAGGATCAAAGTTCAGATTACCTAAACAGGGCAACATGTGTATCCGGGTGATCTGCAAGACCACTATTTTCCGTTTCAGTGGTCTTAACCATCTCTGCAGAAATTTTTATGCCTAGACTACGTTCTAGTATCACTCTGTCAGGTCCCCGAGCCCGGAACACTGCTTTTTTAATCCCCGATTAGAGTTCAGTGTTACCATGGTTCTCGTTGTCTTCGAGCTGTTTCTCAGCTTCAACTTCTTCCAGTCGCCCGACTCGCCCCTCGCCGGAACCGATCATCCAACGAACAGGTAACTTCCGGATGCACCAATTACCCTTTCTACGACCTCGGTTCGGAGCGTTCCTTGACGGGGACACGGTCCGCGTAGTCGTCTTCAGTCTCTCCGTGCGGAAAGATCCAGCGGGCCGGAATTCTCGTACGACAGCTTTTCGCCTACGCCCCCACATGAACAACGACATGCAGGATCCTGAATTGCTACTGTATTACCATTCCTTAACATCCAAACCTGCCATCGGGCCGGGAATCCCACTCATCACTGCAAGGACGGCCCGCTTACCGAGCCATCGTGGCAAGGCACCAAAACATCTCCTGTAGATCTGGGCTACTACGTCCAACAATGCGTCAACAGTTAATAATGCACGCGTTCTTGCCTGAGAACCGTCTTTTTCAGGGTCCGGATGCTTTGAGGTCAGAAATGGGAGGTGATCTATAGCTGGATGAACTCCCTTTCCTATGATATTCTATTCATAGCGAAGAGTGGACATGTCTGTCTCTTGTCAGATGTCCGCTGATCGGGGACTCGTGTGGAGCCAGATGAAAACCGCGCGGGTAAAGCCCAGATAGCCGCATGCGAAACCCAAAGCTTTGGAGGACCTGTTCCCATCGATGAAATCACCCTGGCATTATTACATCGCACGGTATTGGAAATTCTCCAAGGCTCAAGATGCTTTTCCTGCTACCGTTTGATTCCGCCATCATTACTTCTAACGGGTACGTACTCTCCAAGGTCATAGCCATGTCACTACGAGAGAGGGCCGTGCGGTCCCAAATCTATCTCCCGTTGCTTACACGGCCGAGCCGTGGTTGCACTACCCACCAATCTGGTAAATGGTTGTTGGAGACCACTATTCCTGGTTGCACCGTTCCTGCGGTTACTCTCGCGTACTTTTTTTTTCTTTTTTTTTTCTTGCGGTCTGTCGTACGGTCTCCAGGGGAAAGCACTACGGGAAGGCGAACCATGGAATCATGATCACTCGTCGTGTTAGTATAGGTCCCAGCGACATTCCCAATTCTCTGCCCATCATATAGTGTACCAAACTCCGGAGCGCTGTCTCCCGCCGTTTTTATTCGCTTTGGCCCCAGTGGTTAGCTCAATGTGCGTCCCAGTCACCTTTCATAGGGCGCGGTAGCGCCCGCGTGGCCGCAGACTGGAGTATTGGCGTGTTCGACAACTACTTAGCTGTTAAACGCATACTGTACGGAGTACAGGGTGCGTTTTTCAAGCGTAGTCTACTTCATCGGACGCCGTAGCAACTCGCGTAAGATTTAGACAGTAGACATTTCTTGCATCTGTGGGGCCTCTGGTAGTCGAGGTAGACCAACTGGTCCATCAGGCAGTGAGCTATTATTATTGTTATTATAGCTTGCTGAAGCGCATGGAAGAGCGCCCTGGGCGCACACCGCGACTCCTCGACCCTGTAATAATTCCAGCAGGGAAAAAAATTGGACCTTGCGGCAACAGAGCGATAGGCAGAAGTAATAGTATTCACAGCAAAAATCCATTACACTCCGGATGTTTCTGCATCCATGGTTTGCGTCCCTCTCACGGGCCGTGGCCCCTCCACGAAAAAGTCGGACATTACCGTGGGCCCAGGAGACAGACATCTGGTCTTTATAACAATATGCTCGCCCATCCTTGCATGCCCTACCTTTGCCACTCTCACCGCCTCTACGTCTGACCGTCTTTCAAGCCCACCCTTTCTTGTTGTTGTCCTATCTTCTTTTGGGCCACTCGTGATAGGATTCGAGAAATCTAACCTTCTGCCGCGGGCACAGATTCTTGGTGAGGACCCTATTTCCCTTGTCTGCTCTCCATCTCGTGAGAAGCGGCGGTATGTATGGCGACATACGAGGGGATGGGATACGGTACCGGATACCTTTGGATACGGGCGTACCCATGCAACCTAGCATCCCTGCCCATACCCATACCCACCCGTCGGTGCCAGCCCTGTCACGGGGGCGTACCGTTACGTTCCCGTACCCGAAACCCATACCCATAGACCGTCTTGTTTCCCCCTCTCTAACTTGCTCTCTCCCTTCCCCCAATATGGCGCACTAACTCTGGACTTTCGCCATCCATCCTTTCCCTCCCAAACGGCGCCCAACCCGAAGCGTCTCCAGCTGATCCCATGGAACCGTGATCCATTCCAAGGGCCCCCCGTCCATGTCCATGGGTCGCTTGGCGTCGTCTGCAACACAGACCGTTCCTTTCGAATTGCCCTTTGAACCCTCTCCTTAATCATCATCATCTTTCCCTCGTCCACAATCCAATCCAATCCACTCTATCCATCGCATCCACGATTCCTGTCCTATTAATTCTTACCATTCCCATCCTAGCAGATATTCCCACTCCCGCCTTCCGCTTTCCGCCAGTGGACCTGCTCGTGTCGCGCGTTCGATCCGGATCGTTTCTGAGTCTGTCCACCTCCGAACCTAGAACGGACCCATCCTTTTTCTGGCTGCGAACAGGGATCCTCCCAGTCCGTTTTTACCTCTTTCAGCTGCACTTCGCCAGACTTACTTGTCCACCAACGAGATCGTCTCGTTGCATTGGATTCCTCCTGTCGACGCCCAAGCTTTTTTTCTTTCCTGTCCTCGTTTAACATTTCTCCCCTATTCATAACCCTGCTCGTGTCTGGCTTGTCATCCAGGACTAAAAAAAAATTAAAAATAAACCTGACCGGTCTTTTTTTTTTCTTCGTCTTTTTTTTGTTGCTGGTTGAGAAAAGAAAAGTCAAACCAGAACAAATCAAAAAAAGAACAAAAAAGAGAGAAAAAAAAGAAACAGACCGAACGACCCTAAAATTCCATTCTTCTGCGCCAC
Source organism: Paecilomyces fulvus (assembly GCA_029606305.1). Lineage (NCBI taxonomy): Eukaryota > Fungi > Ascomycota > Eurotiomycetes > Eurotiales > Thermoascaceae > Paecilomyces > Paecilomyces fulvus. The sequence goes on from JAPVCG010000044.1 coordinate 373,572, forward strand.
TACGCACTTGTCGGTTCTTTTCCCCCTTCTCTGTCGTTTGTGGCCACTCAGACCTCCAGTCTGGTGATTGATCTATACTGACGCCTGTATGCGCTACTGCCCAGACTTGGGAACTATTACTCTCACTATCCCCGCTGTGGCCGCTTTCCGGAGACGCAGTCTTGCCGTCCGAATCCACTCTTATTTATTATTCTGATCTCTTCCACTCAAGCCCTCACGTCATATCGCCGAGGAACCCGCCGCCTGTTTTTTTTTTTCTTTTTTCTTGGTGAGACGTCGTCTTTTCGTCCTCGCTTGTCGTCTCCTCCGGCCATTCTCTCCCCTTTCGTCTGTCGCCTCCATTCCCCCGTTGTCTACGAATTAGACCAGTCCGGCTCCATCGACCACGAGGCTATGCTAGCCTTGCAAATCACCCGACGGGAGCTGGAAAACAATCTGATTAGGTGATAACCGTCTTCTGTGACCGGTTCCTTGTTCTAGTCGTCGGTTTTTTTCTTTTTTTTTTCTTCGTTCCTTTCGCCGCCAACGACGACCCCCCGGTCAGCATTCCTGTCTGTGCTGAACGGGTTTACTCACATCATCCTGCATCCGATCCTTTCCCTTTCCTTTGCTTCCATTCCTCAGCCAAGGCGTCACGCGTCCAACCAGCTCAACACCAATGTCCAACGAGTATCCGGACCCCAATCGACAGGGACAGTATCCACCGCAACAGTGGAACACCAGTCAACCCGAGGAGAACCCACCCCCGTCTCAGTATTCCTCCCAGTACTCCGTAAGTATACTTACTTCCGCTCGTCTTCATATTATCCTCTTCCTCCCCCCCTCCCTGTCAACCTCCCCCTCTCTCAAACCTCCGTGACTACCCGTCATTGGTATCTCATCTTTTGCGATTATCATCATCCTTCTTCTTCTCTTTCATCATCATCGCTGGTGACTACTCATCTGACCGATATATGATACCAGTATTCCTCGTCACCCTATCCTCCCCCGCCTACTTCTGAGCAGGAACGTCCCGGAGCGCAGACGTATCAATATCCTCCGCCGCCGTCGTCGTATCCGCCTCCTCCCAACATGGCTGCTATACATCCCCAGATGCAAGGACCTCAAGATCCATATCGTCTTCCGCCCCCTCCTGGCGCATATCAACGTCCACCCGACATGTACGCCCAACCACCACCGCCCCCCCAGCTGGTATACCAGGCCGCGGCCCCGAGACAACGGACGGCCATCGCATGTCGGTACTGTCGGAGACGGAAGGTATGTAGTGCGCAATCCAGCATCGATGCCTTGTAAGCTGCTGTTGGGTGGAGGAGACTGAGTCGTACTCGTTGTCACAGATCCGTTGCTCGGGATTCGAAAGCTCTCAGGATGGACGCTGCAGCAACTGCATCCGTTTCAACCAGGAGTGCATGTTCACTCCCGTCTCATCGCAAGCGCAAGCCTTCGTTCCGGCCCACGCTGCCTACCCGCATCTACGAAACCAGAACCAGAGAGCCGGTGGTCGAGGATATCCCGGGGATGGAGTGATGCTCTACGGGGCCCATGGCCAACCGCTGCCGCCGCAGCAGCAACCACAGCCCGATGCCACCCTGCCCCCTCCACAGGGAATGTACCAGCACCCGTATGGTCGTCTCGATGACCGCACTGCACCACCACCGCCGCTCACGCATCCTCTGCCTCAAGATCAGGTGAGTCGCAAACGCCTTCGTCTTGACGAGCCGACTCCATCGCCCGCGAGTTCCCAGTTCTCACTCTCTGCACAGAGACCGCCTATTGGCCGTCGTAACTCCGGTTCCGGCTTCGAGTATCCCGATCCTACGAATCTCGCCCCGGTGTCTCCAGCTGTGTCGACGCCAGGCTACCAGTCCAGCCCGTACTATCCGGCCCCGCCTCACGATCGGAGGCCCTCTCCTCAGTCCGCGTATCCTTATGATGGTCGTCCGTCCGTTTCCCCACACAGCTCCCCCTATCCGCCGATTCACCCCAGTCACCCTATCCCTCCGGGAGACTCCAGCATGACACCACCCCCCAGTTCGACTCCCGGTGGCTCTGCGAGCTCCAGGGGAGGTCTCAATGTCCGTGATATGTTGAACCCTGGCGATCAGAACCAGGGCGGCCGCTCGAGCACAGACAGTGATATGCTCAATGCTCTCAACCGCCGCGGCTTGAACCAGTAGCTTCTCCCGGTGGATTCCGAATAATCGGAGCATATACGAAAAAAGTCAAGAAAAATGAGCAAGCGGTGGATGTACATGCGGTGGAGAAGCTGGTTTAGAGTTTATGCCCACCAGAAGATTAGAGATGGGATACTGTTCTTTGGGCCTCACTTTCAACGTGGGAGAATTCGCTGTGCTGGTCGCAAAGTTTTCTCCCATGATGTTAGTGGGTATTTGCGGTGTTTAAATGCCACTTTTCCTTCTTACCTTCCCCGGGCCGACATCGTGCTTTGTGCAGTCGACCGTGCTGGCAGCGCTGACAAGATCTCGCCATGTTCTTTCGACTGGGTGTGGGCGAGATTGCCACTGTTGCGTGCGTCAAAGCGGGGGATTAGCGACGAAATCACATGATTTACATGACCTGCCACGAATTCGAGGCGCCTGGAAAAAGAGTCAAAAATTGGAGATCATCGGAGAGGAGCTTCAATCGTGACGAGGGGAGCTGGAGCTTCCGATTCATTCTCCTTGGTTTCCGGACGGAAGAAACGAGACCATGTTTAACCGACCTGATACGAAGCTACGGGAAATTTAAAAAAACGAAGTGCACGAACTGCTTGTGGAATGGCAAGGGCTGTTGATGTTCGATAACTGTCCATGTTATCGCACTCCTTGGCCCGCCGTTCCGCATGCAAAGATTTCCATTTTCTGCGTCTCTTACCCGTCCTTATTTCTGTTATAGTATTTCTTTTCTGTTTAGCTTTTTTTTTTTTTTTTTTTTTTTTTTG
>JAPVCG010000044.1:378587-406555 GCA_029606305.1 Paecilomyces fulvus
AAAAGGGTCTTTTAATTTAATTTAATTTAATTTAATCATAATAACCAGGTTTAGTTACATACATTAAGGATTTGAGGGTTATGTTTAATGATCTATATATCACGCGATGTATTCATTAAATTTGCAAGCATTACCTAACTTCGACCATGACGGTTCCTTTTAAACGAAATGGGTATGCTGGATCTGATCTGATTCAAGTAACGTTACACAATGACTGGTTATTATTGAATAGTCTATTAAAGGCTGTCATGTCTAGTATCTCTTTCTTGATTGAACCAATGCTCTCTCTATGTGGATAAGATGCGATGCGATCTATTTCGTAAAATTGTAATTAAGTATGAAGGGCGCAGAACTACTACGATAAGCTAAAGATTATCATGATAGGTTAGTTAGTTATTCTTCGACGACTAGGATAGATAGATGGAAATGGAAATTGGAGTATCTTGGTGTGCATGCAATAATGGAGAATAGATTCACCGCGCTTGGTTGGTAGATAGATAGCAACCAAAATTTCCCACCAATGTCTCCAAGTCATGTTCGTTGTTATTTAATTATTAATAAAATAGGCTGTTGGATCTGGTGTAGCATCTCGGATATGATATGAAGAATCCTTTCATTGAGTAGCTAGCTCATATTAAGTTACATGGTATCGCAATAGTCCAAGATGAAGAAGTTATTAGCAGTAAAAGAAATAAGAGGGTGACAATCTGCTTCTATAATGGGAATAATAAGTATTATCTTTGGTGCTCAGCTCAAAGGCTTGTCAATCCTGATGCTTCGATACTTCTCTGCATAGTGAAAATGGTCTTGGAATCTACGAACTCATTAAAGTGGAGGATACCCCTTCTTGCAGCTGCTGAGAGTGTAAAGTTATTCCAGTTTGGCGGGCGCATAACTAACACCCAGAATTATGTGTTGATCTTCACAATAGGGAAATCTCCCTGCGCCTTTGTTCTTGATCCTAGCTCGGGACATGTGTGTGTGTGTGTGTGTGTGCAGTACTACTCTGGGTGCACCTGCACAGATGAGAAGAGCATACCATACTATCCCGATACTACGAGGACTTGAGACAGGAGGCCATAAGCAATCTTCTCGGTGTAAAGGAGATGGCCATCTAATCTTGGGTCAACTAAATTGAAAGCCTGTTATTCCTCTCTGTCAGGTAAAGATCTAGTACATCACTTGAATATAAATGGAAGCTCAGAAACCCTGGAATGATTGAACAGAAGAAAAACATAAAAGAATATATGATGAAGCTGAGAGAAGTTGAGATGGCATTAAGGAGGCCTCGTCAATGCAGACAAAAGCAATGGGAAAGCGCACTCTTAGAAATAAAGTCCTCGGGGATAATTAGATGTTGCTTCTCCTGATAATGATCAGTATATTTATCAGTATTCCCAAAGAAAATCCGCTAAATATGGTATAGGCGAGTATGCTTCAAATCGCATACTACTTCCTCCGCATTCTGATATCCACTTGACCAACATTTTCTAATGACCTTCCGCAAATCGGGAGAAATGACTGACTTCGAGATCCGGAAATTCATGCTGATGTAGTAGTTTCCGAATTTCTTTACTAGACCGATCAGGATATATCGTAGGGCTTCTGCAGCTTGTAGACGCCATCTACAAATAGATGTCAGTCACGACTAATTGGTAGTCTGGACAAGAAGAGCCTTACTCTGCCCGTTTCTCTAGGTACTCTGAGAGCACAAGATTGTCCGCCAAGGTACCAGCACGTTGATATTGAAACACAGGTCTGTTGGGAAGACTGTTTCTCGACAATACTCGCCGTAGGATCGGAGAATAAATGGATGATGACCAAGTCGTTCATAGATACGTTTCTCTGTGGATGCAGATTTCCCACGATAGGATGATCAAATGTTTCCTTAATTACATACCCCGTGTCGGCTAGTTAGTTACAATGTGACATGGGCAAAACAGCCGAGTTGTATCTGCTTCCGGTCTGCTTTGTCCAGAGCTTCCGCCACAGATGGTGGTAGCATATCCGATACTGCGGATGTACTCTCTCGCTTCACTTGGGGGTAAAGGAGAAGAGGCTGATCGTGTTCAGACATTCCTTATTTATTTATTATTGACAATTGGCCTCTGCTCTAGCTCCCCTTTAGAAGAAACAAAGATTTAGAAGATGATGTATAATCCTGCTTCCAGGAATAGTATTGTCGGTGATGACGCTAATTTTGTATTTAGATAGCAATTCTATTCTAGACCCACTCCAGGCATATAATAATCCCAAATCAATCTATAGCCGAAGACATTTGACACGACCAGTCATTGTGCAATATACGGTGGTATGTCTATACAGTGAACTAGTTTGAAAAAGAGTCGAGCTGCGCCATCAGGGCAGCACCCACACCAGACCCATCCTTTGCGAGACCTATCCGGATTCTTTGCTCTCCAACAGGTCCGATCTCCGGTACCTCTCTCATCGCTTCACGCATCTCGGCCTCGAACGTCGGGTAGAATTCGATCAACGAGCCATCGGCTCCGATGTCGATGATGTCCTCCTCCAGACAGGCCTCAGGTGTATGCATCCGAGACGAGGGCTTCCCGACTAGCGAGCCCATTCCAACGAGGTTGAGGAGCCGGCGCCAGAGGAGACTCAGATAGTACCGGAAGCGTTCGATGCTGCCCTTGGAGATCGTCCGTGTTTGGTCTCGGGCTCCATCCGGACGTTTCGAGCGCTTGTGTGAGATTTCGAGTCGCCCGCTTTGTATGATGATGGCTGCTAATGATGCCCCCGCTAACCGTGCTGCTCGTCGGGCAATGGACGTGGCCAGCAGTTGTATGGCCTGGGCATCAACCTCGCTGATATTTTCCGCGCATAGTGTGTCTCGGATGAGATCGATAGCATTGGTGCCCGCTATTGCAAGCTTGGAGAGAAAGGAACTATCGATGCCGTCTCGCTGGAAGACCTGCGACTTTTCGTCGACCTTCATGCCAAAAGCACCCGTTCGCACCAGTTGTAGAATTGCCAGCCGAAGTAGCTCACCCAGATACAGCCCCGAGACCCTCTTCTCGAGCATCTGCGAACCGGGATCAGTCGATGCTTCATCAAGTTCGTCATCGAACGGCGTCCGCGGCAAGACTTCCATCTTGTCATCGAGGCAACCCCATTCACTATTGATCACCATGATATCGTCTGTATTCGCCTTGATACCCAGTCTTCGAATATTAGATAGCTTTTCGACATATGCGGCATTGGTTCCGGTCCCGAAAATAACCGCGCCGAGTGTTGATGTCTTCTGGCCCGAGTTGTATGATCTCGTCAGGAGCGTGCCAACGCTGTCGTTCGCGAGAACCGTCACTAAAACTGGCAGTCCTAACTTATCGATGGCCTCTTGTAACATAACGCAGGGATCCCGACCCACGGCATCGGGGATATCCCAGCCCTTGTCCCATCGAATGAGGCGTCCGCCTGCGAGAGATGTTTGCTCGCAAGTGAAACTGAATGTGAAGCCCAGCTTGTAAGGCTGTTGGCCGGCGCCATTGGTGCCCCTGCAGTCCAGATGTGCAGCGAGGAACTCCGCGATCTTTTGCGCAATGAAGTCGAAGAGAGGTAGATAGCTGTGGTTGACCATGACGTCCGGAGCTATGCTGTGCTTGCTCTGGGTCACGGTAAAAGTAGAATCGCCATGCAGTTCGACAAGGCATATTCTGCAATTGCTGCCGCCGAGATCGACAGCTAAGAACTCGCCCTTCTCCGTCCCTGTAGGCACGCTTCTCACATAGGCAGGTAACTGCCAGACGCGATGATTTGCGAGGCCATCCTCTGAAATCCGGTCAGCATTATCTTCACCGTGGAGTCTCCTGGGGTGTTCTAACTCATCTGGCGGACAAAATGCCTCGTCACTCGACGAACCTGGTCAGGACTGAGGTCGAAGTCGCGAACAATTTGCTCCGCTTGAGCTAGCAAGTGAGATTGCTGCTCATCGGCGGCTTTTGCCATGACCAACGACCGGGACAGTAACTGTTGTGAACTGCAGCAACCGTGAGATTATCCGCGAGGTATACATGACGAGGAGACTGCGAAAATCCAGCTATATTGACCATGCTTCATCGCTGGAGACCGTGTGTGATGCGACATTTGGCTCCATAGCTGCGTGGGTACCGCATTTTGCCTTTGTCGGCCAGAATGGCCGGAGATGACCGGTTCGCCCCGATCAAGTGTCCTTCTTTTTGATCTGCTCTCTATCTTCATGTTCACCGCAGAACACTCGCCAGAGTTTACAAATATCTGGAGTGTAACTAACTAATCATTTTCGGATCGATGTTTATGTGATAGCTTCTCGTCCTTCGATATCCGCTCGATTGCCTTATCGTGAACCAAACTGGATAAAACAGGCGAAGTCCCGATGAACTCCTGACTTTGCCGGTTCTACTATTCGTATCAAACATGTCCGCTAACCAAAGACCCCATCTCGAAAACCGCCAGGGCCACCTCGGCCGACGAGCGGAGGATGCCCTAGAGCAGAAGGCTCGCAAGGCTTGCAGTCAGTCCCCTTCCATCTACTGCCCCAGGATAAAGCCAAATGTGAAAGTTCGTGGAGTAATCCGTTGCAACAGTTAATTGCCGACGGCAGAAGATGAAATGTGTCATCGAAGACAACAATGTGTGTCGTCGATGTCGCCGCTCCGGTCTTCCTTGCATCTTCATGCCCCGTGCAAATGCCGCGACACTGCCGGACAGTGTGATGGCTTTGCAAGAGGATGATTTCAAGAAGGATGTCCTTCGTAGGCTAAAGATTATTGAAGACCGACTGGGTCTCTCTGCCGCATCCTCCGTGGAGTCTGCAGCCGCCCATGGCGGACTAGACGATGGCGAAGATCTGTCGCCGGAATTCAGCAGCTTAGGGGCCCTGTGGGATGCAGTAATAGTGCTCCAAAGGAGCGCTCCCAGCTCCGTTCCCACATCCATATGGCGTAAGAGCACAGTCAAAGAACTATGGTTATCGTAAGTGGACGTGCGCGTGTCAAGCAACTCCAACTCCCATCTGATCCACGACAGGTTTCATGACCGAATGCCAGGGCTGCATTTCATGCCTCGCAAGCAGACATTCTCTGCGCCACAACCCTTACTCGTGGCTTCGATTCTGTACTGTTCAAGCGTGCGAGGCTCGCCGGACGTGGTAGAGATCGCGCCACACTACTTTGCTGTGCTATCCAACGCGATCGCTCAGCTCTGTATTCCCAGGAGTGAGGTGGGAAAAACACCAGAGGATACAGAGGAATGGGCCTTCCAGACCGTACTAGGGATTGTGATTGCAGGACTCCTGACAGAGGCCATCGTTCGCGAGACAGGAGTCTGGATCTCGATAGCCTATCGCCTGATTCTGGAACACTGCCCAGCACATATCGACGACACATCACGACAATGGCGCAAGCTATTCAGCGGCGTGCAGATCATCGATCTCGAGCACGCCTCTCTCCATCTGTCCTGTCCGGTCATACCGATCGAGTCCCCTCTGCCGGGACTGCAGACGTCACATCGGGATCAGCTTTACCGGTTGTCTCGAATGATGCATACTGGACTGACTCATTTCACCGGGAGGGGCTTGCCGACAATCTGGTCGTGCTTTACCAGTCAAGTTCCAACTGCTGTGAACCTGACTGGGAATTTTACCGCAGTCGACGCGGCGGTGATCAGGGACTGGGCTAGGCAGCTTGATGAATGGCTCGTCGAGTTCAGCCGAAGTTCGGAGGGTTCAGAGCAGGATCTCAAACTGGTTTTTCGCCAATATGTACTGCATCGATTGGTGGTTCTGTCTATCTACCATCCGGCCAGGGGATGTGATCTATGGTCCAACAGCATCACGCCGAAGGAACAGAACGAACTGCTCCTCTCGGCCCGAGCAACCCTAAAGCTGCCTTCGCAGGATGACTCTATCTGGTCGAACTGGGACCTGGTGATCATCACCTGGGCTGCGCTTATTGTCATACAGGGCATTGAAGGTGGTGCCAGCGAACCAGATGGTAAAGTTCTATTCAACTACATTGCGAAGGTATCATGGCTAATAGCGACACAGATCTCACCAACATACGAATCCACCTTCGACTGCTCAAGCAGGTGCCAGGACCGAAACCAAGTCTCTGCGACAAACTCGTCGTCCGGTTGGAAGCGAGTCTGGCAAGTGTCCACACGCCCGACTCTGCAGACCCGCAGCAGAATGCCTACGACATAATTGCTCCTATGGACCAGTCATGGCAAATATTCGATCAATCCAGCCTGCAACAGATGATGTACTCGGACTGGATGGCCTTCAAAGAGTAGATGAAGCTAGGGCCCGATCAGCCAAGGACATCGGGCTTCCAATGCGCGAGGACATGCTATCCGGAGTCAGTTCTCCCTCCTGCGGCTCTTTCGATCGTGTTGTCTCAGAAGTGGCCTCGACTGGTGTTGTTGGAACATCATCGTCCAGACCTTTCTGCAGGATTGTCCGCTCCACACCCGCGAAATACTGCCTACGATGTTATTCTCATTGCCATAATGGGGGAGGGCAAGATCACTAACTTTGACCGTTTTCACTTTCAGCTCTAGCGTGGCGTCCTCATCAACCATCACCATACTGCAGGGGTGCAGTTGGAGACAGGACAATGTGCACAGGTGGCTGACGCCGCCCTCAACTGCTTGTTGGATAGCGAGTGCCTTTGAGGTTCCCGTGGCAATGATAACCACCTCTCTGGCATCCAGGATGGTCTGCACTCCCACCGTCAGCGCCATCCGCGGCACTAAATCCAGATCGCCGTTGAAAAACCGCGCATTGGCGATAATAGTCTCGTACGTGAGGGACTTGATTCTGGTGCGGCTGGCCAGGCTGGAGCCAGGTTCGTTGAACGCAATGTGGCCGTCGCTGCCTACGCCGCCGAGGAACAGCTCAATGCCGCCGAGAGCCTTGATCTTCGCCTCGTAGGCCAGACACTCATCGGCCAAACTCGCCGCGTTACCATCGAGGATGTTGACGTTCTTTGGGTCGATGTCGACGTGGCTGAAGAAGTTCGCGTACATGAAGGAGTGGTACGATTCGGGATGGTCGCGGGATAGACCAACATACTCGTCCATGTTGAATGTCACTACATGCCGGAATGAGATCTTGCTCTGGTTGTATGCTGTGATTAACTCGCGGTAGATGGGCAGAGGGCTGCTTCCCGTGGGCAGCCCGAGGACAAACGGACGATCTGCGGTCGGGCTAAAGACATTGATCCGTTCTGTGACGGGTGAGCATAATCCGGATTGATCATATCGAGGCGTTTCGTTTCAGACTTACTAACTATATAAGTAGCAATGTACTGCGCCGCCTGCTCCGGACGCTTTCGGATGATTAGACGCATATTCACGAGTTTGGTCCGGAGACAACAGACACAACGGGTGGACAGTAGGCTTGGGAATAGACTTCGATCTGGATTCTCCCAGACGTTCTAAGTTGAAGTAACCATGAATTGACTTGCGTGTTTGGAATGCATTGAGAAGAAATCTTCTATCACTTCTGGAAAAGTCCCCGGTCCTTTCTACTACCACAGTGGGATTTCCGCACCGTAATAACCTTAGGCTGGAGGCATGACTGTCCCGTTAGTAGTAGTGTGATTTACCCGGTGACGATTCCCTCTTTCACCGTGGCCATACTTGATCTTTTGAGAAGCCTTTCCTCTATTATCAGACCGAGGCCGGCGAAGCCCGGGAATCCGGTAAACCCGGCTAGGTCTCAGCGGAGGACCAGGTAGTAGTAGTAGTAGTCATTCCCGTATCTGTCAGCCCAGTGGTCGATTGGCTGCAGGTCCGTACCTCTCATACTCTAGCTATAATTCTTCTTGATATGTCCTGGGGCCGTTGAGCCCTATCCGCTCTTCGTGTTGATCCTGGTACGTGAGCCGACTATCCCCGGTTGGAGCGCATTCTGACATTAGCAATTTGAGTAGGATATTTCGTCGATGAATAATATCAATTTAGATGGTGTACTAACGACTCCGCTATTGCTGTGGAATCCGGAGACAGCTTAGCAATTTCTCCGTGATATCGAATGTAGAACCGTGGAAGCAGGTAGACGAAGCGATATTGGTATAGTTCTTTTTTTGGGGGGTATTGACATAGTTCATAAGACTCGATTATGTTAACTTTAAACTTCAACTCGTTACTATTTTACTGTACATGATGTACGCTGTATCTCCAACGAGTCTGTTTAAGAGTTGGCTCCCTCCTTTGCGCGGGCAATCTTATCCTTGTACTGCTTCTTGCCCACAAACCACCACGCCAGCATCAGGATGGGCAACCCGCCCACCACGACACAGGTGTAGTTCATGTTCTGGACGGTGACGGGCATGTTATAAGGGAAACTGAAGAAGACAATAGCGAAGAGAAGCCATGCCACGGTCACGCCGTTGACAACCCAGCCCCATTGACCCATGTAGAACACGCCTTTGTGCATGTTGACTCGGCCCGTGAGCATATTCGTGGCAATGGGGATCAAGTATGCAACATTATTGATTGTGACAGCAGCACCCAGCATGCTGTTAAAGGCCGTGCTGCTGCCGAGGTACAGGCAGCCCAAAGCTGCATTGGCGCCGCCAACCAACAGCTGCGCGTTGAAGGGGATCCCAAACCGCTTGCTGACACGCGCCCATACTCCAGAGAACGGCATGGCAGCGTCCCGGGCAAAAGCCCAGAGGACCCGAGAGGTGGAGAGCTGTGACGAGATGACGCACGGCCCCAGGGCGACGAAGAGAATAAAGGTCAGTCCGAATGCACCTCCCGCAGACTGCGTTACTTGGCGAAAAAGCTCGGCCAGAGGTAAGCCGGTGTTTGTGGTCGACAAGGCAGCATAGTCCTGGACGCTGAACATCAGGCCGATAAGATATGTCAGACCTGTGGCAAATGCGATGGTCAGGGTGATGGCAATGGCCAAGGGAGCATTGCGCGAGGGCTATAGATATCTGTCAGTCTCTTGTGTCTGTTTAAGATTAACAGGTCACTTACATTAGGCATCTCTTCGGTGATATGTGTGACGCCATCGAGCCCACCTAAACTATACAGCGGATTGACCAGACCGGTGATAAAACAGATGACATTGTTACTCCAACCGGTATTGTTGACCCAGCTCCTGAAGACAAAGGCGCTGCTTTGGTGCGTTGGAGCACACGCAACTACCGTGATGAGGACGACCAGCCAGCCGATCTGGAGGTAGAACAGGGAGAATTTATTCAGCGCCGGGATGACCTTATTCCCAAAGAGAACCACGCAAGCCGTCAGAATGTTAAGAATCTGATAGATAATAAAAGTCTGCCAGGTCTTGATCACCAGATCAGGGTGATAAAGAGCGTAAAGCGCTTGGACTACATCCTTGTTAGGTATGATCAAGCTGCATCTAATTATGGGATCGATGACACATACCGACTTCAGCATAGATCAAGTTGGTCGACGCCGTGGTGAAGATCCCTAGAGCAGTGTTAGTCTTGCCATTCGGTCACGCGAGACACCCTCATTACTTACAGCCAGCGACAGTCAGCCAGCCGGTGATGAAGCTCAAGAAAGCGCTGAATCTCCTCGGTGCAATGGCGGCAATCCAGTGGTACATGCCACCCTCGGTTGGGTAGCTGGATACAAACTCAGCCAGGGACGCACCAAGAAAAGATTGCATAATCGTCACGAAGATGAAGCCGTATATGATTGCACTTGGGCCGCCGGCATTGATTTCCGTGACGATGCTCAACCCCAGGCCAGTCCAGGAGATCGTCGTTGTGGACGCAAGACCGATCAGGGACAAGATACTGAAGTGGCGCTTGAGCTCCTGAGTGTGGCCTTCAACATGGTCAGCACGCGACCCTTTCCATAATGGGAGTGCAGAAACATAGTTACCCATCTGAGCCAGTCGTAACTCATCTGCATCCATCTCTGACCCATCCTTGGCCTGAATGACCGGATCCTTTGTGACGAGGTCGTCCATCTTTGATCCTGCAGTGTCTACTAACTGCAAATTCGTTTGCAAAGTTCAGAGTGCCAGGCGTAGCACGCTACATGTTTATTATAACAATTAATCTTGAACGACTGTTGACATATCGGCGGCCTCCAGAAAGTGTGGGAAAAGCCTTATCGAATAACTCGTGAGGAGTTGCCTCTCCAGATAACCTCGGGCTGATAGCTGTGCCGGTATAGACCGGATTTCACCGGTGATTAATTAGTGCTAACGCCGGCTCTAGAGGGGGTAACTATACCATCTTCATTATTGATTAGTGTGGAGTTCTCTATCTTGTGCTCCATGGAGTCCCCAGCACAAAGTTCGGGTTATCTACCAACGAGTAGCTTCTTGATAAATCCGTGGCCGCTGTATAAGAGCTCTAAGGTAATAATGTGACGGCCACCGTTACAAAATCCCGATTATACCTGGCTAGTTCAAACGCCATGATGCTGTCCAATATCAATTGGTTCCGGGTCTTCAGCTTGGGCTTGCTGGGTGCCAGCGTCGTGCGCGCGGTCCAGTTGAGCGAGGATGCACAGGCCCTCTTTGATCAGTCGATGACTATTCAGGATGCTATTTATGATCCATCGGCCTCTTACCTGCACTACTTTTACTTCCCTCTCGCAGCGGGCTCTCATGAGACCCGGTCGACGGTCTGGTATTCCGTCGGACTGCTCCAACGCAATCATGGAAATGATGTCCAAGAGGCGATTAAAATCCTCAAGAACGTCATCGGCGACCAAGAGAAGAATACGTCTGTGCAGTGGTATGGTGACTACACAGTCTACCCCGAGCAGCCAACTGTTGGAAGTTCGGCTTATCCCCCCGTGGTATGTTTTCCACTTCTGTGAACAGCAGTCTTGCACGCATTCTAAATGAACAGTAGATCTATAACTCGTGGGATCCCAACTGGAGAGGCTTCATTGGCACCGCTTTGATTATCATCTACGAGGAGTTTGGGAGTTTATTGCCCACAGACGTTCAGCACCTCATCCTCGAAAGCCTGTACAACAACACTATAGGCGATAGCTACCGTGTTGGCGGCGTTGATGACGACAACCTGTACCCGGCCTACTCGAATGCCTGGTTGATGAGGACCGTAGTCAGCTCATGGACCGGGCAGAAGTTGAACGACGCCAATATGACCGCGGCGGGAGACAGATCAGCTCGTGAGTTCCTCGAACTTTTTGATCGCAATCACACTTTATCCGAGTTCAACGGTCCGACATATGCTGGTGTCTCCATCTACGCGCTCACCATCGCCGCGAAGTACCTCGCATCTACCAACTCGACCATCGGTCAGAACGCGGCACGCGTGATCCAGGAGATCTGGGATTACGAGTCACTGTTCTGGAATGCCAACATGAGAAACTTTGCGGGCCCGTGGGACCGTTCATACGGCTATGACATGAACAAATATGTGTCCATCATGTCGATATGGCTGTGGACGTTGGTAGGAAAAGAGAACGTGTGGAAGAATACCTCTCCAATCTGGACCATGGCGCATGCAGACGACTTTGAGCTCTCACCGGTCATTGCGGTTCTTTCAGGATTTCATAAAACGCTCGTTCCAGACTATGTCGTCTCGAGGTTGACCTCCTTCTCCGGCGAGCACATATACAGTGGACACACCTACGCTCCCCCGGCGGACTACGAGCAACGAAACATCACCACGTGGCTTTCGGCGAATCTAACCATTGGCACAGACTCTTTCAACCAGAGTGTCGTGGGTGGCTTCTCGAAGGACTCGACGTCCTTCAGCCCCTCCGTTGTTCAATGGATACGCTCCGATGAATCGATCGGCTACTTCAACCTATATCCAACGGAGACCGCGCTGAAGGCCGAGGTCGCTCCATACTCGCTGAACCTGACATATCCACTCGGTAACGCCTCGAGCACATTCACCTTTGTCCTCGCTTCAAACCCGCTCGGGGCGAAGCGTGATATTACTGGGTTCGACGATGTCGATGGCCTAAATATCGAGGTTGTCGGCGGCACTGTCAATCCAGTTCCTGAGATATCCTTCTGTGGATTGGTTGGTGGATCCTGCAGCATCATCCAGTAAGTTGATATGTTTTTCTTCCGGGAAAAGTGACTTCCTCTAACAGCTGTCAGTGGCTTTGAGTTCTGGAATATTACCTTTTCCATGCCGGCGAATAGCTCTGATATTCCGAGCATCCAGTTCAAATTCGAGCTCGAATAAGCATTAATAACTAGCCGGAGTGTATATTGGAGCCTCGCTGTTGCCTTCTCATCGTCATATTGCCATAGGCAGAAAGAAAAAACAGTCTAGTCTTTGAAGAAATGTCAATAATATTATATTCTACAGGGGCTGAAGATGAGGCGTGATCTCTGCACAACTGGATGGATTATTCTTGTTAATTAACGCATTTGAAAAAGTAACCTTGTCGTGATAAACCTAGAATAAATTGTCCCATCGAGTATTGTAGTAAAATAATAATTCTGTAGCAGTATAATAGTAGTGGTAGTTCACGAAAGAATAGTTTCCGCCCTTGGCAATAACTTATCTCAACTACTGTTGAAATTGCGGTTTCCGGGTGGTGATTGTGCATTCATTTGACTGAAGTAGATATGAACAGCTGCCTCTCCATTCACAAAGGTCCTACTCTAGATTTGGATGCCTTTCTGGAAAAGCAGCACAATATCCCCTTTCCAGCTAACGGACCGATGTGGAGGTTGCATATCTTTCATGTAGCTCACAGACAGGAATCGGTCGAATTTTTGGCAACGTTCATATTCCACCATGCACTTGGAGACGGAATGTCCGGCTTGATATTCCACAGGAAGTTCGCCGCTGCCCTGGTCGAACAGACGCAGGAGGCACGCCCTCAGATCCCTCTTCAAGTACAACGATGTCCTTATAATCCACTCTCTCCTCCTTTCGAAGAATTGCACTCTTTGCCAGTGACCATTTCATATAGGGTAAACATGATATTTCAGCATCTTTGGCCACACCGTCGGAAACACAGGTCTGAACGGCTTAAAGATTCAGGGGGTTTCTTGTAATAGCAGGCTGTCGCTTCACCTCCATATTTGTGGGCCGCAACCACATATTAACAAGATTACCATGGGGGAAGCGAACCAGTAAACTAAGTGGTTTTCGGGGATATTAGTAATCTAATGCACTTAGTTTCTATTAGAGTAACATGAGGAGTGGAGTATATCGTTGTGCATGTTTTGGAAAGAGAGACGAGGAATCAATACGTACATCCACTTAAACAGGTCGACGATTTAACTTTTAGAGTTGAGTCTCATCTACATGGCAAATTCTAGTTATATTGCAAGAAGTGAATATTTTGAAGTTATTGATATTCGAAACGAAAGACTAAACCTGACTATCAGATAGAGTGACCAACGAAAGGTGAAGAGCTGCTAGTGATAATCGTACATTAAGTACACGAAGAGAAACGGAAAGTAGTTTTTGTGAAAGTTGTATGGTGTTGTTGCCTCTGTCATTTCCATGAGGCTTGCGTGTTGAAGGATCATTGAGTTGTGTTCTTTGCTCCACTTGTCCTTTTCCACGTAGACTTCGAAGGAAGGAGAGAGACACCATGATTATCCGATTAGAGGAGCTGGTAAAAATACAGAGAGAAAGGAAATGTCTCAGACAGGGGTGATGTCAGCGATGATATACACGCTCGAGAGGATGGCGACAAGAGTAGGAAAAAGCAGGAAGGCTTTGACCTGGGGTGTGGTTTGACAATAAAGCTGCTTCAAATGACTTTCAGGTCGTGTCAGAGACAGACTGTGAGCGAGAAGTGGAGAAAACAAAGGAAATTGAGATTTGTGAGGTTAGGATAGGTCCAAGACGTATCCAGTAATCAAGACCAAGGGAATGTCTTGTGTTGTGAGGTTGAATCAATCTGTTCCCGCTGTGATTTCAGAAGAGGAGAAACAGTGAAGTTTGATATGCTTCCAGCTAGGGAAGAGGAAAAAGGAAAAATTTGCTTGCAAATCAGACAATGAAGCAAACCCGAGATATGGCTATGCAAATGAGCAAACAAGAGAAAGGAGACGCCAGAAAAGAACGAACGCCCAGAACCAGAGAACTCCTCACCAACAAACCAAGACCCAATGGCAGAGAATTTGCAAAACTAAACGACTGAAGAGGTGGATGAAAATTAGGATCAATGTGCTTAGGACAACAGGAGCTCAACGACTTAGTTCACATGGTGGTCAAGCACCTTGGCCATCTTCTTCGCTCGCTCTGGATCTTCGACCACAAGGCTGTGCTGCTTCAAAACTATTTGCAGGGTATCAACAACCTTGTGAAAGGACGATGCCGCTCCTCTCTCCTGTCGGAAGCGAATAAGACTAAGGTTCGCGGGGCGACCATGCTCAAGCACAGTAAAGAACTCTGCAGAGAATTCGACAGGGCGTAGACGAAGGACTGATGAGATCAGCTACAACGAACATGGCTACTTTGGATGTTAATACTTACAGTTTCCTTGCCCCACACGGCCATAAATGAGGCTGTTTGCTTTGTCGAAATGGACCTCGTCTATACCGTATTGCTCCCAGTCTCTCAGTGTTCTGTACACAGCCTTCCGGCCTTTCACCTTCGATGTGCTCAAGGCCACGACGCGAGTAGCAGGCTTGACATGGAAGAAACGAGCAAACCAGTTCGGGTTACCCGATTTAGGTGCCCTTATTTGGGATTTGCGGCGGATAATGGGTTTCTCAGAAGCTTCACTGACCACAGTACTAGTAGCTTCAGAATCCACATCACCGGCATCACCATCACCTACACGCAATGAAAGTTTGTAAGCATTAGAAATCCAATCAAAGACAGGTCACTCACCAGTGGGAATCTCGTGGCATGGCTTGTCCTGCTTCTTCTTGCTGAACATCTTGAGGAAGCCTCCCTTGTTCTTGTCGAAGGATTGCTTCTTCTTAAGCGTCTTCGGGGCTTCATCATGAGACTCCTCGGGAGTAGGGAGAAGCTCATGCACGACGACGGCCGCTTCACTGGGGCGAATCCGCTTGGGGTTCCTGGGTGGAGTGGCTGGTCGCTCTGCTTGAGACTCCAACTTGGTCTTGTTGAACCATGGCCATTTCTTTCCATCGCCGGAACTCTTGCCGTCGCTATGTCTGGGAGATTTCGGGTTCTCATGGACGGGCTCCAGGTCAAGGTAGTACCGTTGATAATCACTCGCTGCGGAAAACTGGTTGGACTGTTCGTCAAACATGGGGCTCTCTGGGCTAAGCAGTTGGATGTAAGAGTCGGCAGAGCTTCGTAGAATTGGAGACTGGTTCTTCTTCCGAATAGTAAGCGGCTTGATCTCCTCGAGAGTACCAAATGAATCTTGAGGCACCATGCGGATCGTAGCTTTCTTTTTCTGGGCTCTCCTGGCATCTGAAGGTCGACTGGGTTCCGATGTACCTCTTTGGTCTGGGAGCTTCAAGTTCAGGTCAGGAGTGGTCTCAACCTGAGAAAGCAGCTCCTCGGAGATAGGAGGAAGGTAGCCCCCATCAACGACGGGTTTAGGAATAGGGTCGGAGATTGCTCGTCTATACTGTTCGTTTTCGTCCGCTGTCTCAGTCCGCTTAATTCTCTCTTCTCTTACCTTGTCTTCTTCGATCAGCCGATCCAGATGGAAAATAACGTCTGCAAGGTATTCTGGCAGTCCTTCGGAGCCCTCTCCAGTTGATTGTTCAATCAGTCTGCGCCGGGTTTCAGCGAGGTCGTTAATAGTGCGGGACTCAGCTCGCTCAACGTGACGCTGTGGCAGAGGATGATTGCCATTCTTGCTGTGAACGTTCCACTGATGAGAGGTTTCTGGAGTCAAGATGGAAACAGAAGTGGCAGGTGACTCCGAACCGAACATGTATTGGCTGCTTGACGCAGTGTGACGAGTAGATACGGACGATCTGTTGAAAGCTTCTTCGCAAATTTGGCTGAGCTCGTTGGAAACCTTCCTCGCCTCCTCCCTCCACCAGAGGCTCTGATCTCGAGTCTTCAAATTGATACCTTGTTTGCCAACACCACTGCCGCGGACCACTGCTCTGAGGGACGGAAGCGAGGGACTGCGGCCAGCGTCTAATGACATGTTATCCTGTGGTAGCTTCGGCATCTGATGGTCTAAGAGGTCCTTTGCTTGCAATTGGCCCGATTTTCCTCTGGAAGACATAGTACCTTGAGACCGGTTGCGGATGTGATGGAAGGAGACATTTCTTTTGTAGCTGACGGAGCGGCCACTTGAATTACGCCCACGGCGAGAACTGGATATTGAGCTGCGGGAATAGAAAGACCGCGCAGCGGTCTTGTGCTTGTTCACGCGCAGGATTTCGAAGGAACTACTAGTAGGGAAATCGGCCTCCTCGGGCTGGGTCGTGTTGTCTGCTGGACTGGAAGTGTTATCGGCAGCCTTGGACATCTTTTCACTATCTGAGAAGCCCGAGTTCTTGCGGTGGACGGTAACATTTGCGTATTCCACTTCCGGGTTAACAATCGGATTTTTGGAAGGTCTGTATGGATCATAGCTCTCCACAGTACGTGTCGACTTTGGCGTCTCTTTTGCCTCCTTCGTAGAGCTGAAGCGGCTGACCTCTGTAATGATAGAGAATTGGGAACGCCTTCTAGACTGGGAACCATGGCCACGGCTGATTTGTGACCTTTTAGCGGCTGCGCGGGCTGCCGCCGGTCGTGAAATGTGATGATAGTCGCTAGCAGAGTATTCAAGCGGCTGTCCCTGGTAGTTCTCGAGTTGCTCATCTCTGAATTTGATTAGGGCATTGTAGAACAGCTTCTCGTGGTTTGGTCTGACGAAATATCTTTGTTAGTCATCACAACGAGTGATAGTTTGTAAGAAAATGAGGGTCTGGATAAAATATTCATGTCACTTACTCCTTGCTGAGAAGCTTCTCAATTAAAGTCTCTGGCTTGACATCGTGCCATAGTGTCTGCAGGTTCCGCAGCAGATCCATATCAATATCCTGTCTGCTTAGGACAGGTGGGCCGCAATCCTTAGTCGAAAGCGGCGGCGGAAGACCGACCGGATTGTCAGACGTGGCTTGATGAAGTAGCTCATACTTCTTCAAAAGAGGATGTTGCCACATTCTCTCCATGCTAATCCTGTCTTCTGGTCTTTTCTGCAAGATGCGCTGGATCAGGTCTCCTGCTTCCAGGCTCAGATAGCGTGGCAAGAAGTACTCTCCTTTCTTGACGAGACGAAGAGTGTTGGGTAGATCGCCACCATCGAAGGGAAGAAATCCGGTCAACAATGCATATAGGATGATCCCGCAGCTCCAGATATCAGCTTTGTCACCCCTGTATCTCCGTCCGTAGATGATCTCCGGTGCAGCGTAGTGTGGACTACCGCACGATGTGTTTAGCCATTGTCCAGCTGGTTGCAGTGCAGCCATTCCGAAGTCGGCCAGCTTGATGTTACGGTTGGCATCTAGCAGGATGTTCTCTGGTTTTAGGTCACGGTGGCAGATATTGAATCGATGGCAGTAGGCCAACCCAGCAATGATCTGTCGGAATAGACGAACTGCCTCTTCCTCTGGTAGAGCACCCCTACTCGAGACGTAATCGAATAGCTCTCCGCCCTCTACGTATTCGAGTACAAGATATCTGTAAACCGTCAGCTATCAGTAGTTATACATGGCCAGTTGTCTTCACTTACAGTTCGCCTCGGTTCTCCCAAACGTCGTAGAGGTTTATGACGTTCGGATGCTCAATCAACTTCATGATTACGACTTCTCTTTCGATGCCACATGGCATTGGTCTCACCCCAGTGGACCCCATAGCTCCTGCCAGAAGGCCAGCATTTCGATCCATGGCTGCAATGCTCTCACTCTGGACCATTGCGGCGGACTTCTTGGAAACAATCTTGATGGCAGCAGCTTGACCTGTGACTGCATGCTTCGCCAGCCTTACACGACCAGTAGCTCCTTTACCAAGGGTCCTACCCAGTTGCCAGGGTCCCACATGTGTCTTTCTCCGTCCCTTGCCAGAAGCGGTCGATGTTGTAGATATAGCGGAGTTACGGTTGGAACCTTCTTCTGTTACTGCCCAGACACGTTTGTTTTCTGCTACCCTTCCAGGCGAACTAGGTGCAACTGTGGGGGACATAGCATCGAAGACCTTCAATTGGTCGTTTCCACGACCTCGAGAAGGTGGTCGTGCTGGGGAATAATTGTTGACTCTGATTGTGGCATCCGTGAGAGGCGCACGCATCGACTGATGGCGGCCAGTCCTGTCTGAGTAGTCCATCATGGGATGGGTACGATCAATTGCTGAGGTTGTGAAGTGACATCCAGTGAATGCGGGCTGGGTCTAAACTGCGTGTGTGGTCAGTAAACAGTTCAGGCGGCCTCCGGTCACTCAGTCACTTTGACACTGGCATATATGGTCTTTGCAATCAGATCCCTTGCGAATGATCCAAGACTTTTTGCTCATTAATCCATCTTCAACTCACTGGTTCATAGAATCGGTTCCCACCTAATAGTTTTTGCTCGTTCTTCAATGCTGTTCCCCAAAATAATGTCTGACAGGCAAGTCCCTGTCAATTCACCGGACAATGGTTGGTTGCAATTATTTATTCAACGAGCGGACGGATTAACCCAATATTAGAATTGAAAAGGTATTAAACGAATGTCAGGCAAGTCAATAAGGCGAAGGAAAACGAAGAAGCAATATCCTCGCGCTCAGAGGAGCATGCGACAGATTAGGTCCGCGTCGACTCTCGATAAGCAGCAGTCGTCCGTATACTCACGCCAGTTACCACCTGTCCTGCTGAGGCACCCTGAACTTTTAGGAAACGCAACAGAAAGTGTTCGCGTAGGACACATGCCATGGTATGGGCAGGAGAACTGAGGAATGGAGGTCGATAGGGAAATAACAGCCTGGTTGATTCCACTTGAATTCCGGAAGTCCCCCCGGTCACCAGCGCATCGGGTTGAGGAATGCACCATCTACAGACTTTAGTCCTCGAATCCCCTTCACCCCCAGCGAGACTATCATACATTCGTGGGAAAGTAGGTCTCCTGTCTTGATTAGCTTGTGCTAATATTGACTATTACAGTTTGGAAGCATTGCAGCACGCAATTTGCATTAAACAAAGGGAGAGAAAAAAGGAACAACCACGCCGCGGAATCAAACAATGAAGCCTTTGATCCATTACCATTCAGCATGCAATATCATGGCTGGCAGTTGCCAGCTTCCGAAATGCAGATAATTGCTCATCACGCTGGGCTGGACAAGATCAACCAGGCTCTAATTTCATTGCGAATCCGACTGATCATGGAGGCTACCGATCGTCATCGCTCGCATTCCTCAGGAGGAGTACTACCGCGACTGAGCATACGCTGCGTATGCTCTCCATGGAGGCTTCCCCAAGAGCCTCATCTCCGCTCTGGCTAGTTAGTCGCTTAAATCTGCCCTCTTCGCTATCCAAGGAGCAATCGAGGTCGTGAGCTCCAAAATCGCAAGAAATCATGTCGCGCGGGCGCATTCCGATCATGGTCTTGAATCTGAGATAAAGGCCCGTTCCACGCATTCTTCAACGCCAATAGCTGAACGAACAAAACAAATAAGGATGAAGGTAGGGTCTTTGGTGGGATTTCTATCTATCGGGGAAGGACAGAAAGCTTCGATGTGGAGTACTCATACCAGTCCCTGGAATGCATCTCTGCATAAATCCTCGGGAGTTGATTCGTTGTCATCGGAAGAAGCGCAGAAAGGGGTGATTTACTTACCCTAGTTAGTTAGTTGGTTAACTAGTTAGTTACGCACGCCTCAATTTCTTAACTAAGATGTGGCTCAGACCAACAGTCCTGCGAAGGGTCAGTGTTAGCTACAATCCAAAGCTTTGAAATTCGCAGCAAGCTATGGCGATAGTTGACGGAAGTGAGCTGTTAAATTGCAGCAGTTTCAAAAGGTCGGTTCTCTGTACCCAAGACTATTGTTCAGTACCAGCATTGAGTTCTTAACTCTAGACACCGGTATATATATTGTCTCCTTACTCGTCAATGGATGGTGAAGTTAAGAAATATATATATCTCAAACATGAGTTCAAACCCTCTCATTCATCCTCATCCGCAACAAAGGCCTCCAGAATTCTCTTTCCCTCATCAGCGTCGTCCTGGTTCCAAGGTTTTAGCCCGAAGCAGATTAGAAACTGTGTCCAACCGCCGTAGGATTTAACGATCTCCCGCTCGGCAGGAGTGAGAGGTGGCTCTGTTATGGTTAGGATTTTGGCACTGTTAATCGGATAGTAGCACAAAGGGAAGCCGTACGAAGCGCGTCAGTAGGATGCATCCTCAAGTGTATAGGCTCGGTCTCGAGAGTTAAGAGAAAAGGTGGCTACGTATTTGGAAAGTTGTCAGATCTCGGGAGGGGGTAACAATGCAGTTGACAATTTCTTTCTAATTCGGTTGGTCTATTGGTGCGAATAGTTAGTTAACCTAACGCCGCCCTATTGGTAAGCTTACATGATCCATGCTAGGGCCCGTGCCAGTGAGCGGAGCACTTCAAACAGCCTGAGCCTTCTGCTCACTGTCTCATCGTTAAATGCAGTAACTATACTACTCTTGAAACCACTCTCATTGTGAAAGAGTGCCCTTCAAAATATATACAATCGATCTGTGTCGAATCCAAAGGCAAACTGTATTGACTATCTGAAGTGCTAGATAACTTGATGCTTGCTTGCTTAAAGACTAAGAATCTAGGGGGGGGTTGAGCCCGAATTTGACAAAGAGGCTAGATCCTAGGGATCTAAGTAGATTTCATGATCTTCTACCAATGGCGATATGACAGATCACCTATGCAGGTAAGCTTCCAGCACCGACAAGCTGTCACATCTAGTATTTCAGAATGGCCATGAAAAAACACTGTCCTCATGATGCAATGTCTGTGACTTCATTTTGTAATTGTTCAAATGATACTTTCATCCCATTTAGGAGTATATTATTTCATTTAACCAGTGTTACATCCACCCCTGTATTCATAGGCCTAGATGTCACAACACCCAGACCCTAAGTTAAAATCTATACGGAACGACCAATCCATTCCTATAAATACTACCTACCAATGCTCCGGTCCAATCTTCACCTCATCCACATCGACCCCATCAACAAACCACCTCCCCTCCCCATTCCCATTTGGCCCAATAAGCACATCATTCGCACTCATCATGCGCTTGGACATCTTCCCCGTATCGTGATCATACGTCCAATCCTCCAGTCCATAGCATCTTTTCCACCGCATCCCATCCTCCGCGTCCTGGTACTCGTACCAGAACTGCACGGCGATGCGATTGTCCGTGTACGCGAACAGCTCCTTGCGGAGGCGATATGATTTCTCACGCCGCCATTTCGCGGTCAGGAAGGAGATGATGGCCGGTACGCCGGTGAGGAAGGTGTCGCGATTCCGCCAGATCGAGTTGGGTGTGTAGGCGGTGGCGACTTGGGTAGGGTTTCTATAGTTGTTAGTTTTCCTGATTTGGGAGTTGTGATGGTGGGAATTGGTCGGGATGAGGTGTTTTCGGTTCTCTGTTGCTGTTTCTTTGGTGGAATGAGAACAGGGTATCGGATTGGATCGCATTAGAACGCGATTATACTAGAGTCTAGAAAGGGGGAGGAAAAGGCTCGTGGAAGGGATATGCAAGGGGCGGGTAAGCTATTGCTTCTTGTCCTGCATTCCACCATCAATCACATTCGGGACAAGATGGTCTTGGCCACGAGCAGGTACCAGGATAAGCGAAAGAAATAGAAACGCTCGGAAAATGATAAACAACAACAATAATGATAATAACAACAATATAGTATGTAGCTACTTACTGTGTATTCCAGGAGTTCTGCGCAGCCTTCACCTTTTTCCGCGCTGTCTCTTCTGTGAACGGGGGTTTAATATCGGCCATTGCGACTCTGAGTAAGGTTATATATATGTAGCCTCGTACCAAGTCTGTAGAATATATATTCACTCAGTGTTGTAGAATTGATCGTGATGGTACTAAATGATGGACACAACTTGACGACCAAACCCACATCCTCTACGAGCAGACAGACCATGTGGTGCTATTTTCCATTCAATAGGATCTTACGCCCATCCAGGATCTGTATTGTCTGCGTCACTCTGAGGTTTGGAGTCAGTGAACCACGAAGCTACTTACTCATCTACCTCGGTCTAGATTGATATTATGTCAGCCACTGATTCATCGCTCGGTGGTTGATTACGTTAAAGTCCACTCCCCTGAGTAATCATCATCGGGACTACTCTACAAGACGATCCATGTTATCTGATGAGAACACCCCAGGAAGGTCTCGATTATTATCCCGGAACGGACATCGATCCCCGGAGCAGGCAACACTCGGCGACTGCGCCGTCGGCACCTAAAATAGCAGGAGGCGGAAATCAACGGGTATCTTTGTTCGGAGCTCGGACCTTGGGGGCGCTTGGAGGGGAAAAAACCTTTTTTGGAGCTTCCGCTGTCCAAGGACCCTGTAGTTTGAGGTTGTCATCCTTGAGGGACAGATATCCTACCACCCTCAAGTGAAGTTCATATAAGCTATTTTGTAGCCTTTTGTAGCCTCCCGCTTTAATTGATCTTATTTGAGTCTCGGCCGAGTGTGTAGAAAAATGACGTTCTGTGAGCTCGGACTGGTGGCTCTTATCTGATCGATCGTTACGTAGAACATACGAGCGGTGGTTGGCTGAACTAGTGATGGATGTAATTACATAAGGCGGGGTAATCCCAGAGTGAGCGGAAGAATTGGAGGGGTCCTTCACGGGGAGGTTACACCTCGAGGCTCAAACGTGGCCTCTAGGGTACTCTATGCGCTAGAGAAGTTAAATTGGTTCTTCTCAGGTGGATATTTCTTTTGAATGTTGAGGTATTCTGGCCGCAATTGCTGTCTTGCTGAGAGGGGTCCAAGTTCCATAATATGTAATGTGTATCGTGGGTAAGTATCAACGATATGAGCTCATTCGAGCACCTTAACGGGTTGCAGAGCTCACCCATCCATCAACTCCTCTAACTGGCCACATTGATCGCCAAGAAATGGAAAAGGGTCGACATCGGAGATATCACGTGACCGTACATGAATGGTCCATCGACGCAGGGAAAGTGATGGAAAGCCGATGATTTGCCGGTTATGACGCAGATCACTGCACCACAGTCGGTCTCCGGTGGAAATCAATTGTAGATATCCAACAACGAGAATACTTTGTTCGAACTGGGGGATGATACCGATCGAGGGCGATGACGATGTTTCCCGCGTCTTCTGCGTGACGATCAAAGTACCAGTAGACTGCGGATTAGTCAACTTGGGTGGTCTAGATATCTTCCTGTCTCGCCGCCGATGGAAGTCCGTTGGCGCGGGCCAGTGTCGATGGTGGGGGTATAGCGGGGCATTTCAGTCTCGGGCGGTCTTCTTGATAATACGGTTGAACAACCCAGGTACCGCTTCGGTTTCCTTCCGTTTCGGAATCAGCT
This sequence comes from Paecilomyces fulvus, assembly GCA_029606305.1. Classification (NCBI taxonomy): domain Eukaryota; kingdom Fungi; phylum Ascomycota; class Eurotiomycetes; order Eurotiales; family Thermoascaceae; genus Paecilomyces; species Paecilomyces fulvus. The sequence goes on from JAPVCG010000044.1 coordinate 402,015, forward strand.
CACTATATTAACCTCCACGGGCCCCCGCGTCTTTCGTCCTTTACACCTCCCCGTCTCTGAACTTAAACAGTGAACATCCTGCCCTCTCTCTTCCACACATCTTCCATTCACATCACAATCAATCAAGATGGCCCCTCTCCAGCCTGGTGACTCTTTCCCCGAAGACGTTGTCTTCTCGTAAGTACCACCTTCCCGTCGGATGGCCTTTTCATGACGGTCGATGTTGACGTTGCTTCCCATCACAGCTACATTCCCTGGAGTGAGGAGCAGGGAGACATCACCTCTTGCGGTATCCCTATCAACTACAACGCCTCCAAGGAGTGGAAGGACAAGAAGGTTGTCCTCTTCGCCCTTCCTGGTATGTGAATTTCTGCTGGCTTCTTCCTCCGGTTCGTCTGGCAAGCCATCTGACTCGTCCCCTTCTAGGTGCCTTCACTCCTGTCTGCTCCGCCAGACACGTCCCCGGCTACATTGAGGCTCTCCCCGAGCTCAAGAAGAAGGGTGTTGACGTTGTTGCCGTCCTTGCCTACAACGACGCCTACGTCATGAGCGCCTGGGGTAAGGCCAACAAGGTCACTGGCGACGACATCGTATGTTGCCCCCTATCGATCTATATTCGACTCATTACATACTGACTGTTTCTCACAGCTCTTCCTGTCCGACCCTGAGGCCCGCTTCTCCAAGAGCATCGGCTGGGTCGACGCCGAGGGCCGCACTGGCCGTTACGCCATCATCATTGACCACGGCAAGGTCACCTACGCCAAGCGTGAGCGTGAAAAGAACGTTCTCGAGATCTCCGACGCTCAGACCATCCTCCAGAACCTCTAGATCAGAGGTGGCGGGCTCACCAGATAGATTGATGACCATGGTGTGGTAATGACATTTTTTTCTTCAGAGGATATAGCATAGACTAGAATCCCCCTCAATAGAATACCCTTTCAAGTCAATCACGCTTCTATTGCTATCTAAAGATGGGCGATGATGATTGTAAATGTACTTTGTATCGTACAGAGTAGATCAAATGATCGACAACTAAGCGTGGTGGCGTGTGACGAACGACAACTTGTTCCTCCTCACGCCAAGCCTGTCGATAATACATAATTTCTGCGGAGCATCCAGAACGCCGCCCAAGACCGCCAAAGACCTCAACCACAACCGGTTCCTGGCCGCAATGGCCCTCAATCCATCATCGAAACGCAAATCTGCGTTCCCTAGCTCTGGAGGAGCCAGAGATGACTCTGCAGCCGCTCGAAAACGCGCCAAGACCTACGATGGCCGCACCCTCGCCGTGCAGACGTCCGATGCCGCGCTCTCAGCGACGGGCGAGCTCAACGTGGCAGCCTTTGTCGGGGCGCGCGAATTCGAGATCCGCGCCCTGGAAGCTGGGATGCAACGCTCAAAAGCGGCGTTGACCAGTCGTGCGTTCCAGAAGGTGCCTCGATCTTTGAGACGGAGGACGGCTAGTCATAATGTGAAGAGAGTGCCTCGTCGGTTGAGGGCGAGGGCGAAGAGGGAGGTATGTATCTGTATTCATATATATGCATTTTTACTAAGGAGGACTTTGTGTGTTGTTTCTCGGATCGTTGGGTTAAAAGATCTTTTTACTGACGATAGCAGATGATCGAAGACAATACTCCCACCGTGACGGCACGACGACGAAAACCTACCCAGCTCCTACGTTTACGTCTCGAGACCGCCAGACGTCTCCAAGGCCTCAATGCGAAGACGAAAGCGAGACGTGCAGCCTCCAAGGCCAAGCGTAACAAGGAGATGCAGAAACTACTATCCGACGAAGGCATCCACTCGTTCCAGATCGCTCCTCGAGTCCCCAAGATCAAGAAGAATAAACTCTCTCATCCGTTTCCTCCAGAGTCGAAATTCAAGAAGCGTCAGCGGGGGAAGACGTGGTTGCCTACACATATGTTTCATGCTAAGCGGGCGCATATGCCGACGGCCAACGAGCCGCTGTGGAGGTTTGCGGTGCCGCTGTCCCCGACAGAGAAGAGTTATAGACCTACCCATCGGGCGGCGGGCGCGAGGGGTGCCGTGGCGTGGGATGTTAGTTATATGTCTACGATTCAGCTGGAAGGGGCTGATGCCAGTCTGGAAAGTGTACTGAGGGCGGTGGGAGTTGTTGGAGACGAAGCATGGGGGACGAAGGGGAGGAAATGGAGACAAGGGACGAGGAGTCTAGTCACCTGGGTATTCGAGCATAAGGGGGAGAACAGGCCAATTGCGCCTGTGACGTTGATCTGGTGCGCGAGAAAAGCACCGGAGGATGTTGAGATGACCGACGCAGGAGATCAAAATGGCTCGCGCAAGACTAAGAAGCCCAGGGAGAAGCTGTTTGTTCGGGTACACCCGTCGGCATTCCTTCAACTCTGGAATGAACTTCTAAAGGTGTCAAAACGACAGAATCCTCCTGTTATGGTGGAAGACTTGCGTTTCGAGATTGGAAGCATTGACGTTACCGGCCCTGGAGCAACAGAGGCACTACTAGCTGCACTCAAGCCACTGAAGGAAGATGGAACAGAGTTCCCCAAAGACAGTCCTGAAGCGACTTGGTCCTCTCTTATCGGTGTCACAAACCCTTCCTCTCTTCCTCAGAATGTCATCTTGGCTTTCTCGATCTCCGACCCTCGTCTACATTTCCCTCCAAGAACGATAAAACCACCAAATACCGAGTCAAGCATGAACGATCTTGCTGTCTTGCTGGCATCATGGCCACCAGACCAGACTCAGAAACCTGCAGCGCTTTTTGACCGGCCCGCACGCTTAGCTGCCGTTCGCCAACTTCCCAGCCAGAAGGCCATCAATCGAAGACGGACTCTGGCCGGACCAGGCGTATATCCATCCTTGCAGCCCTCAGACCCCAAGATCCCTATCATCGTTCTTGCATCAAAACCGCCCAAGAATAGCAATGCACAAGGCACATGGACCGTCCTTTTGCCCTGGAAATGTCTGGTTCCCGTGTGGTACTCGCTGATGTACTACCCCCTTTCCAGCGGGGGCAATCCCAGATTTGGTGGTCTCAAAGAGCAAAGACAACTCACCTTCGAGGTAGGGGAGCCTTGGTTCCCAGGCGATTTTCCTGGTACCCAGGCAGGTTGGCAGTGGGGCCTTCGTGAGCGGGAGGAAGCAAAGAAAGAGTGGGAGAGAAAACCAAAGGGCCGAAGAACCGAGTTTGATAGCATTGACCTCGGAAATGGCACGAAGGGAGAGATAGGGCGCGGGTGGGCTTGCGACTGGGAAAGACTGGTAGAAGGTCCTCCCAAGGTCGTAGAGAAGGCGGACGGTGACAGCAACTGCCAGAAAGAGTCTAGCAAGAAGAATCAGATAGTTGAGGATGCAGCTGATTCGGCCCAAGAACATCAGAAGAAACCAGATGCCATCCCGCCGCTTGACCTCCATCAGCTCACTTCGGACGTGGCTCATAAGGTTGTCAACCATCCATCTGGCCCTCTCCCAGCAGACTTACAGAAGCTTCTTGACAAGCCTGCACTCGCAACTGTTAAGATATCCCTCTTCAACCGTGGCACCCCTACCCCTCGTGCCCGCATCTACCGCCTCCCTACAACGGACGATGAGCTGCGGCAGCAATGGCTTTCCCTGGCATCTCCTGCGTCCAATGCCACTACACAGCCCGCGAACAGGGCAAAAGTCCAACCCCAACCTCAGCAAGGAAAGAAGCAAAAGCAAAAACAGAAGCAAAAACAGAACCAGGACCAGTCCCAAACCACCCCATCAGAACACGAACAACGCGACGAAGCCCGCCAGCGTCTCGCAGCTTCTCTACTCGCAGAGTCAACCGAAGCCGGCCTGGACACGAGCGCAGAGCGGAACGCCTACCTACCTCTTCCATCCGAAGACGACCTCATCGGATTCGTCACGACCGGCAACTACAACCTCTCCGAAGGCAAGGGGACCGGCATCGGATCCATTCTCGTATCGAAAGTCGTCGGCTCTGCCGCGGAGAATGGTAAAGAGAAGGGCAAAGGAAAAGCACGAGAGCGGAGAATGTGCATTGTTCGCTCTGCAGGTGAACGAGTTGGAAGACTGGGGATTTGGGAAGTTGTATGAGTCTTATTGTCAAAGCGTAGTCGGACTGGTCAAAAACAAAAAGGTTGTGATACCCTCCGTAGGATTGATTTACTGTATTGTATACTTCTGTTTGGTGTTCTATACAGTGAAAAAAAAGGAAAAAAGAATAGACACTGCAAGCATAAATCAGCAAGAAAAAATCAAAAAGGAAAAAATAAGAACAATAAACGTACAAATTCTGTTTTGTCTATTACACATCCCAAACGCTCTGCTGATCCCCGTTTTCTTCTCTAAGAAACGAAAGCGGGGAAAACGCATAGTTAATTTAGTTACAAACGTTCAGTGGAGTCCCCTCCTCCTTCAACTTCAAGATCCGAGGAAGGAAAAAAAAAAAAAAAAGAAAAGAAAAGAAAGAAGTTATATATTCTTCAAAATCTTTCTTCAACCAACAACCTTCTCTACAAACGACTCCTCCAACTTCTGCACCTCCTTTTTAAACG
>JAPVCG010000044.1:406657-457614 GCA_029606305.1 Paecilomyces fulvus
ATCTAGTGCCGCAAGCTTCTTCCGTCCCTCAAGCTTGGTCTTCAACTGCTCGATTTCCTTCAGGACTGCGTCGCGGTCGATCTGGACTTCGCCCGCTGCGGCGGGGGTCGGGACGGAAGAGGTCTCCTGGCCCGCGAAGGGGACAAGAGGCGTGTCCAGCGAGAGTTCCTGTTGCGTGTACTTGGACGGGCCGAAGGTCGTGGGGACCGAGTAGCCAGAGGTGGATGGTGCAGTGAGGGTGCCTTCGTTCAATCGCTTCTCGATCTCAGCGAGAGTCTGCTGTTCGCGTTGGCGGATGCGTTCGAGTTCCTGCGCGACGCGGGCTTGGATGTGTAGTTCGAGGGATCTGGCGCGGGAGGAGTCCGTCTGGAGAGAGGGGAGTTAGTTTATCTATCTGAATGAAGAGGGGGGTGTTGTATGTAGGCCAATTGGGATTCAATTGAAGGGAGACTCATACCTCCGCGCTCGATTGAAGAGCCTCTACCAAATTAGAGGAGAACTGGACCGGAGTGTCGCTGTAGTTGATATATATCAGTTAGCTATTCCTCCTTTCCTTTTCCTCTATAAGTTAACTCCCGGGAAAATCTCCTCCTTTGAAAGATCCCAAAAAAAGCATAATCCACCCCAATTGCAACCACATCCCAACTCACCTCGCGAAAACATGTTTCGAGCCAGCCGACGGCTCCTGCTTCGAGCTACCGGCGCCCATTGTCTCTGTTGGCCTTGCCTTCTGTCGTCCTTGTCGACCGTACCCGATCGCAGGTATCTGATAGAATCCGGAGTCTGGCCCTGAAGGACGAGGGATGGGCTCAAACTGGCGTGAGGTCGTCTCGGGGTCCAACCTTGCTTGTTATCCAGGACTTCCGAGCTCCGTTCCGGCGAGAGAGTTGTACGTCACGTGCTTTATGGGATGGCTGCTTAGTCAGGATTGGGTAGGAGATCTTCTAGTAGGATCAAGGATTGGTTAAACGGTGATTATGGAATTAGATTAGTTTAAGTATTTGCCAATATAAATTCCATAAGATTTTATTAAAAGAAGAATATGCAGAAAAAGTTAACTTTTGGAACAGATGCGAAAAAATCATATCCAGGCAGACTAACAAGTTTCATAACTATAAAAGAGAAATGTGAAAGCAGAGAATCAATAATACATGTGCTGAAAAATCCATGCTTGATCTGTATGATCTCTCATGCATCTCATAAAAAAACTTGGTCCCGATTTGGGCAGATGAATTGCGCTGAACTGTATTGCTGTTGTCATTGGTATATATACACCGTAGACTCCTCACACACAGGTGATTTAAGCCATGTCTTAACGGTATGGACCGTAATACCCGAGCTCATCAAGCTCAGAGTTGTAACCTGGACATCTTCCACCTGTGACACATAGCAATCGTGACAAATCATCTTCATCTTCATCTGGAGGGTGCTTAGATTGCCACTTTTCGATGGCGTCATTCATGGTTGAAAGGAAGGGGGCTTTCTTCATATAGTCGGTACAAATTTCCCAGTCCTCCAAATCGTAGACAGCTCGTTGGAACTCACGGGAATCCTCTGCTGGAATGCCAGACGGAAAGGCCAATTTCCAAATTTCCTGGTCCCAATACTCTGGGTTTTCTGCTTTGCCATGCAGGGACGTCGCGTGGTGATATAGACATACCATCGCAATATGCATCTCCTCTAATTCTTTCATGACAGGATCGTATAACTCGATGATTTCAGGATAATCATTAATAATCCGAAGGATATTTCTTTCGAATTCAGACTCCCCGCTATATCCCTGGTCAAACCACGTACTCAATAAGTCTCGGCGCACCAAATTTGATGGTGGCTCTTCGGGGATTTGCCATAGCATTATATGAATCCAGAAATAGTCCGCAGCAACTGCACGGTCCACGTCGTTATCGATGATTCCACAATCTCCGCATGAAGGGGAATGCTTCCAGCTTCTGTTCCGAACAATTTCGATGCCCCGATCGATGATTTCCCACTCGAGGGCATCTTCGAGCCCCTTTGACTGGGTTTTAACATGTATGTTGTCGAGATTCCGTAAGGTGCAAAAAGGTAAGAAGACGACATCATGGTCAGAGCGGCGATTGCAGACTTGATGTATTGAACTTTTGTTTGGCCCTAGACGCTTATGAAACCAACCTCCACCTCCAGGGAGGGCTTTCCGGAAACAGACCACCAAGTTCCAAATCACAACTGCTTCTTTGAAAAGGCTGACCAGATCAGTGACGTTTCGCCAAAGTAAGTATATTTCCACCAGGTCCTCTGGATTTGGAGGATGAAGGTTGACCACCACAGTCTCAATCTTATGGAAGGGAAGGCCGTAAAACCCCCGAGATCTGGCATCGGCCGGACTGGCCAGGGACCACACAGGTTGTGACCCAATAGGTCTCCTGTTCAAGTACTGTTGGTGCTTCTGATACTTGAAAGTCGCTACAGCCCATGATCCTGAACCGCGGTAAACAGGGGAGAGGCTGAATATCAGGCAGGAATCTTTGTAGAGGATTCTTGATATCTCGTCGTAAAGAGCCCGACTTGCACGCAAGATGCTAAGGTCTGTCTTTTGCCTCTCTGTCATCAACGGATGCCGATGTCGTCCCGTTGGAGCGAATTCTTCCCAGATCTGTTCCCGGATCTCGTATGGTAGCCTGAAGAAGAGACCGAGGCCTGGATTTTCTAATGCCATCTTGTGGAATGTAAGATCTCCCCGTAATATATCAAGAACTTCACTATTCAAAGATAAATGAGGATAACCAAGATAGTAGCTCGGACGGAGATGAAGTTGGGAGTTAGAAGGGGAAGTATTCATTGTAGAGGTTATAAAGAGTATGCCATACCTAACCGGATACCCCCCTCGATTTGGAACGGACCACACATGGCCAGTGTCATTTACCTCTAGTTAGTCTAGTTCCTCCATACATATATGGCTTTATGGGAACAAACCATGTCATAGAATTCTGCGTATGACTTCTGCCTGTAAGGCAGCACAATGAGATATTGGCCGCTATAGCTATGGTAAGATTGAGAAATTTCAGCATTGGACCACAGGATGGTTTCTATTCGCAAAAAGAGCCCAAGCATCAAACTGTCTCGCGGGCGTCAGACCCAAGGCTACTTGGTTAGACTAGGAGCTTCATCTTCCTCCAAGTCATATATTTTTCTTGCTATTTCCCCGTGCTTTCCTCATTGAGATTACCAAGACATCTTTAAAGTTCAAGTCCAAGGGTATTATCAATGTGTAAGTTGGTAAGATTAGGGGGTGCCCCGAATGTATATTAGGTGCCCAAAAGATAAAATGCAGTTGACCAAGACAGTGGATGAATTTTTGACAAGTATGCCGTGCTGGTGTTACTAGTACATAACGAAGAGTGATCTCTCAGTTTGGAACGCACCAGATACTGCCAGTGTTATTTATCTCTAATTGGCTTAGTCCTTCCTTGCACGGATCCCTGGGTGGTAAAAAAACCATGTTATGAAATTCCACTTGTGACGTTGGCCTGCAAGGCAGCATCATGAGCTTAGCTGTTGTTGCTTCGACCACATCAAATCGCAAATATTTCGCAAACAGTTGCGCTACATTGGTCCTGAAAGCATTGAGCATAGCTTACTTAGTTGGACTAATAGCTTCTTTCGCCAAACCTTATCTTGTCCTCCTCGTTCCCCGTGATTTCCCCATTCAGTTACGAAGCAAAGAGACCTCATTTCTGAAGCCCAGTAACTGTATTTGATATCTAAAGTGCTTGGTTGATTCTAGAGTATAGATGGGAGCGAACCCATATTTAACCCCCTAATTAGACAAAGAAGCTAGATCCCAGTGATCTAGTATATTCCACCGCGATCCAGAAATACAGATGATAAAAGATGACTTTGACAACTAATATGCAGGTGAGCTTTAGGCGCTGACAGTAACGAAGAGATCACTGACCAGTTCTTCAGAGACACAGGCTATATCTAATTGCTTACTAGAATTATTAGAATCTTGCCAAATAGTTAGCACACACCATATCTATCAATTATATTATACAGTTAAATACTTTATTGCTGTTAACAGTACATGGCCTGTATCAGTGATGGGAGTGCTCCTTCATACCTCCCCCTATTGCCCTCTCACCAACTGAATCTTGCACACATTCCTATTAATTACCTCATTTCCGTGACATAAGTCCAAAAACCCTCACTGTTGGCTCCTTTGATGAAATCAGACTCAATTATAACCGACTCTTCTCAAGTGCAAAGGAACCGCAGCTGAAATATTTCGAAACCCAGTTGATTCTCACCGTTGAGATCCAATTTTCACTTCTCTTTCACTCACGAGCGGCCAGTGAGGACTTCTGACTTGATATTTAGTCCGAAATCCGACTTTCACATACCTCTGCCAAGTACTTTGAAGGAGCTCCGGAACTGCCCAAGGCAATCAAGAATAAGCAGTTCCAGACGGGATTCATGGTGAAAGGAAGAAATGAGCCTGTAAGTCAGCATCTCATCCGGGACAAATTCCAGGTCTTCGAATTGAGATCGATTCGCTTCGACCTCATCCATGACTACGAGACTTGTAAAGCTGAGGGTCAAATGCTCCAGATTTAAAAGTTGCAAGATAAATTCTCGCTCTGCAACTGTTCGTCCCGGATAAGCCACACAAAATGCAATTTTTGCAAGGCCCTGCAACACAGGTCGACAAAAACTGGCTCCTCTTCTCATCGGCTCAGATCTTGTGCTGATAGATCAAACACCATTATCCGTCATATGTCAGCAAACCTGTGTTGAGTGGTAGCGCGGGAAGTTGAAGTGAGCTTCTATAACTAGTAGTTAGCCCTTGAGCATTCCTGATTATAAGGAACGTACTTCGGACGAGTATGATAGCTCAAATATTCAATGTATTCCTAGAAACTTTACCTTCATAGCCCGTTAGACATGCTGGTCCACATAGTTTCTTCCAGAAAGGTATTTAACGTCCAAAACTTCCCAAGTCAGCAGGATATTGCACTTCAGTAAGAGCAGAAATTACCCGTGTTTTCGGGACTCACATTGAGCTAGCTCTTACAAATGCGCCGTCGTCTTCAGGGTTTCCAAGAGCCAGCAAATGAAGACAACTATCTTCATCCTGTCTTCTATTTGTGTCTATTTTAGAATCCAAGTAAATGATCGTGACGTCAAGGAAATAATGGAGGAGCTATAACAATGCGTTCCATCAAAATGTAAATACTCAGTACTGGGGATAGGAGGGGATAACATGATAGGATCGGCTAATAGGTAATTGAATATCTCGCATGAGCTTCAAGGCTACAATATCTCAAATTACGTACATTATGAATGTGCTTCCAAAGAATTAGGGTTCTTCTTGTAAGCGAACTCCTGAATAGCTCTCCAGACTGGATCGTATTTCTCGCTCTCTGCGCTGCTGAACTTGCACATAGTGATGTGGTTTGCCTGAACCGGCACCGGATGCTTCTCATTTGGAAGGTTGAGACATGCTGATTCACGATCGACAACCTGAATAGTAATATTAGTGTGTGATTATACACTTCTGGTATATTCCTTATTGGAGTGTTATTATTGTGCTTATCAGTACGTTCATATAGTCCAATTTTTCTATCTCGTAGAGTATTCTTATTTTCAAGGTACTTCCACGTCCACGTTCGATAGATTGGCTCGATATAGACGAGAGCATCCTTGAATTTCTCCTCAGGTCAAGAAGGAGATTCGTGTTGGTACCAGTACCGGGCTGCGCAATGTGTAGAGCACGGGTCAAAAAGTCCGCCCACGAAGCTATATCAGTTCCACGCTGGGGAGTTCCCATGAAGACAACCCCAGAGACACCATAATACGAAGACCGCTCATGGGCTATGATGAGAGCCTGAAGACTTTGAGCAGCAATTCAGGGAAATATAATTTGAGATAGGCTCTATTTAAGTATCCTCCTTTTTGAGATCCCACCCAGGATATGGCATATAAAAATCACCGGTCGGTGTCGTTCCTAGATGAGTCAGTAAGTTTTGAAATTAGATAGTTAAGCATAGCTTAATGTCGCAAGGAGGAGTACCTTCATTTCAAGGTTTAAGAAACAACGCTAAGAAATAACAGATGTAGAGAATGAAGTAAATTAGAATTAAGTTACCTGCACTGTCTGCCGTTTGCCATCTAACCGGTGAAGAAGATCCTGAGCAAAATCATCAATATCGCCAACAGACTTGGTGAAAGCGACAATAGAATTATATCCATAGGACATAATGCGTGCGTTTGGTGGACTGCCTACCCTGTCCTATCTCGGACAGAAATAGATTTGTCTCAAATAATGCACTGGTACTATGTTCTCCAGCAGTCCCCGAAAAGAACGCTAAGGCAATCAATATCAATGTCAGACAGACAAACCATTACTCATGCTCAACTTAGATAAACTTGGCAAGCACAAGATCCCACCTCACATCCCAACCACGAGACTTCAATTTGTATCACCGCGGCCAGAAGTGCATACAGTATAGAAAACTTTTCCTCCATCTGAGGCTATTAATGGATTTTATACACACACACATGTAGCTCTACATAGCTCCCTTAGAAATACAACTACAGTAATCTTTCTTGCGCTGCCATGATTGAGTCTTGTTCCTTCCTCTCTAGGGAGTGCCTGCTTCTTATGTATTGTTGTGTCTATGGTCACCCCTTCATGTTGAACAGGAACTGGAATCTTTATTATGATCTGTTGCAGTTTGGGACTCTTCTGGTTGTTCTCTTTCTTTTCAAAATCGTTTCAACGTATACCAAAGCTACCTACGCTAATCCCCATACACAAAGGCCGTCCCCCATTTCCACACTTTGTGCAAGATGGAATTCAATTGGACTGACTTTCTTCGCACCCTGGGGACTTTGATGTTCTCTTTGTTTGTGACGGACTGGCTTCAGATCTTCCCTGGCTTTAAATGGCTCTGGCCCAAGGCTTGGGAGGAGAAGTGGCAGGCCCAGCAGGCGGGCAAAGAGACCAGGTTGGACACCGAGGGGCATCCAATGACTGACACGACGCCGAGCTCAACGGAGATGACGGACATGCAGACCCAGCTCAACCGTCTCCGGTCAGACATGACAGCTAAGGAGGCCAACATAAAAGCCAGGGAGGATGCACTCCGGACCCGAGAGGCAGCGTGCAACGATCGTGAGGACCGGCTCTTGAAGCGAGAGAAACAGCTGGTGACCAAGCTGGAGGCTCTCGCAGAGAACCTGAAAGCACAGAAGGATGCACTGTCTTCTTGCCTTGAAGGGCACATCACTCGTGGAGGAGAGATCCGCCGTCCTTCGAGCGAACCTCATAGGATCATGTCACAGTCGAAGGACCCAGTAATTACCAGGAACGACTAAAGCGTGGACTGCCTCCCCAGTCCTATGTCAGAAGATATCTCGAATACCAAAGTCTCCACATTGCATTCATGGTTTGCCAAGAACCCTGCCGCCAGTGATCAAATGGAGGGACCCGAATCCCCCCTAAATTGCACACACCCTGGATAACACAGTAGAGGCCATCCTCAGTACAACCAAGCAAGTCATACCTTGTATCACAACAGCCGCATTTATTCTTAGGCCGCGTGTAGGGTCCATAGGGCCCATATAACCAAGCAAGAGCATGAATATGCGGGCAGAGAGCTACAGGCTCGGTATTGTAGGGTGGCTGGTAGGTGCAGTCGATGGGAGCTACAGGAAGTTCATGCAGTTTTGTCCAGTGCACATGGTATCTGGTGGTAACTATTAGGCAGTCATTTGTGTCAAGCATCACCATCATTGTGAGGTTGATGAATGCGTCTGCGTGACTAGTGATTGAACAGTGGTGAAAAAGTACATGCCTGTTGTTGAGCACTTGAGATTGGAATGACTCACGGATGCTTTAGTGAAGGCTTTGACTGGGCGCTCCTGTTTTCAGCCATTCAGCTAGTTGTATGCCATTGGAGAAGGTCAGAGCAAGGCAGGCGCATAGATCGACAACATTCACACGATAGTTGCAATATCGAGTTGATGGTGAGATGGATGCAGAGCCCCTCATAAAATGACTCTTTGGATGAAGCTTGAGACAGCCGCAGCAGTACATCCAGCGGCCATCTTCAAGGTTGAGCAGGAGCTCCTTTCTTGGAAGATGCAGCTGACTCTGATCTGCTAGCCAAAAGTCTTGGCCAGGCGAGCCGTTCATCGTCAAGGACAGAGCGTAACAGTCTGTAGAGAGGCTTGCAGGTGAGCGTGAGGCAAGCCTGTGACACAAGCGGTAAGTGTGGGAATATGAGTTGGAGAACATCAACTGGGAGTTCTAGTAGCAGAGACCAAGGTGGTTCCTCGTCAGGGGATAGAGAGTCCCCTCGCCGTTTGAGGAGACGACGAACGATGCACAGGACCCTTTTGATCCAGGGCGTCATTTTCAATAAAGCAACAGGACGGATAGTTACAAGATCAGTTGAGGAGAGAAAGGCCGCTTGCTGCGCATGTTTGGTTCCGAAGTTCCATCTGCTTGGATATTACATATCTATGTGCTGATAGATTACCTCTGTCTAGGCAACAGCGATATCAGAGACTCGTTGTCGACCCCTTAATCCAGGTATAAAGCTAAGTCAAAACCCCTAGATAGATAACTGCTGGTAGTCGCTAAATAGTGGTTATATATGTAGTGCCAATATATCAAGTCCAGGCTTATTTTAAGAAATGCAGATTTTGACGGATAGCAACGGAAGATACTAGTTGAAGTATCGAATTAGGCGCGCTGTATCTTACTCTTGCTCGTACAATTCGAGTATCATTAGCCATGGGTCGATTGTCACTAATAACGCTACAGGATCGAACGGGCACTCTCTAGCTTAAGTTTACGATTTAATGCCACAGTTCAAATTCTCGCTGCTTAATAAATGTAATGGAATACAAACGTCCGAAATAGGCTATCGAGGATGATTCGTATCATCTTCCACCTTATTAGCCTGGTAGGTCGTCAAGCTTAACCTCGCGAACTTGCTTCTCTCACGGATTCGTTTCCCGTATCTGATAAACACAATCGGAGCTGCACAAAAAAAACAGAGTGGCAATCGCTGCGAGGATCGATGTGGCAACATTGTAGCCAAGATTGACAAGACAACCCAGAAGGACAGGAATAAATCCAAGGGAAGCAGTGGCAGTTGACCAACCATACGCTTCGAACACTCCGCCTGGAGATAGAAAAGCGCACAGGCGACGGAGCCCATAAATGCCACTGTCATAACAATGGGCTCGGTGAAAATAAAGCGCAAAGGTCGAAACAAAGTGACCATGATTAGGGTCTTGAAGTCCGGGGCCGCGTCTGGGTTCGGAGTCTTAATAACTCTGAGGGCCCCTGAGGTCGTCATCAATTGCTCCTGCTTCTCTCGCAGTACGCTCACTTCACGCTCAAGCAGCAAGCTAGCTGTGATGATGAAGAAAACACAATACACAAGCGTCGAAATGATGTATAGAAATTTCCGTCCAAAAATCTCAGAATACAGGGGAAAGAACACACCCCCAATACCCTGTCCGATAAGATAGGTCGACGGGAGACAAAAGATAGATAGTCCTAGGTCGACGTCAAAGTCACTCTGCATCTCTTGGGCCGCAGCTGTCCCAGCGGTGCCAACAGCACTTGTGATGAATTCAAGCAAGAGCATGACAACAGTGCTGTACGCCTTTGTCTTGGCCGACCAATTCCGGTGATGTTTTGAGTTATTGTCCGTCCGAATTTTAGTAGAAATTCAATTGCTAAGAGCTAACGGAGATAATAACTACATGTATTTCCTCGTTTCCGACAGAACCAACCTCCTTTGATTTGTCGATTCAAGCTGTAGTCCTCATGTAACTTACCACTTGCAATTTGAAGTGACTAAAATAACGCGGGTTCAGTCTTGGAATAACTCTAATACTGGCCTTATTAGAATATTCTCAAATAGTTGTCTTCCTTATTAATTGAAATACACTCTTCCTATGGTTCAGATATTGAAGGTCTGTAGATGCTGTGTAACGCTCCGCAATAAGGGATGCAGGCTTCATTAGCGCTGACCTTTCCAGGCTGCGGTCTCCTTAACAGTATGGTAGATGCAGAGGTGGGTTTTGGTAGAAAGCATTATATTTCAGTTACTCCCATTGCCAAACCAAATCCGATGCCCTACGAATGGGACGAGTATCGATGAATTACGAAGAAAAGAAAGAACTAACTATCTTCTGGAATTTCACTCGATTGGATTTCAATTCAGGATCGTATCTGACAGCTCGAATTAACATTAAAAACAGCAGCAATACATACATCGAAACATTGGGACGCCGCGAGAAGTGGTATCTAGGTATCTAGCTATGAAGCAGGAAACAAACAAAACAAAACAAGAATAAGTAGTGCGCGACATCGTGGACGATACGATAACTTCCTAATGGTAGAGGAATAAAATGAGAGCAGAAAGTGATCGATGATGAGGTAGATTGTCTTCGTTACAGGGAATGATATCACATCTGCGTTATCTTCCGATAGGAGGACATGAGCTGGTGACATGGAATATGGATAAGCAGAAACAAGAAAAAGAAGAATGAATTATTGCGCTTTTTGCGCAGCACTGGAGCGATCGCAAGGCCCAGCCATGTCGAACTCACCCAGCATCATCTCCAGTTCCTTGATGCTGTCAGAGCCATCGTCGTCCGAGATTGCTGTGTCAAAGCTGCTCCGGCGATCTCTGTCGCGGGAACTCGCCCAGCTGTCGGGTCGAGAATCCAGATCCTGCTTCCGCACCGTTCGCGGCTGTGCGTGGTGATGAGGATGGTGCTGCATGTCGTCCAGTCCCAGTCCACCCAGCCCAGGGGTGGGTGAAAAGCCCGTCCCCATGAAAGGAGGGGTGGCCGCGCCGGGGTTGAAGAGAGGAGTTGGAAGCCCGCTGCGCACGCAGTCAGCATCGAAGGTGACGCCGGTATCAAGTGCTGCGAGTAGGGCAGCTTGGAGCATCTTGTTCTGGCGCTCCAGCGTCGCGATCCGTGCCTCCAGAAGGTGAGGAGCGCCATGCGATAGGCTGGCCCGGGACTCTTGCGAGTTCGTAGTTCGTTGTGAATACTGCGAGCGAGGCGAGGATTGATCCTGGCTATAAGACCCCCGGAACCTAGGAGTGGGAGGATTGACATGGTCAGTAGATGATTTGCGTCCGTAAGAGCTCGAGTCTGACTGGTCCGTCACTATGATATTCTGCGGACGAGGGATGCTCTTCAATTCCCGGTTGCTACTGCGCTGCTCAGGAGAGCGGCCAGGATGGACTCTGGTTTTATGTCCCTCGTCGTCGGACGATGGCAAGGACGGTGACTCGGAGCGTCTGCGCGATTGGTGGTAATCTTCGTTGATGATTTGATCTCGGGATCGCCTCTCAACGCTGTTGGCTTGGAACGTATGGTTCCTCCGGGGTGAACTTGGAGCGATAGACGTTTCGCCATTGCTACCGGTAGACAGAGGGAGTGAAATCGTTGAACCCGTCCGTCTCTGGCTGCTCGATCGAGAGTGAAGAGAAACCGGGGGGTCAGCCGGCAGAGGAACTGTAGGAGGAGGATTAGGGTTCTCAGGAATCGGACTCTTGCAGAGCAGCCGCTGTTTATCAGCGTCCGGCTTCAGGTTGGTATCCTGTTTGCTAGGTATATCCTCCTTGCTCGACGTATCTTTCTTGCTGGATGTATCTTCCTTGCTCGGGATATCTTGCTTGCTGGTGGTGCCTTTCTTGCTAGGTACCGCTTCAATCCGACTGGGGAAAGCCGAATGACCCAGAACCGGCGACTCTTCATAATGCTTCTGTTCTCCATGTTCCGACTTATTCTCTCCACTCGAGTGACTTCGAGTCAGCGAGATATCGCGCATCCGCAGAGCGCGCACTCTCTCCTCGCGGCGGCGGATATGCTCCAACGAACCCATCTTCAGATCTCCTCTCGGGGAGTTCCCCTCCCCAGTGGTTGACGTGTTTTCCGCCGTATAGCTTCTCACTCTGGCAGCCCTCGGGGACTGTGGAACGAGGACACGGCGGTGGCGTGCGGACGGGCCGTCCCGATCATGCCCCTGGTCGAGGGGAACATCTGGATATGAGCTCCCCGAAGGGCGGAATCGGCGCTTGGAGACCGTGCTTTTTTGCTGAGTGGCAACCGGTTCTGGCAGCGATGGTAAAGGCTTGGTAGGTGCTGGCAGAGGTAGAGCGTCGATCGGGCCCTGGAACGAGGCTCTCAATGGAGAGCTGACAAAGGGGTCATGCGAAACACTAGAGGCCCCAGACATCATCGACTGCATTGCGCTTGGAAGAGTTGAGCCATAGGGGAGCGGGAAACTGTCGATGCTGATGTCGTCGTTCCTAACGGTAGTGTCTGATGCGGAATTGCCGTGCACTTCAGCCTCATTCACGGAGGAATTGGCCCGGGCTGGTGACGGAAAGATCGACAGGAAGTGACCAAGCTGTCGCCTGGACTGAATCGCACCGGAACTAACAATATCGGAGCTTGAAGTCGCGTTCCTGCTGGACACGCGAGGAGGGAGATAGTCGGGGAGCTGAGATCGTGAAGCTCGGACGTTCAGAGATGAGTTCGACTTCGGACGAACAGTCGTCTGAGCATCCTTGTCCAGTTTCTGCAGAAGATGCTGATGATTCCCATCTTTTACCAGGGACTTTTCTCCTGCGTCATGTCCCTCAACCCCATAGCCGCTGTCATGCCCGAGCTTAACGGCCGTTTTGTGGGCGGACGGAGCTCCGTGATGGCGTGTTGCCGCGACGCTATTGACACGCCGTCTCTCTGTTTCTCTTCTCTCCGAATCAGACGGTCCAGTGAGCGTCTCCGCCGTTTCATGTTTTCGATCGTTCTGTCTGGACTGGTATGGCGGAGGTCTGCTCAAGTCCTCCACTTCAGGAAACGCCAAGGATAATTCCACAAGCGAGGCCAGGTTGGCTATACTACCAAGATCCAGCGACATCCGCTCGCGATTATTTTCCCTGATCTTCTCGTTCTTTCCACTGTCTTCGAGCCATGGCCGACCAATAGCCTCGACATCACGCTTCGACTGGGAGCGTGTTATATCCAGCCCGTCGACTCGATCGACGGACGCATTAGGGAGGAAGCCTGTCCGCTGCAGGGCTGCTAGGCGATAGGTCTGATCGGTCTTCTCTTCAGAGAGTGTCGGAGTGGCTGCGCCCTCACGCTTAAGTCGTCTATCGCTCTTCGAGGAGGCAAGCTGGAGCAAACGGCGCGAGCCAGCCTTGAGGATGTCGAGGGCGCTTCCGCCATCATAGCGGGACGGCGTTTCCTGCGTCTGAAAGAAGCGCACCAGCTCCAGGACATTCTCATTCTTCGTTGGGCGGTTCGAAGCTCCTGCGGAGCGCGGAGCTGGTCTGCGTCCGTTGGGACTGCTGTGAGATTCCTCCATGGTCGTCAGATTTGGAGTAGAAACCGCTGCTCCACGTCGTAGTGAAGGTTGATGACTCGGTCTGCACCTCGGGACAGTCGGGCTGGGAGCGACTGCGCCGCCAAGTAAGGTGGTGGTGTGCTGCATCGGAAAGAGATCAAAAAGACTCGGTTGTGTTATCTGTGGTCGTCATTCACTATGAGGGGAGGACAGCGAATCGAAGCTTGTCTGGTCAGTGAGACAAAGAATACTGCCTGTTATTCCCCTCAGATATATAACCACGCTGAGATGATAAGAGAGTGAACTCTGGGTAGCTCCGTCTCGAGAGCAATCTATATCCAGGAAACCAACAAAGAACAAACGAGGCAATATGTACAGAAAATTAGGTATACAACTATGTATACTGCTTACCCGTGGCGTAGCACGGATAAACCTGGCTGCAACAACAAAACAATGGATCCTAATACGGACCAGAAATGTGGGAGGTCTAGGGCCTCTTCTACCTCTTATACTAAGTTGATTGCCCGGGTAATCATGAACAAAGTCAGATCTCCTGGCATCCCGATGGGGGCATATTGATAAGGTTGACAACCCTTTGTTCGGGATATGCGGGGCTGGAGCCGAGCACGATAATCAATGCAAGCAAGGCTCCCGTGCGAATATTGAGTTTTGCGACAAAGACAGGCGAAGCCTCAATAGGTGGCTCATACATTCGTAGTAATAGTACGTAATCCTAGGGTTGAACACACGTCTCCAATGAAAGAGATGGGCTTGAGTTTTTCTTTCCCTCACGATGCTTACTGAGTGGCAAACAAAGGAAATCAAAGAGAAATCTACCGACGCCATGAAAACCTGGACCCGGATCTATCGACGCAGAATCATAATCATGATGCGAATGGAGAGTGTACAAGCGAACCCTACTCGAGAGCAAACTCTGCTGTCGAAGGATCTATCTAGGTCGAAGAATTGGATCACTCCAGTTCCACATGTTCGTTGGTTCGGAGTTTTCTGCATCATCTACGGAGTATCTCATCTCGGTCCCAAGAATAGGGTTCTTCGATGTAAGGTAAGCAAGGGACTCCCCGTTACCCGGAGAAAAAGATGGATGGGGCTCTTCGGGACGAAGGGATCAAAAGAAATTTCAGCCACTCGATTGGCCTCTCTACTCGACTAATTTTAACCTCTGGATTCTTTGTGTGGCTTATCCATACGGAGGGTAACACGATGCGACAAAAACCCACGAAGCTGGAAACGGTCTCAAGCCTAGAATAACCGGTCAGTGGGGCAGAGATGGAAGCGATGTCAAGTGTAAAATATATTATTATAACTAAGTGAGGGATCAGATTCAGTCGCTTGAGGTGTTGATAGTCATTGACCAGCCGCCGCAAGGGGTTTGACTAGATCGGCGAATCGTAAGGATGGGAAGCGCTCGATTACCTTTCTCGGCAAGGAGCATCTCGTCTTTCCGTCACAGATAGACGTCAAGCGCGCATTGACAGGTCATAAACTCGAAAGGAGACCTAAAAAGAGCTGTGGCGTGCCAAACTTAAACGAGCGCTTGTGGTTCCTGACGAACTGCAGTTCGGGACGGATGGCACGGGGTAGTTACCAAGAGACAAATGCGCACAGATGGCTGATCAAAATTTCCCCATTGTCTCTTGAAGTTCATCTGTCAGTGACTATATTCAATTTCGTCTAATTTCCCGTCCTCAGTGAGCAGTAAGATGTAATGGCGGGAGTCTAATTGCTAGTGACCCCAATGGAACTCACCTTCTCCATCCCTATTCATTGCTATCAACCGACATGAATCATTATACTTCTCGACAGGTAAAAAAAAGCACCTCCCTTTTCTTGCCCCTCGCAGTGCACCGTCGAAGTAGCGAAACAGTAGCAAACAGTAGTGAAATGGTTACTCTCACCTATAGTGTCTTGCACAGAATATACCTATCGGCGTTTCCGAACATAGTAGGTAGCCTCCTCAATGCACAACCGCCGTTACTGTTGATAGAGTAGAGCGAGTGCATATGCGAGTATCAATCCGAGAACATGGCGCTGTGGAAAACCCCGATTGGAGATCCTGCACAGCCACAGAATCTATATGTTTGCTCCATCTTCCGCCTTCCACGCGATGGATCGATGACTTGGATCGATCTAGCCCGCACCATAAAACGCACTTATTCGACCGGACAAATTCGAACACTGCAGAACAAGCAAACACATGGCTTCGAAGCGTGGCCTTCGAACTCCTTGCTCCGGATATCCCGTAGGCTACTAGTAATCCACATTCCCGATACAATCGCGTGCTTCTTTAGTGACTGCATGAACGTGTGTTCGTGTGCTGGTGTCGCATGGCAAAACAAATTGTGCTGTTTCGACTCCACCGGGAGAGAACCCGAGAGGTAAAAAGAGGGGTAATGTGATTGCCTATTTTTTCGGGGAATAGATGAGTGATTGCTCTTCTGAAGCCCCCTTTTCTCGGGCTTTCACCAGGGGAGGTGTCAAGTCCTACCTTACCTTCACGTCACTCGAAGGATGTCAGTCTTGAAATTGCAAACCATTTGCGAACTCATGTTCTCTTCGATGCTTTCAGAATCATTCTCACTGAAGAGGCCTATAGCAAGAAGTAAACTGACTGACAGACATGAAAAGGTGTGATGATTCTGTGGGAGTCTCATTTCTGAGCACGTGAAGCGCACAATGGATAGATAAAATACTATATTATATTATAATTAAATAATAGTAAAATTATTATCGACTATTGAATTTTCTACCACTGAATTTTCGATTATGAAATTTTTGAATAATGAATAACTAGATAAAATACTATATTATATTATTAATATTATAGGATTTATTATTGACTATTGAATTTTCGACCACGAAATACAACGCCTAGGACTTTCCCCTGCTTGAGGCAAACAAATGCCAAACAATCCTCTACGACAAGAGGAGTTTTGGCCATTCGAGGATAAGCATCAATGCTCCGGTGATTCCGCAGACCTACATACAAGATCTGGGAGAAGTCTCAGCATCCAACCACGGCGACGGAGGCCACATCGGGACCCAACCATTTACCTTACAATGGGTTGAGATCACAATACATAAAACTTCTCCCTCTCATGGTAGTCATCATTCATGTTCTCATCATTCCCCTCATGCACTTCTTTGACCCCGTACTATATTAGATGGGTAGCACCATCAGCAAGCCACGCAGGACATAACAGCCCTAAAGGACATACAAGACTGCACAGATCATCTAGTCGAGAGATCGATATGAGGTCTTATGTGTGAATGAGCCGTTGTTGAAATTCAGGACACCTCATGGCACGAATGGCCTAGAGGGAATCTATGACGACGAGCTGAGGATTCCTTAATGTCCACTACTGAATATATGGCCATTTGATGAGCCCACGGTGGTACTACCCTCTCCACTGAGGACGGCTTATTCGTCAGTTTTACTACCGTCTCCGGGTTGAGAACAATGATCTAACTTAGGCTCGAGCTTTAGCTGCTCTTAAGCAGTGCTCATAATATCTACCATGTCGTTTGGGGAGATACCCCAAGTATCTTCACGGAGCACATGACCGTGCTCCCCTGCAGTGAGGTATTTTCGTATGAAGAAAAGAAAAAAAGTCCTAATACTAAAACAGTTCACCTAAAGTGTTTTCCCCATCGACTCCTTTCCAATGCTTGATTTCAAAAATAAGGCCGTCGACATCCCGGAGATCGCCGGTACTGTCAAGCAAAGACCCGCCCAAAAGGAAATAAAAGACAATTCCGCACTCCGGCATGGATGCAGGTTTTTTTTTAACAGGAACTTTTTATCATGTTCCTGGGTAACTGGTTAGTTAATTGACGTCGTAACGTCATCGTATATGTAGTGAAATAGATGGTGCTGAAAGATCAGCATGCTTCAATTCCTAGCAAGCTGATCTTCCCGCAATAGTGCGCAGTTTGGTGTTAGATCATCTCCTCTTTGGTCTGATGAACGGGTCGACCTCCTTCTTTCTTCGAGGAGGCGGGGGTCTAAGCCCATTGCCAGGTGGGCCAGGTCGCTGGGGAGGACGCGGGGGGGCCTAGGTGAGAAATGAGCATCTGGTCGTTCTTGTAATAGTGTAGCAAGACTAAGAGCTAAGGGTGTTAAACATACATTTGCTCTCTCCGCACCCGGTCGTGAGGCCGCGGAGGATTGCAGAGATAGAGGGACTGGGCCATCCCGCGACGGCTTCATGAGGTCCTAGCAAACAGTCAGTTTCAGAGCGAAGTATTCCAAAGGAAGCGGTACTAACACTGGGAGGCTGCGGTATATGAGCATCAAGTTTCCTCTTTGGTCCCTTAGGTGCAGTAGGCGGGGCCGTGTGATCTGACTTCCGCGCCTTAGGACCCTTGGGAGCATCTCGAGGAGGTGAATTTGACCGTTTCCGCTTAGGTGGTGCAGCACTGTCGCTGGGTACTCTAGCCTTTTCTCCCTGAGGTACTGTCCCAGTTGACACCTGAATGACAGGGACTTTAGGGTCATGGCCACCTAGTTGTCTCTGCCTCTGGCGTTCCGCCTTTTGTTTTTGGAGCTGCGTGTGCTTGTACTCCTCTCTCACGATCCTATCCTTGTCCCTCTTGGACAAGACCTTGGTGGATGTGCATTCAAAAGAGCTGTGGCCCATCTCCCCACACTCGATGCAGCGCACCGCCGTGCAATTGATCCTCGTGTGACCTGACTTGCCGCACCTGTAGCATGTGCCTCGAGTCGCTTCCTGCGCATCGATGTTATCACAGTTGTGTGTCATATGGGAATAGCTGCCGCATATTCCACACATTTTGCTCTCGTCCAATCCTGACGGTCCTCCTGAAGGGCCATCGGGAAGAGATGGCGGTGGCGTCGCCCTAGCAGATACCGACACTGACAAGGATGAATCGACACCCGTCGATGAGGGACGTTCGAGCGTTGTAGATGGCGGTCGTGAGAAAGAACCACCACTTGATGCTGAAGCAGGTCTTGAAGGAGTGACGACGCCAGCAGCGGAAACCTCAGCATCCGCATCAACCATCTCTACATTCCTGTAGCCGGTAAACTGGGGCCGCTGGAGTATTTGAAGGACATCGCCGGCCGTATACACGTTTCTCGCTCGTGCATCAGTGACGAGCTTGTTCCAGAATTCTCCGCGGACCAGAGATTGGGAATTTCCAAGAACCCAGAGAGATGATTTGGCACGGGTCAGACCGACGTTCATACGACGAATATCGGCCAAGAAACCAATGCCTTTGTCTGAAGCCCGCACACAAGAGAAGATGATGACCTCGCTTTCCCTACCCTGGAAAGCGTCGGTCGTGTTGAACTCCACACGGCTAAAGATAGCATTGCCGTATTTATTTGAGAATTGGTTCTTAAGCTCCTTCAGTTGCCCTTTATATGGAGTGATGATACCGACCTTTCCAGAGAAGTCATACTCCCGGAAGTCAGTAATCAACCGCTCGTACAGTTGCATAGCAACGCGTAGTTCTGCATAGTTAACCAAGGAGTGTCCCTTGGTGGCACTTTGGTGTAGTCCCTGGACATCAAAGAAACGGTAAGGCCCAAGAAGCTCAGCCTGATGCCAAGGTCGTGTGCGAAGCTTCGCCATATTGGGACCATCCTTCAACCTGCCATCGTAAAAGGCAGCGCTCGGGAAACGACTGATGTCTGGATGCATACGGTACTGAGTATCCAACAGATGAACGTCCCTCGGATGGTTGGCCTGCATGCGGACGAACAAACTCTGTTCGTATTGAAAGCGCGACGCCTCCTTTGACAGGACTGTAGGTGGCAACTGTTTGGGATCTCCGACAAGAATACACTTGGAGCAGCCATACTTCAGAGGAATCAAGGCACTCAATTCGATAGACTGGGCCGCCTCATCGATGATGACAGTCTCGAATTCAATGCTCAGATTCTGGAACATCTCGTGTCCACTTCCGCTGAGCGTCGCGCAGATAACATGAGCGCCATCAATAATCTCCTGCTGAATACGACGGCGTGTCAAGTCGGCATTACGGGCTGCTGAGTGATTCTTGTCTCTAGCGTTATCAATTTCCTGACTCAGTTGCGCCTTCTTCTTTTTCAGGAGGTCAAACTCTCTCTCGAGCTCATGAGAGACGGGCTGACCCTGTGCTCTGCACTGGTCCATTTTGGCACGAATTTCTTTGAAGGCCGTGTCAGCAGCCTTGTGCTCCATATAGATCTTCTGGAGATCCCTCTCACTACCATCTTTACGGGATGACTGATTAACCCTCGCGTTGACCAGCTCGTCCAACGTAACATCCAACACATTGGTATTGATAGCATCGCTGCGTCCGAGACGGATCACTGACAATTTCTCATGCCTGCCCTGCAATGTCTTGACTCCGTCCTTGAATCTCATAACCAGTTCGTCCACAGCAGCATTGCTAGGCGCGCAAACAAGCAACTTTTTCGCCGTCGTGGTCCGCGTGGCTGGTCTGAAGTCACCTGCAGCGTTTGGTCGAGATATGGCTACTCCTTGGATACCAAACGAGTTGGTAAGCAGAGCACCGACAAGTGCTACAATTGTCTTGGTCTTTCCAGAACCTGGAGGACCCTGGATCAGCGTAAAGGCATCGTTGTCTAGAGCGGACTTCACTGCCTTCGCTTGCGCAGGGTTCACATTGTAGTTGTCTGCAATCGATTTTAAGCTGGCGTCAGAGTAATCGAGGATAGGTGACGGCTTGGCCTTGATGATCTCCTCGCACAGGTCGTAGTATTGCAAAGCCATGAGTGCACCGTACTCTCGCTCCAAAGGCGTCAGAGATGAAATTCTAGCTCCCCACATTGACATTCCAGGAGCCAGAGAAGAGATCATCGGTATGCCAGGATTGACACGGAACGAGACCTCCACACTGCCTTTCTTCCGGTTGATACCAGAAACTCTAGCCATGCAGTGGGGGGTACTGGAATCATTCGTCGCGTCTTTCGATTTAGAAAGAAGGACGAAGTCTGCTTCACCGACTCCGAAATCTTTTACATCCGGAAGCTGCATGACGGTGCTGACTTCGACGAATGAGTCTACGGACAGACGGTTGGCGACTTTAATCTCAAACGGTCTAAAAGTGCCATCCTCCTTTGATTGCTGGAAACCCTGCCACGCTTCCAAGACCAACAGCGGCTCAAACGTCCTTTGATATTCTATCGGGTCTCTGAACGTGTTGGAGACCAAGCTGTAATCAGTTCGGCCAGAGTTAGGTGGCAAGTCGCCCGTGGCAAAGAAATCCCAGCTCAGCAGCGTCCGATGCAACGACGAGAGATCTGGAGCAAGTCGGGCACGCATGTCTTTAGCGGACCGCGCTTGCTTGATTTTCTTGACGGGTGCCCGCTGCTTCAGCGACTGCTTTCGACTCTCCTCATATTCCCTAACAGCATCTGGTTTCGATCTTGCCTTGTGTCCGAACAATTCTCTGTCGAGTTCATCTTCGCTCGACTCGGACTCCGAACCTGAAGATACCATCATGCTCTCTGCTGGCTTGCTATGATCCTTGCCCTTAATTCCGATACCGTTCAGGCCCGAGCCTTGTTCCGCAGTCTGTTCAGCAACTCCACGGGCAAGATGGTTCTTCTTGACACGTGCTAGCTCAGCCAGGTCACGTCTTCTTTTCGCCTCTCTCTCCTTCTCTCGTTTCTCACGGAACGACTCAACATTGACGGGAGGCTTTGCGGGTGCCTTGAGAGGCTTAGGGATGGCAGGGACTGCTGGTGCTGCCTTTGCCTTTTCGGCCTTCCTCTGTGCTTGTGCAGCCAATCGAGCTTTATTCAGTTCAACGGATCTCGACAGCTGCATCAAGACATCATCTGGAACACTTTCTTCGAATTCGTCATCACTGGTTGCCGCTGACGGTGTCGATGTGGCCGAAGCGTCGACGGGCTTTGTAAATGCAGTAATCACACTTTGCTTCTTGAGTGCTGCGGTGGACGCTGTGACAACAGGCTTCTTGTAGTAAGCCTCTAGGGCCCTAACAAGCTCTGCTTTCTCTCGCAGTGTAAGGATAGTCTTCACGGTAGACTTGACCGCAACACCTTCAATGAAGTTCAAAGCATTTTCCTTAACGGGAGTCACGCTTAGCTCCCCTAGGCGGCGAAGAAGTTTCGCTACTAGGCCAACCAAAGTGGTTGCCAGATACTCATCTTTCAGTCTAAGCCATTTAACCATCGCACTCATTGTCGATGTCGGGGATTTCATTAGATTTTCTCTAACAGTCTTTTCCTGGCCCGGATCGGCGTCGACGATGGCGGTTGCAAAGACACCGTACTGACCAAAGAGCAGATCGGCGAATTGTATAGTGTCTCTACAGAACTCGAGCATCACACTCTTATCATTGCCTCTGAGATGCCATGACTCAGTTTCGTCGAAAATTGTCGTCAGCGCTTGCCACTGGTACTCCCAGAGCTTCTGTAGAGAAAACATTTCCCTGCGATCGGCAAGTTTGCGTGTCCTAAGCATACCATCCTGACTATCGCAAAGTATATCAACAATATCAGTGCCGGTATGGATCATCCTAGGCGCAGAAGCGAAAGTCTTCATGTTTGATATTCGCCGGAATGACCAACTAAGGCCGTACATCGTCGTGGTGAAGAAAGACTTCAAGAGATGTGAGATAGCATCTCGCCGAGCAGATTGGCCGCTAACGTTCTTGATGAGTTCTACAGCCGCATGGTAGGTGTTTTGGTCGGCAGAGAAAAGAGCAGATATCAAGGCACTGCTTGTATCCTGGCTCTGAAATAGACGGTCTAGATGTTCCGGCTTAAAGTCTGCTAGGCGCTCGATGATTTGACATGAGAGGTGCGTCAGATGGCCATAGATGAGATTGAAATTCGTCTTCTCCCGGCTTTCCTCCCCTCTCGTAGGGAATTTCTCCAGACCCACAAGAGGCAGTATTCCTAGCAGGGCCGCCGTAGACAGTGCCAGGTTGTCTTCATGCAGGTGATGGATCACCGCATCCCAGATAGCTGCAGAATACGTACTCACTCCATGTTGCATAGCCTTATGCCGGAGGATGACTTCGTAGTCTGTCTTCAAGGATTGGCACTCGAGTGCTAAGGTATTTCTGACGACATCCATACATAACGACGATATCTCCTCTTGCCGTCCTTGCTCCACCGCGAACTTTGGAGGTTCGAGGATTTGGTTGATGTTTTCGCTGACTACTCCAAGGGTCTCCGACAAGACGATGCGCGCAACCGAGCCTCTTGACGCTTCGTTGTCGGTGAAGCTGCGGAGAGTCGTGAGTAGTACTGAGAGACCGATGCGGAAGCAATGATATCTAGCAAGGTTCGGGAATCGGGCATCTTGAAGACGGTTGAGAAGCTGAGAAACAAGGATTCTGCAAGCGGATGGTTGGTGGGTAGCTTTGAGCGAAGACATGAAAGGTGTGATCCATGATAGCATATCCTTCATTGGGGACTTTTCGAACGGCTCCCCGTCGGCGATTTGCATTAGGAAGGCGTCTAGTTGTGGGTTGTAGAAGACCTGCTCGATGATCGCCTGTGGAGAGATCGTCTGCATTGCATCCCAAAAGTCTCCAGGGGCCTTCTCAAGAAAAAGCTGGATGGTGTTAAGGAGGAACCGCAGCCCAGGACCTTGGACAGAAAGGTGCTCCACCGAAAGTCGACAAGGGTCGATTTCCAGGGCTCGGAGATTATGGGTGATCTGCTCCTTATCGAGCCTTTTCACTATAAGCTGCAGGCCGCGCCACAGTCTCTGGATAGCTGCAACCTGCGGCGGCTGTTGTGAGGCCTCCCTGAGGGCATCGAGAAGTCCTTCTTTGACAGCCCAGTCGAACTCCGCAGTAGTTGGTGGTCGCGGATATCGTGACCATGCGTGGATCGCCCAGAAACTGCGTGCTTGGTCGGGATCGAATAAGAAACGAGAAACCGCCGGAATATAGTCTGACACCTTCAAGCTACGCTTGGTCTGAATAAGCCTGAAAGGCTCATCGAAGTGTTCTCGCAGAAGGGCATCGTTGCGCAGCATAGCCTCGCAGCTCAGAGTCTCAAAGATCGAGAGCAACGATGCCCGATCTAGCACATGTAGCCCAATATCCTGCGGAGGGACCGCCTTCAACTGCTGCGTTGCCGTAGCCAGATTCCTCGTTATCCGCTTAATATCCCATTCGTCGAGCATGCGAGCGAACTTCTCGATATCCTCATCATCGTAATTCTCCTTCAACCTTTCTATCAGCCATATCTTTCCTGTGTAATATTCCTTTATGCACAAATCGCATTTCTCCAGGGCATCGTCGAGCCTGCGCCAAATCCACTCCTGGACCTCTTCTACCCCCTCCTGGCTGAATGCCAGGATCTGCATGCATGATAGGAACTTCTCTTTGCGGTCTTTTGCCTCTTCGATGAGCTTAGCGACGCTGTTTCCTGACTCGTCTACCGCTGAGGGATCATCGTATCGTGCGTGGTCATCGTCGTGCTGGCGAGGACATAGGAGATGGATATTATCAGGAAGGGACTGTAGCTCCCTAAAAGAGACACCGTCTGTCAGCATGTGGACTTCAATCCATGAAGAAAGGAATCCTCGTATGAGACATCAAACAAATCATACCCAATAATACCCATAAACTCCATGGTCTAGTATGCTGTCCCGGTCTCTTTCCCTTCTCAGTGATCGAGGGGCCTTTTTGTCTATTGGCCAGGCGGTGTATGCCACATTTAGAGCTCACATAGGGCTCTGTTCATAGCACGTAAGGGAAAAAAAAGAGTGTCTTGTCACTGTCTAAAGTGATCTATAGTATGAGCTCATGTCTTTTTGTGGGTTGAATTCAAAGTGGCGTTAATGAGAAGGGACCGTCGCGGAGCGCAAAACCACAGCACCACACTCCACGTCCTCAGGTGGGCTCCCGCACCTTCAGAATAGATGGTATGGAACAGGCGATAATGGAGCCCGGATTCTTCAAGAATATGAGATAGGTGACAGGCCTGGTCTCCCACGGGAGAGGAGACAAATTGGAGATTGATGATCTGAAAAGACGGCGGCGGCCTTGCGCAGTGATACAACAAGAAAGCTGGACCGGGGAACTACGCTCATTGGTCAAAAGCGCGACCGTCTACTTTACGCGCGGGAACCAAAAGCGCGTTGGAACAAGCAGCCATGGACAACCTTGGAGAGACTACGCCAACTTAAATCCACTGAGAGAAGGACCTGCAATTACAAGAGGTCAAGATTTGCGGCTAAGATAACTTATCTACGCTGTAGCATAGTAGATTGCCTCAAAGTGCAAGTTTGCTAAGACTGGCCTTCAAATGATTGAGAACTTTCTTGAGATCTCACTAAAATACAATTATCAACTGCTCGTAGCCATCACAGTACCTTCATGATCCACGAATTATCATTCATGTAGCTTTCCCGCAGGTGGAATGTAAGACGATCGCAGGGGAGATGATGATAAGAAGCAGCAGCATGTTTGTCGTACCCTTCCGGGTTCATGAGTTTATACAGAGAAAATAAAAAGGGCAAAAGCCGGTTAGGGCCTTATATGAGACAAAGCGGACTATACGGGGTAAAAAAAAAAAAACAAAAAAAAAAAAAACAAAAAAAGCAAGAGTAAGATATTCGGGTAGTAATTCCCACGCGCCCTCAGCCAGCACAGTTCAAACCCGAACGCCGTCTATAGGGAATTTCAAGAAGATGAGCTCGAAGATGCTGGTAATCCAAAACAGAAGATCCAAATAAAAAGATCACCGACCGTAAAACCGACTGAACACTTCATCAAGGGCATCCGAACAATATGACAAAGTAGGATATTGAATTTCTTTTTATGCAGGGTTTGTAGGGGGATCCTTAGGGCTCTTTAGCGGGCTATGTGGGCTCTGAGGCGGATCATTTGTCGACTCAACACGAGACAGCATCGCGGATGAAGGAAAGTCGCCGTTAGCCTCCCAGCTACGTCGCACCCTATCCGTAGGAGGGTCAGTTGGATCCCATGCTGTCCTCACCTGATCCGGCGAATATTGTTGATGATAATCGATACTAGCTGTGTAATCTGTGCTGCCGTTACTGCTGTTATGACTGCGCGGATTGTGAGTGTTGGAAATACTAGGTGCAGCTGATGGCGGATAGATAGGGCGCTCATCTTCGGGCATGGGAGGATCCTCTTTCATATCCGGTTGAATCGGTTTTCCTAATTCTGATGACGTCGCTGAGTCCGTGCTCGCCATTGCAGCAGCCGATGGTGGCACGTACGCTTCGAATTGGTCCAGGTATTTAAACCTGCCTTGGGTGATTTGTTCACGGATGATGTCGACATCGCGAGGGAAATAGACTTTCTGGATCGCTTTGACAGAAAAACGAGGGAGTAGGCAAAGGACGACCGTAACGAGGAGCACAGCCCAGAATGCCAGAGCGCTGTAGACTTCGCTTGCTGACTTGTAGAATTGTCCTGACGCAGTAAAACAGCTGTATATGCCCGTCCAGAAGAAAATCAGCACCGAGCTGATGCAATTGATCAAGACCGTCAACCAGTCCCAGCGGTAGGTATTCATAAGAATATAGGCGTTGCTTGCGAGAACGGCTGCCGTGCCAACAAGGACACCCATCCGCACCCGATCATTGATGTTCAAACCCGAGGCGTGAACAAATCGGCCGGGCGAGTATAGACAGTAGGGCATGAAGAAGCATATCAGCGACTGGTAGATTCCGTCGAGCATATAGAGCCTATTACACAGTTAGCAACGGTGTCATTAGACCTGGAAACGACATACATACCAGAATTTGCGTTGAGACCATTCCTTCCGTTCAATACCTCTCATATAAAGCTGAGGAACAGCCAAAGAGATTTTGTCGTCGACATCCTGGTCAAAGATTCCCATGAAGATGACGGGCAGAGATGTAAATGCCAGGTTGACGAGGATGATATAGGTGTAATCGAAAAGGTAAGAGCCATCAAAATCATTGTAGATGGAGTACCAGAACAAGGCAAATGTCCAGACAAGGTTCTGTACGAGACACGTTAGATGCAACGCTTGATTGTTTACCACTGACTTCATTTACACATACCTTATAGAAGAAGTTCGCTGTGGTCTCTCCGAGTCTGCGGTAAGACCATCTTCCGTGTACCAGAATCAGTCGCTGAAGGAATCTGAACTGGCCAATTGCATAATCAGCCGACATGGCAGCTTGGCGACCTTCCTCTCCAGCAATACCGACACCAACGTCGGCTTCTTGGATCATGGCAACATCATTGGCACCATCTCCAATGGACAGAGCCATAATGGCCAAGCCATTCTTGACCATACGCACGACTGCAGCCTTTTGGGCGGGACTGACTCGACAGCATAGTACGGACTTGCATTGCTTGCAAAGCAACAAGAACCGTTGTTTCAGTTCATCGCCCAGCATTAGTCTCAGCGTATCACCGTCAATCACGACTGCATGTGTCGGGCTCGGTGGTGAGTGATCTTTCCGAGCAGCCAGAAGCTCTTCGTCGGAGCCTGTCAAGCCGAATACCTGCAGATGCTTGTCAAGTTCGGCTGACGCTCTTTCCGGCTCGCTTTCAGGAATATTGAAGACGATCAGTTCCATGTCATTATTCAACAGATTGCAAGAGAAGCCAATGTTGATGGCTGTTTCCACTTTGTCACCTGTCAAGACCCACAGCTTGATACCAGCATCCGCCAGTAAGGCGATCGTGTCAGGTACACCATCTTGCAATCTATCCTCAATGGCGGTACCTCCAAGAAGCATAAGGTCTTGTTCAATTGCGTTCGAGACTGCCTCAAGCTTTTCCTCTCGGTCGGTAAGCGCTGCGGCGGCAAGATCATGTGTCTTATTCCATTCATAATATTCCTCCTCGCTAAGGACTCTCTCTGCAACACAGAGTGTCCGAAGACCTTCCCGAGCAAACATCTCCAGGTGATTGGCTGTGATCCTTCTGAGCTCCTGCTGCTGTCCACGGGCCAGGCGAGAATAGATGATACTGTCGGCTCCCTTACAAAACAGTCTAATAGTACCATCTGGCATCCTGACAATCGCACTCATTCTCTTTCTGGAGGAGTTGAACTCCAAGAGGTTCAGTATTGTATAAGTTCGTTCCTCGCCCATAACATTGACGATGAGGTTATCCTTAAATCTCCCAATGACAGTGAAACCGCAATCACGAGCAGTGGCAACCAGAGCTGCCTCATCAGGAGACTGAGCCCTGAACTCTATCTGAGGAGGATCTCCGGGGGTGTGTTCAGTGATGACGGTGTGACACACAGCTAGAGCGACCATAAAGTGTTGGGCGGCCTGTCTTTGTTCGTCACCACCCTGGCCCTGTAGATCGGCAACAAAGTCCGGGGCAATGAATGTCAGATTCTCGTCCCGCAGATACGGATTGTCATGGACCTCTCGAAGCATCTCCAGCATCCTCATTCGATCCTGTTCAATTTGTCCCCGAATCTTTGCCGCCTCCGCGTCCGCACCTGCTCCCTCTCGTCGTCTCATACCGAGTTGAGCCTCCGTGTATGCCTCGCCATAGGAGATGCCATTGATAGTACACTTCTTGAACTCCATGACGTTTTGGGTCAAAGTACCCGTCTTGTCAGAAAAAATGTACTCGATTTGTCCGACATCATCCGAGATGTTCCATGATTTCGGAACGCATGACATGCCAAGTTTGTCATAGTACATGAAGCTGTCGCTGTGGATGAAGACTGCCTGAATGGTTCGAATGATTTCCAGAGAGATGTAAAGTGAGATAGGAACCAAGTTCTGAAACAAGATGACGGCGACCCAGAATGTGATGATACCATCCACAGCAGGCGTTCCGCCGTACGCCTTGAAGTCGAAGTAATTCAGAGACTTGTGTCCTTCACCCCAGGCAAACCCGTTGACAATTCCAGAAACGAGGCACATCAAAAATAGGATGACGAAGTTGTAAATGACATTCCAGTTCAACTCCTTCGCAAGTCTTGCACGTTTGTTAGGAGTCTCACCGGAGTTGAGCATGATCCTAGTTTCCGGTCCAGTGAACAGCACGACGCCGAGAATCCAGTCGGTGTTGCGGAGACTGCAGCCACGGAGAAGCATGTTGTTGATAGTGATAGGTTCAATCATTTCCTTCGAAGCCCCAGGATTTGCAGGATCGCGCTCTTCCCACCGGATTGCACCGTTGTAGGCATACAGGTTGGGATGCGGAGGTTCACTATCAATGACAAATTCGGCCTTTTCACAGTCCCGAGCGTGTTTGACTTTCCGCCCACAGTGAAGCGCATGTCGAACCTTGAGATTGGTCTCACCATCCAGACTCTTCGTTTCCACGTAGCATGCACCATCTGGATCAGATGTGGACAGAATGATAATATCGGCTGGGATCGGCTCATCATTGTAGATACGCACGAAATCTCCAACCTGAACGTTTTTCCAGTAATCCCGTTTGAACCGAGCCTTTTCCGGTGTTGGTTTCGACCTGTTGATGACACTACCACTCTTCTTCGGGGTTGCCATAACACTTGTGAGAGCGGATTTACCGGGTTGAGAGTCACTATCATCAACTGCCGAATCTATAGCCCAACGTTCCTGAGGGG
Source organism: Paecilomyces fulvus (assembly GCA_029606305.1). Lineage (NCBI taxonomy): Eukaryota > Fungi > Ascomycota > Eurotiomycetes > Eurotiales > Thermoascaceae > Paecilomyces > Paecilomyces fulvus. Next base: position 435,586 of record JAPVCG010000044.1, read on the forward strand.
GCCGGAGAGTGTCGGGATTCGGAGAGGGAACCGGTGTCATCTGGATAGCATCATCCTCTTCCTCTTCCTCGGCAGCAAGGTACGACTGGCGTTGAGAGTACATCGAAATTCGCGGATCCATGGATGGTCTCTCATCGTCGATGGTAGTCGGCATCGGTTCCTTACGTTTGACCGAGACCAATTTCCGATAAGTAAAAAGAACCGCACGAGTCGATGCTTTCTTGATCCGACGCCATAGAGAAATATTATCCTCCACTGAGTTGACATTATTCCACTCAACCAATCGATATACCGGTGAGTTGTTGACTTCATTGTCTGTGACGGTACGTCGCCAATCTTCGATTGCATCCTTGAACGCGGTGACGACCACGATAACAATCAGAGGAACCGCATTCATACCAGGGTTATCGGCTCCGAAGATGGAGAAGAACTTTCGATCTTGATCAGTATTATCATGAATAACGTAACCGTAGGGTGGTATTGACTTACACCGAGGATAATGATGAAAAGGAAATAGATGTTCGCAATGTTGTGGAACTGGAGGAAAATGTTCTTCGGGACAAAGGTCAACGGGGTATACTTGGCCGTTCGGACCTTATTCCTCGGGTAGTTTGCCTTCAGATGGCCATCCTCGTCTTTCTCCGACTCTGGAATTGGGATGTTGAAGTATACTTTCCTCGCAGGAGCCTCTGGATCCTTGTTGATTTCATCTGAGGATTCAGTGAGGGGAGGCAGCGTGCTTGCACCGGACTTCCGCTTCTCATCCTTGGAGCCTCCTCGTTTATGGAAACGATCGATGATCGAGACTCGTTTCTTCAGGCCCCCAGATCCGGCCACCCGCGTGGTCGCCCATCGTTGTCGCTTCGTGACATGGCTAGATACTTGTGAGATCGGGGCGCCGGTCTCATTATTGCCCTCCGCCTCAATCTGTAGTCGAGTCATTATTGTTGACCCTAGAAGGGTATCGAAGAGGATTGCAATTTAGAATTGTCTCGAAAGGGATGCAGAGGAAATCATCCGCGCCGAGGTGGCGGACCCCGACAGACAGCCAGTCCGCGCGAATCTGTCGTCAGATCAAGCAGAGAAATGGCGAAAATAAGAATATTCAGGCTGTGCGACGAAAAACCTCTGACTGAAGGCGAGTGGGGATCTCACGCTGGCGCTGAACAGTAGCTGGGAATGCGACGCGATGAGGATTCTTTCGAGCAGTTTGGCAGGATCAAGGCCCGGTCCAAGGATGCGGATGTCCCGGTTAGCTGGGAAGACGGGTGGACCGTATTACCCGCAGGCGACAATTGCCATCGAGAGCGACAGCAAGTCGGGGGGGGAGGTGTCGAGAGGGAAAGATGCGAGATGGATATGGAAGGGAGCGGGCCTTTGAGGATAGAGGCGGGATGGGATGACAGAAGACAGATTTGACCAGGACATTAGACCTTTGGGGAGAAGTTCTGGAGAGTAGGGCGGGCGGGCCGGGGAGCCACTGGGGGTGGTCGCTGTAAGGCGTAATATTACGCGATACAAACACGTACGGACGGGTACGACCATGACGAACCAGCTTTGTCAGCACTGCTCCCTCGGAGTGCCGGTGTTATGTTAACAGGAACTTCCAGCAGATGACTAGAGACAGGGATGGATTCGCTACAGAATCTTACTAAGTAGAACTGATCCCAGGGTTGGGTACTGCCACTTCCAGTATACCGCGTCTTGGATCCGGCCGTAGTTCCTGTGGAGGTTGCGTACTGGGCGATACCAATACCATACGAATGCGTAATTTTTGTCAGCACGCTCACCACCAGCCTCTCGTTGGACTGCGATGTTCTAGGATCTTCAAGTTTGTTTGGTTCGGCATAGAAATCTCTTCCCTGATGGCCCGCTGTGGCAATCATCATAGATACCTAGGTAATCTACTTCCCAACCGAGCGTTGAAGGAGACTTTTTATGTCTTAACCTCCCATAGACGGGAATTTACTGATGTTTGTCAGCTTCCGGTCATATCTTATAAATCCCTAAGTCGTCGACTCGCTGTTTTCAGTGTCGACTTCTGAACCACGCCATGCGGACTCCATACTGATTTATCCTGAATAATACATTCTGGAACTGGTGTCTACAGACACCTGCAGTTCTATCGTTATGCTAGTATTGATGCCCCTAACTATCTATCTATCCAAGTATCTGATAACAGGAACTAGGCCCGATGCTGGTCGCCTTGGACTACGGACTCGCCCTTTTTAGGTGCACGCACCCCACTTATGCACACAACTAAAGCTTTTATATGGCCGACGCGGTGACACTCCATACCACTGCAGGTACCTTGCACATCCCTATACGCGGCCATCGCCCGCTAGCAGGCGGTATCAGGTACATACTTCACTTGCAGGGTGGAGGCGTTCCCGGGCCCTCGGCATCGTCCCCACCCTCTATTGACACGGCGCCTCTCGCTTCCGCCCTCCTCCGTACTAATTATATTAATTGACTTGGCATTCGGCTTTAGCAATGCGCCATGTGCAATTGTTTCTTCTGCGGCCTGCCAAGTCGCGTGGTGTTTTACCTCCCCCGTTGCTAGGGCTTACGGCCTTGATCATAATATTTTTAGCTGCGCCTCCGAGCTGAGCGCAACGTGCATTATGCATCGTTCAGCTCGACTCCCTAAGGCGAACCGCTACGTCAATACCATAACCGGAAATATTTCCAACGACACGGAGATGAAATTCCAAAGCACAGAATGACGATCGTCACCTGCTTTTCTTGTTGCCCTTGGCATTGTGAGCATTACGCAGGCTGCGGAACCCAGTCGCCCCCATCCGCCTGCGCCGTTACGCAGTTTCTATAGGACGGGAGAAGGGATCGTCAAACCTCCGGCATGGTTGCTAGCCTCCGTGCGGAAGTATCCACGCACAAACTGAGAAACACAACCAGATGTCCTTTCGGAGCCGAATGTGAGGCTCCTGGTCAGTAACAATGATAATAATAGTCCCCTACACCGGGGAAAAGGTCCTCGGAACCGGATCTTCTGCTTAGATATCTGCTCTCCTTCCCACGGACCATCCGCCATCACGCGTTCCGCCATTCCGATAATGGAAGTATTATTGAAGACCCCGTGCCCATGGCTGAGTATAGTTATTTCTAGCAAGTAACTTAGTAGTGGCCACACTTGGGTTCGAAAATGATGGCGTCAGACCCATCCTCTCGAAATTAAACTTTAAAGTGGTTCCACGATCGACCCCTCTAGCTAGCGCTTGGATTCGGAGCAAAACATCACGTCTCGAATATGGTAGTTAATCAAGTTTAGAGTCAGGGAGTATGACAATGAGAAGTATTCACCTTGAGGCTGATTTCAACCAAACTAGCCATACTAAGTTGGAACGCATCTAATGCAATACAGAAGGCAGTAACAATAACGTGGGGAATCCGCGCGACGATGCAAGCAAAAGTCCAGCTAGATAACGCTAGACACTAAACCCCAGATCTTGTGAAGTATAAGGGGCAAAAAGGGGGTTCGACCGTTCTTTTTTCCACACTTGAAGTTGACTGTATTTATCGAGAGATCGCCTAATATATACCGCTTCCAGTACTACGTCTCGAAAGGCGCTTGTGGCGGGAACTAGCTGTATTCTCTTTGAAACCGTTGCTTTCCTCTGTGAGCGATGAACCTAAATATCGAGGAAAGAGTTCGATTGCTTTTAACTATTTTTCTTTTCTTCGGGGGGATCTTTGGTTTACCACCTCCTTTTCTCCTTATTTTTTTATTATTGTCCCTTTTCCCGCTACCCTCGTTGAATACCAAGCAACAAACTGCTAAAATTCGTTCTCAAGATATTGATACAATATTCCCTTTTTCAGCCTTCCCAGCTAGCTTGAAACCGAACTGCCTCGCGCACTCTCTTTGTTTCGATCTGAGACGCCACGCCCAACACATGGTCCGTTCATCAAAACAATTAAGGAGATCTAGATTCAAATTCTGAGATTTCAGGAAATACTCTCCGCTCCCGATAGCCGTTGATCTCAGCCAATGCACGGCACTATTAACTGGTTAGTTCAGTTCAATCGGTCTAGTGATTGGGATGGAATCAAATGTAGACATGTGCACGGAACACTCCCTGGAACACAGTATCAAAAAATAAGTTACGCCAGGGTCCAAGCAACGACCGTAGTAGTAGTTTACTAGTAACTACCGCAATCTTAGGGGCCCTAAAAGAATGGTAATTAATCGTTATTCTGGGATCGTAGTGCTCGAGGTCCACGGTCCAAGCGTTCTTTTCTGTCAGTGCGTTGGGACTACCGCAGATGGTCATGGCGAGAGTTATCAATAGTAGATGCGTTGTTTTCTTTTATGTGTGGGATCTGCTCGGGGAATATATACTAGAAGGACGAAACTCGGGTACGAGTTTGGAACGCCAGGAATCGGGAGACGGCAAGGCTGTTGAAACTTTTTCTCCTTTCTCAATCACTTGCTGGCGTGGTATGTTCTCTCGTGGGTTGAAACCTTGGATTAGTACCAAGGAGGAATAGTGATGAGTTCTGCATCTCTCACGAAATTGCGCACCCCAAACGACAGCACAAAAATAGCTATATGATAATTAGGCACGCAGAGATTGCAAAAGTGCTAATCAACGGTCCTGATAGAGTAATATTATCTCATTATCCTATACCTTGAAGCAAAATTCAATCTCTCTCCGTCTGATGACTAATCGCCACATGTGACTGCGCGAAGCGTAGCGCGCGTCAGGAATTAGGACGTGTCAGCTCGAAGGCTGATAGAAATCAAGCAGAACACTATAGCGGAGGGGCACAGCTCTCCAACATCTGTCCATGCTGACCGCTCGACATGTCCAAGTCTGATAATATTACGGACTTTTTCAAGCGCTCACGGCTTCCCCCAGCAGAAGATGTTGAACCAAAGAATGGCTTCAAGAGCCCCGAGGCAGCTCAGGAAGTTAATGTGAATCCATCATCCTCCCCGCTCAGCGATCCGCCCTCATCACTCTTATCGAAATACTCTCCTTCTCAATCTCCGGATTCTGGACCAGATTCTCAACTAAAACGGTCGCTCCTGCGCTCTATTCCCCAGCCTCCAACTGGGGATGATAGCGGGCTGCAAGCTTCCCGGAGCGCATCAAACGGCAGCTTCGACTCCTCACAACGGATAATTAAAAATGGCAAGGAAATAGTGACCAATTCCGATGGGGAGGATACAGATTCAATCGTTTCACTAGAGTCTCCAGAAGAATTTTTCAAGAAGCTCATGGCACCCACTGAGGATTCCAAGGAGGACACCAAAGCTATGAACAAAGACGCGGACCGTAACTTACAGTCCACACGGAGTCGACCCAAGAACACCATGGATAAATTCTTCGCCCAGAAGATACCGACCCCGAAGTATAAGCATACGCTCGAGTCCCTGGTAACGGATGCTGTGGATGATGATGAGACGGAAGCTGGCGTTGCCAAGGTCAAATCTGCTTTCGAGAATTCCAAAAAAGTTAGCGATGGAGCTGGTGATCGTCTTACTTCGCATGACGGTCATGAGAATATGGCCCTTCACGAGGATATTTTAGCATCAGCCGTTGGCGAAGGGGACGATAGACCGGGGCTCCAGCGTCTCCTTGATGCTGTTCGGAGAACGGAAGCATTTGATCAAGAAAAGATCTGGCCATTTTTCCACGAGAAGATAGAAAAACCGACACCTCCGAAATTCCCGCGAGATTCTATACCCCCGGGCACTAAAGTAGCGGTACTACGAGGTTGGTATACCCTTGAAGCCTTAACGCCTTTCACTCTGACACGTTATAGAACCTGATTCTCGCGAACGGGCCTTTCATTCTGGCATTATCGAGATGGCTCTCAGTAGAGGACTCTTACCGGATGAATTCTTGATTTGGATCCTGAGATCGGGTCTGTACTCTGGTCTATATAAGATCTTGGAACACTGCTGATTAGCTATCAGTCCCGTCAGAACCCCGAGATGACTTACGATACGCTTATTCCAGAGTGTTGAAGGTTGTTTGTTCAATTTCTAGCCTACGACATCGACTCTGCGGTTGCTGACTCTACAAAAGCTCACCTCTTCGAAGCGTATCGCCCACCTTATACGTCCTGAAGATGTTGACGATGTTTTTCGGAGACTAGGCGCTCGACCGGCGGCACTGGCGTTTTCTGACCCAACAATCCCAGAGGCTCTGCTAAACCGTAAGTATTTGCAAACTCATCCGCCTAAATCAGTACAAGAGCGCTGACTGCTTCTCTTTCTAGACGATTCATCCCGAGACTGGAAATTTCTCCTCTCTGTGTTGGACCTGTTGCGCGGCGCGGCAGAACTGTATTAAATCACCTGCGACTATTCGAGAAGACGCGCTGACATGGACATAGTTTTTCTGATGACACCCGGGAAAGAATATTGCTTATTTTGTTTCGACTATCTCTTGACGCGTCTCTTACGAAAGACAGCGTGGTGTGCTCCGAGTTGGAAAGAGCAATCACGGCATCTCTCGAGGGCCTTCCTGAAGACAGTGCAGATAGCATTGTAAGTCAGCTCCAATGCTCGCGGTTAGATTGAGCTTACATTTCCAGATGGGTCGTGTCTGCAAGTCGCTTTTCCAAACAGTGCAGGATGCCACATTACAGAGCCACCTGTTAACACACATACTACCCACGTCATCATGGATTGCATTATGGCGATGCCGACTTTCAGCCGCATTCTTGTTACAAGACCCATCTCCTCTGGATGAGCCTCCCGAGCAAGTCATCAATCTAAGACGTATCACGGATGTTCTCCGAGATCAGCGCTTCGACGTAAAGCTACATAAAGGCAAAAACCGTGACTACGACTACTGGGAACTAAGCGCTATCACGTCTCTGCTTAACATCGCAATCGACTCTGGACAGCCTACACCGACGTTCCCAGACAAAGAAGCCGAAACCAAATTTAATGCGGAAGTTGACACTCTAGCTGACCGCGTCAAGAAGATCTTCACTTCTATCGAGGACTCAGGAGCCTCTCATCTCAAGCGGACTGAGGCGAAGGAGCGCCTCGAAGCTCTGCATTATCGGATTGTATACTCCGTTCGATCCAAACCACCACCGAAGAAGTCATTTTTCGGGACCTCCGGCCTTGATGACTGGGAGGGAATCAGCCGTAGTGGTTCTCTCATGAATCGGTTCCTTTCATCTAAGAATGATGAAGGAAACGGACATTGATACCCTTTTGGAAGCATGAGCTAGTCTACGTTTAGCGACTAAGTAAGCCATTGTAAGGCCGTTATCGACAGTGTAATATATAATGATGAATGATCACGATGACAATGTACATGGATCTTTGCCCCATATATCTGAGATTCCAATTGTCATACGAAAGAGATCGCTTCAGAATACACGGGCCCTCTTATATGACCGCTAGGTGAAGACTCAACAGGACAACGCCCGATAGGCTGAAGACGGAGAAAAGAGACAAAGAGCAAACAGCAATGCAATCGCGCGGATCAAGAAGAAACGTAACTACAGATGACATTTAGTCGTAGAACTTCCGGTTCTGGTTCTTACCGAAGAGCGTCTGTCGAACAGCGGGAAGGGCATCGATCTCTAGCAGCCGTAGACGCTCCTCGAATGTGTTGTTAATATCAATCTTGCCGGAGCCACTGACAATAACGACGCCGCCAGCACTAGAAAGTCCAATGTTAGCATCTATACCTTTCCTGTGATTATGTGTAAGACCAGCACTTACGATCCCTCGGGCAGCGGCTCCTTCTCGTCGACCTCGATAGTGACATCCTTGCCGACCTTCTCCTTGAATTCCTTGCTTGCCCCCTCAAGCGCCTTCTTCACAGAGTCATAATCCTTCTCTCTGGCGCGAACAGACACCTTCTCCTCATTCAGATAGTAGAGACCTTCGAGGACCAGCCCCTTCAGGATTGCCTCGTACTTGCTCGCGTCCCCGGCGGAGACATCAGTGACTTTTGAGCGAGCGCGCTCGAACAGCTCATCCAGCAGCTCCTGACGCGCGGAGAGGACACGGAGACGGGTGCGATTGGCGAGCGTGGAGCGGGTGATCTGCTGGGACATGGCGGCCTGCTTGAACTTCTTCTCGTAGAGGGTGTCGATGTTGGCGGTCTCCTGGCGAACGAGCTTGGACTTCTCGATGGCGAATTCCTCGTCGGCCTTCAGTTGGATCTCGCGAGCCTTCTCGAGAGCCTCCTGACGGATGAAGGCCGTCATCTTGCGGAGCTCGCCCGCAACCTATCCGACACGGTTAATTCCACAACATGGGATGGCAGCACGAGGGGCAATTGCGTACCTGGTCGTCGGACAAGGCATGCTGCGACATCTTGCCGGTATCTGGGTCCTACGTCTTCTCCTTCGTGGACAGAGCTGGGGTAGTTGAGTTGAGGGATGTGGGGAGTGCTAAACAAGCTTCCCGAAGCAGGTAATCAATCCTAGGAGCAGAGATTAGATTGCCGTACAAGCTGCAAGTGAGGGACAGGGCCAGTGCGCAGCAAAAGGTTCCGGACAATGTACACACCTCTGTTGCGAACGATGATGCCTGACAGTGTCGTCGACGCTGGCGGTTCCAGCAAGCTTGGAGCGCGGACGCTAAGCGGGCAGCAGCGGGTCATAAATGGCTGGGCTCAGGAACGTTGGAACGCGACATGAGGTCAGAAAACCAGCCCTTTGTTTAGCATCCTCCATCGACCGCTCTGCTGCTTGCCATCTTTATTTTTGCTTAATCAGTCCTTGTTTTATCTATTTCTTACACACGGTGATCATGTCTGTCGTGGTGTCCCGATAATACCCCGCGGCAGATCAGTTAAATGTGCTGCCTGCTCCGCCTCGTTGGAACCACCAATGTACGAGGATACTAGACATGGGCTTATTCGGTGACCTATCGCCGCAGGGGAGTATCGCGGTGAGTCTGTAATTCCCTCCTGGTTATTATTCCAGCTGGGCTGACCCCCAGGCTAGATCGGGGTGCTTGTCGGGTTGATCTCGACCAGCTTCCAAGCCATTGGGCTTACCCTCCAGCGAAAGTCACATATCCTCGAAGACGAAAAAGGGCCCTATGACCTGCGCAGACCTCCGTACAAGCGACGACGATGGCAGGTAAGGGGAGATCTAGTATTCATGTGGAGAGAGAGGAGCGGCTGACGGATATCAGCTGGGCATGTTCCTGTTCGTTGCCTCGAATATTGTCGGGAGCACAATCCAGATCACCACACTTCCCCTTCCGGTTCTCTCAACCCTACAGGCGGTATGTGCGCCTCTGAAATAGATGCCGGTGAATCTAGGCTGACAGACGCAGTCGGGTCTCGTGTTTAATACCATCTTCGCGACACTGATCCTGGGGGAGCCGTTCACCAGATATTCCCTCCTGGGTACCATTTTGGTATGCATTGGCGCGGTTTTGATTGCGATATTCGGCGCCATTGGCGAGCCGGCGCATTCTCTGGATCAATTACTCGCTCTTTTAGCACGTCGACCGTTCATACTTTGGATGGTGGCTACCGCCATAGTTATGCTTATAGTCCTAGCCGGTTCCCGACTTCTCAAGTTCCTCGCATCTCCTAATCGTTCGAAATACCCAAGATTGCGCTTTCTCTATACCTTTTCTGTCGTTCTATCCGCTCCTCGTGTGAAACTCATTCGTGGTGTTTGCTTTGGATTCGTCAGTGGCGTTCTATCGGCACATTGTCTGCTCCTCGCAAAGTCGGCTGTTGAGTTGCTGGTCCGCACCATCGTCGATCGATCGAATCAGTTCAACCGTTGGCAGTCATGGGCTATCCTCATTGGGATGATCGCTCTGGCGTTGACACAGCTCTACTTTATGCATCGCGGGCTGAAGCTGTGCAGCACGAGCGTCCTCTATCCGTTCGTCTTTTGCATCTACAATATTATCGCCATCCTGGACGGTCTAATCTACTTCCGCCAGATCTCCAAAGTGGCCGGATTGCACGCTGGGCTCATCGCCTTGGGGACGATGATTCTCCTGGCTGGAGTGCTCTGCCTGTCGTGGAGACTGGAAGACATCGACGCTCACACCGGCGTCACCGTGGTCGGCCCTGCGCAGACCGCGCTGGGTCCCGGAATGGGTGTTGTGGAAGAGCATGCTCGGTCCCCGAAGGGCACTGTAGTGCTGCTGTCAGATGATGAAGAGGCCCAGGTGGGTGAGCGAGAGCCGCTCCTTCACCAGCAGCAACAGAGCTCTGCGCATCAGCGGGTTCGCAGTCTTCCTTTGACATCTCCGGTCCGGCACCGCAGTTCTACGTATAGTGTGGAATCCGCTCAGATCTGGGCTGAATTGGATGACTCTGAAGATGATGTCAACCCTGGGGGTGCAGACGCGGGCGTCCTGCCTCGAGGTCGAAGCAAGAGCAACACCGTCTCATTTAGATCCGCCTCGCGTCTCAGACGAGCCCTCGCCAACGAGAACGCTGCCGAAGCGTCACCTCTCACAAGAATCCGCAACCAGCCCCCCAGACCCGTTGGTCGGTCACGGACATGGGACGTCCGTCGTCTCCAATACGCTGCTTGGAGACGTGCCTCCGCGTTCCTCATGGTCGATGACAACCCTCCTCACCAGATCGACATTGGCTCCGGCCTCAACCGCCGAGCAGCAACGGGATACGGCACGCTGGACGTCTCTAGATCCTCCAACACCCTCGGCTCCAATCAGAACCTCCTCACCCGCAGCTGGCGAACGGGAATGCACCACCTCCGACGATGGACAGGCATGCGGTCTGGAACCCATTACTCGCCCATCACCCAGAACGACGCCGGCCACGACCTCTCCACCGAAACAGACCGCGTCAGTCCTCACGACGGACCCAACCACGTATGATGCGATTTTGGCTTGTACTGTATTTTTATATACAATTAGACATCCACTTTTCTTATCTTATCTTTCGCCCTCTCTCTCTTGTTTTTATCTTGATATCAAATCAGGCGCTCCGGTTCGCTTGGATGGGAAGCGCACCGCACCGCACTGCATCGCAGTGAATGAAGCGAAATACAGTGCAATTTGGCTTGCATATATATATACCTTACATGGATATCAATCCATCTCAATAAATAAATAAATAAATAAATCCACTTGGTCATCAGCTCCAGCATTTATTCAATTAGTTACACATCTGTATCCCAAAGCGGAGCCGAAACAATCCGATTCAATCCACACAAGCGAAAACAAAGGCTTCTAATACTCTCTAGAGTAAAAGCAGTAAAGGTCCCATGACGAATTCAGATAAGTTCAGACTGGACTTTTTACTTTACTTTACTCGGATTGGGAAGCGGTCTAGAGCAGTTCCAGTTACGCCTCCCGCCACGAACCTGACCTCACTCAGCTGGGGAAAGTAGGTACGTCACGAGTTGGAACGTGATCGAATTCTACATCTTGTCTAGATCAAGTTAAAAGGTCCCGTCGAGAGGAGATTATATATAACTTGTAATTGTGATGAAGAGAAAGAAGAAAATACCATACGACATAAGTCAAGTCAAGCTCTCTCTTCAGAGTAGCAAAGCATAAATAAGGCTCCAATGATTTTTTTTTTCTTTTTCTTCCATACCATACTACCCTAGCATCCCAGATTCATGGCAGGCCGTTTCTTTCCCTTGGACATTTTCGTTTTTCCACCGTTCTTTCATCCGTCTCATCGTTGCCGTGCAGATAAGTGGTGAACTCCTACCGGCCCGTCCGTCTTCCACCTGCAGTCAAAGGAAGAACCCGGTAGAACACTCGATTAAGAATATGGAAGAGACGATGGAGGCAAGTCGACGGAAGAGCTTAAGAAAAAGCAAAGACAAGACGAGGCAGACATAAGAAAAGAAAAAAAGAGACATGATAAGACTAGCAGTAAATTAGTTGACATGGAGTTAATCGGTTCAAAAAAGAGGCAAATAGCACCCGTTCCGCCACAGAAATGCACCAGGAACACCCACACCTCCACACCGTATCTAGGAGATGAGAAAAACTCAAAAACAAAAAAGAGCCTGTCGAAATGTGAGACCGGGAAACATCAAGGCGCACTCGTTCAACTGTCGTCTTTTCGGTCGGATTCGAGATTCTTTTCGTTTCATCTTTTGTATAGGTTTTTTTTTTCGTTCTTTTCTTTTTTTATCCTCTGCTTTTCCTCTCTAGGTTTTCCTGTCCATCCAATCCAGAGAGAACAGTGGCAGCCCGCCGCCAGGAGCAAAGGGCATCCACAGCTGGAACCGGTCCTCGGAACGTCAACAGGGAAATTCGTATTCGTGGAAAAGGTGTAGAATATAAAAGATACAAGAGCTCGCATCCGGCGAGAATCGCTCAGGTGGACAATATCGTGCAGGGTATCAGTCGAGGGTGAAGAGGGGGCATCGAGAGACAAAACCGAACAAGAGCCATCGTCCACGTCACGGCGTCCAGCATCCGCGGGCAGTGCTGTTCACCTTACGCGGTTGGCTGATGCTGCGGTGGCATCCTGCTCCCCACGGGCATCCCCGCGTACTGTCCCCCAGCCTGTTGTTGCTGCTGCATGCTCTGGTAGTAGGCCATCTGCTGCTGCTGCTCGTTGGTCATGTAGCCCGGATGCATGGCGCCCGGACGCGGCATCCCAGGCTGCGGCGGGTTGACATTGGTATGGCTGACGTCCTCGGGCGACTCTGCCGGCACGTCGGGCGCGTCGACGCCGTTCTCGTTCCCGGCGGGTTCGGGCGCATTGAGGCATGCCTGGAGGGTAAAAAAAAATGGTCAGCTGGCATAGCGCGTCTGGACGCGGGATTCGAACGCACCTGGATGAGATTCTTGCCCTCCGCCTTGGTGACGAGGGGTTGCAGCTTGGGGGTGGTGAAGGTATAGACCAGGCCGGTCTCCGACACGACCAGCAGTAGCACTTGCGTCCCTGTGAGCACGGAGAGTTCGTATGCCTGCACCCCGATGGGAGATTTAGTCAGCCTTCGCGCTTTTCTATCCAGAAAGCAGCACGATCCATCGCTCCTCCGCGCATCAGAAAATGCGGGTTTGGGGAGGGGAGGGTAGGGAGCGACGGGAGACGCGACGCACCTTCTTCATGATACCGGCCTTCCGCTTGGAGAAGGTGATGTGGCGACGCGATTTATCCTGGATGAACTTGATCTCGATCTTCCTCCGCTCGCGACCGGGCTTGTCTTCATCGTCATCATCGTCTTCGGCCGCGGCGCTGGGACGAGATCGTTTGGTGCCGCGGTTGTCAGCGGCACCATTGCCGGCCTGCTGCAACTCGTCCTGGGTCGGGGATGGGTTCTCATCAGGGGCGACGGCGGTAATATCAGCCATGATGGAGGAAGCGACCAGGGGGGAATTAGGTACCAGTCGATAGGATTGCAATGTAAATGGGAGAGTGAATGGGGATTTGCTTTGAAGAATCAAGTGCCTAAAGAGGAATGATGCTTTGGGGGGGGGAGGAGCAAGCCGAATCGAGTAACGCGTTTGGAGAGGTTTGGGTAAGGTCGGCGAAGAAGGAAAGGAGGATTTTGGGGGGGAAAAAGAGGAAAAAAACGGGAGGAGGCGAGAGCGAAAGCCGGAAGGGAGGCGAAGGGTTGAGAAGAAGCTGGACACGGCAGGCGGTGGGATGGGCTTGGCAAGAGATGGGCGAGTGTTTAGCTTCACTAGTTAGTTAGTTCAAAAGTTGAAGTCGATGAGTCGATGAGTCGATGAAGTTGACTAAGAGGTAGACGTACGTACTATAGGTGTACTCTACAAGTATCTGGTGGATGTTGTTGGTCGTCTACTCGAGTCCTTCCTCTGGCTACGGTACTACGACTGAGTTACTCCTACGACTTACCACTGCTGAACAAGAACTTCTGTAGAGAAAGTTATAGACTCCACGGCCCTGGCTGGACTCCTCCTTCTCTCTGCCCTGGTCGGAAGGCTCGGGAACCTGCAGCTGTGGGGAGAGAGAAGAGAAAAAACTGAGAAAAGAGGCACGGATCGAATGTTTTCTGCAGCGGTCTTCTTGCCTGTTCTCTCTCAACGTCCAAGAGGGATTGGATTAGGGACTGCCTCTACGTCTCAGGATGAACTGCTAGTGGAACGCAGTGGAGGAAAGGAAACCAACTGACGCGGATGATCAGATCGTTCGACCGACTCCACTGTCGAGTGGTACGTATTCGACTCCATCCATCGCTCCAATATGTCCGGTGGTGACTTGGAACAATAGTCACGGCAACAATGCAGATAGTCCATTCCCTCTTTCGCGACTACGATAAAGTTGAGGGTCCATGGGGCGATGGCGGTGGAGCCGGAGAGAAGGGAAAGGAAACTCATATCGTGATCAGGTCGACTTTCCTCTGTGGTGATCCATTTACGATAGATAGTGCTGTATACTCGACAGAGTAACTACTGATAGTCTTTTCTCTGACTTTGGCTTTTATCTGCCCTCTCTGGTCTTCCTGCAGTCTCTGATCTCCCCTGGGGAGGCGACTGGTTTTACAGATGGCGTAGGGGCAAACTTGGGTCTAGTATGCAGGGGCGTTCGGCTCTGGTTCCAGCCGGTCCACTCTCTGGACTCTCCAGCCCTCCCAGCGTCGTTTATGCTGGGACAAAGAGAGAGAAGCCGTTACTAGTTAGTAGTATCTTGCTCATCGGAGATCTCCCGGTCAGGACAGCTGACCAGGTCTATCCCCGGTGCCGACGAGTGTTTCTCAGAGCCCCGTCTAGTTAGTCGATTTTTTGCTGCAGGATGCTGGTCCAGCCTGTCCAGGTCAGGTCGGTCTGCAGCGTCACCATGATGGAAACACCACCCGTTCCCTGTATCACCCATCCCAGATATTCTACCGTACTCCGCAGGACGTTAGAAGAGATATAGCTACGAGGCTTCCCCGATCAAGACTCGATCGGCCCAAGATCCAATAAAGGCTGATCATGACCTGGGGGAACAGCCAGAAGCAGCAAAGACGGTCCACTCCCATCGGGAACGCTTCTCTCAGATTGGGAAGATGAACAGAGCTTAATTGCACCACGCCTCGTCGATGGCAGCAACTCGGGGAGCAGTTGATGAAGTCCGCTCATTGCAAGTTAGGCAACCCTCTCCAGGGAAAAATCATACCAGGACGGAGACGAGATGTTGGCAATAATACCCGGATGCTCGCGCAAGGAGACAGCCATCGCAGCGTTCCAAGATGAGAACACTCGACGATCCATTGCATCTTCCAGATCCGCCCAAGGATAGTATTACTAAACAGACAAGCGCAATCTCGTTCAGTTCGCACGGACAGCACGAAGCAAGGAGCGTAGGGAACAGTAGCATCCGCTTCCGAGTTTCTGGAATGGTATGCGCGGGGAAACACCCATCAACGCTGTATCTCCAACCTCTAGTCAAGCTGGCATACCGATCAAGCCACAAGGACTCTCCAGCCGATATCTTCGAAATTCCAGTCATACGATACCTGAGGAATCTGGAGTCCCTGGCTTCGGGCGACTGGTTCTCGGATACGGGCGGAGGTTTGTCTCTCCGTCATCAAGTTGCCTCCGGTATCTTCACCCTGTGCTTCGCCGTAAGTGAAGATGATGTTTGTCAACGGCAACGTAATAATAGTTAGTAGATTCGCGGGTACTTCACGAGGAGCACTCGATACTCAAATGAGTCCATGCCTTGCTGATTTGGCGCCCTCTGGGAATAACCTATCACATGACTTGCCAAACAGTTCACCTTCATCTCAACATGGCTCTCTTGAGAACAGACCATCGCGCTAAGTCCACATACTCTCTAGCCCTTCTTCTCTACCTTGCGAAGCACTAAGTGAGCACCTTCTCAATGATCAGGCTTAGTGTGCTCATGATCTCGATATGGCATTGTCTTCGTTCCAGGCCGTCATCCAATGGGCCTTTCGTTCATGACTCCTGTAATCGTCTTGCGGCTCCCATATTCAAATGAAGGCCGAACGGCCCTGCATCATTAGACTGCACTATTATCACCTAGCTACCGTTGGAAGTGTGCCAGCACAATGGCACAGAGTACGGAGTACTACTGCATCTGTCTTGGCTTTGAGACTCGTCTGGCGCTAGGGCCTTTCAGGAGCTTAGAGCAAGTCGATGCATCGAGATGTACGAACTTCGAAGTAGTCACTCCGTAGAGAGCACTGCCAACGTTGCCTTCTGATCCTAGTGGGCTTTCTCTTGTGATAATAATAGGCATCGACTTCAGCAAACAATTTTCCACCGCGGAGAACCCACGTTGACGCCTTTCTCAGAGAGGAATAGTAAAGGGGTAAGTGATTATTATCGGCACATGTCCCGTTGGCCAAATAAACTATGGTCATTCAAAAAGCTTAACAAGAATGTGATATCGCCTACTGCACAGGAGACTGGATATGTCTCATAAGATCGATGAGATCGTTTCTGTTTCATGCACCGAGCCTTAAAGGTACCATTGCCTGGCCTGTTCCTGGACTAGCACCGGCTTGTTCGGTCGTGTGGCGTCAATTATTATATTTTCAAACGCGCTTCGAGGGGTATAAGAGGGGTGATATTATTTTTTGATAACGGACCAAAGTTCGCCATTTCGGATATCGAGATAACCGCAGTCCCTGCACGAGTCGATCCAATATTGCCTTTCCAGGTAAAACGGCCGTGGTGGAATTAACCCAGAACAGCATAACATGTCTCCTAGTAGTTTCGCGCATACTAGTAAAGAGCTTTGATATTATGCGGCGAGCATAGCGTCAGGCACGTTTTACTAATTTTACCTCGTGGCTGCTCCTCTTCCCCTGTCCCCGAGCACGTACCACCACCACCTCTCGACCTACTGCTCAACAACCATCATGTCTACCATAAACGAACGTACGAATTCACGATGAAATACGGGAAATATGCCCTCAATTTGTAATGATTGCTCTCCTCCCTGACTGAAATTGGATACTAACACAGCTATGTTCTCGACTGTCATCTGAGCAATGGCTTGGTCTGAAACACCAGCGGTTCTAAATCTGCGTCACTTTTGAGACGACCAACGACAAGGGCCCCTTTGGCGCCGTGATGTAAAGCAACCACCAATCTGCAGACGATTAAGCTATTGAACTTTCGTCTGCAGCTGCGCTGTTCCATTCTCCGTCTTCTTCTCCTTTGCTCTTCTCTTCCTTGTCTGTTTCTTCGCTTACGATCCCGTAGAGAGTTGACTCTCATATCTGCGTGGTTCGCTTTTTTCCCACTCTTTAATATCTATTCTTATCCGTTTATTCCGATTCGGTTCGACGCTTTGATATCATCTTGCTAGTCAAGATCTATCCGACAGATACCGTAAAAAAAACAGCTCAGTCTTCGATGAGTTGTTCCCGCAAGCTCACTCTCCTTCGTCGTTAACCGAATCGCTCCCTCGTTTGACTCTGCAGAATCAGCGGCGCTGGTCGTCCATCAATCCAATCCTATCATTATCGAATCGAAGAAATACTCGACTCTTCAGTCATCGCAACATCTTTTATACAGTCAGACTAATCACAGACCTGTGAAACACTCGACAATGGCCAACAAGATCCTTCTGACGTACTGTACTATCGATCTGTTCTTTTTGCTTGGGGGAGTCCTACTTTTTGTGGGAGGACTGGTTATGAACATGGCGATCAATGAGACAAAAACCGTGGACAATGTAGCCAAGACTTTGCTGCTGGAGTTGTTTCCGACCAGAGGTGGGTTTATCCTGGAGACGACGAGGAGTTTACAGGGGGGAATTGCGCAAGGGAAGAACACCATGTGTGGGCGTTTACTGAGACTCGACAGGTGCTATTGTTAACGGGATTTTCGTCTTCTTCACCTTCGTTCTATCTCTGCTTGGTATCATGTTGCCTGGAAACCGTTTCTGGCTCAAGGTGCACGGTTACTTTGTCTGGATCTGTGCCATCTTCACCATGATTCTTGGTCTAGACCTGTGGTTCCAGACGCTCAAGACGAAAAACAACCTGGAACACCTTTGGGACAAGCAGACCACACAGGTTCAGAGTCTGCTGCAACAGAGGGTACGTGATCTGCACACTGGACTCGGATAGAACCGTCCTGTTCTTCTCCTCCTGCTGACATCTGATACAGTTCGATTGCTGCGGTTATGTCAACTACACCACACCACCTTTCGTCCAGGACAGCGTGTGCACGACGCCGCTCGTGGCAGCCACGAAGGGAGGTTGCAAGACAGCATACAGCTCTTTCGCCAACCCGTTCCTCGACATCATCTTCACTGCCGATTTCGGTATTGTTGGTACGTGAACCACCGTTAAGGTTTTCTTTATAGCAAACTTCAAACTAACTGACCACAAGTCATCGACATGGTCCTCCTTCTCTGCGTCGCCGTCGTAGTCAAGGAGCGCAAGGAAAAGGAACGCTACCGCCTCATCGATGCAAAGAACGGTTTCGAGGGCATCTAGTCTGGACGCCACTGGTGAGGAATCCGCGCGATGAGCCGCAATGAACTTGAGGCCCGTATGCTATTAGATGAGATCATGTCAGCGGTGCAGCAGCTATCTTTTTTCACTGTCGACAGTTTTGTTTATCGTTTTGTCTTGGCCGCAATCTATGCGATGCTGACTTGGTTGCTCGAGAACTGAAGTCTGTGCGACTATGTTTCCTCTCCTCTATTTCTCTTCTTCGTCTATCGTCTATCGTACTTAATGAGTCGAATTTTGCTTTCGTTCATGGTCGTGTGACTTGCATATGCGTATGCGTATTGAGGTACAATATCCAAATCTAGATCCATCACCAAATACATCCCAGCAAAGCAAGTGATAACACTCGATCCAAAACCCATCCACAGCCACAGAACAGAGACGTATACACAGCTCCTCGAAAACCACCCATCGGAAGTAACGTAATACCAGGAACTTCTGACCATTCACGAAGTCGTCACCGTGTTTCTTTCCACTTTCCCTTCCATTCACCGAAAAACAGTCTCGAACTCGATCCGAAGCCACCAGCGCTTCGCGAGATACAATCCGACACGTACAAATACCAATCAATCAATCATTCGCCTCGGAGCTAAACAATAGTACTCCTATCCTAACAGCTCCATAGTTAGTATCCGAGCTGGATACTCCTCCGAATGGTAACAAGGTATAGATCTCAATTGAAGAAAAGGTTTCGTTTCGTTTATTTGGGTTTTGAATAGAAGTCACGATCTAGTCACGATCTAGTTAATTTGTACCTTTCCCCTTCCAAGGGTAATTGAAGGCTTTGTAATTCATTAAAAATCAATGATGGTTATATTATCTATTCGCTTCGCACGACCTACCGGTTCTGGGAGCTACGTAGTATAGTTACGTAGTTAGTTATGTAGTTGGCTGATGCCGGAGAAACTGCAGGTTGTATGTATGTATATATTTCCATATAGTTAACTAATCGTCAATGTCATGAACAAACAACAAACAACCTTCCTAGCAATTAGTTATTGCTGGCATATTTCAGCACCGGCTGGATATCTTATGCCATATCCCGCTGAGCGAGTGAACCTCACTTATTTTAGGTAAATTGTCCCCAACCTGGCCGCAATGAAGCTCTCAACTACGTTCGAGGAAAACAAAAGCCATGACAAGATCTGATGGGACTGTTTGAATCCAGTGCTTTACTCTAAACCCGTCTAAAGACTGCAAAAAGGTCCAACTAGATAGATGATATTGTCTCCCAAACATGCTTGACTAATTCCCGCTGGAGACACTGAAAGAAAATGAAACCACGAGAAAAGAATTTTGATAGAATGAGATAAATCGCTGAAAGACAACGCTAGAAACGAACGAATATGACAAAATAGAACAGGAGTAGTTATTTAAAAATCCACAAGTTCTCTGCTCTGTAGTAAAGATATAATAGAGAGATTAGGAAAAAATAAGATAGTAGAAACCTAAATCTATAACACTTTTGTAAATCTGATAGAAAAAGAGATCCAGAACTATTTAGCCGGGGTATATAGGTTTTGGTTAAGGGTCTTGGTTATGGTAAATACTCTAGATGCATTCGGCCCTGCTTGAACACTGCTTTTATAATGTTATTGCACCGTATCTGGCAGCGATCGTTTAGATCTTGAAGTTCGTGCGAGCGGATATATCACTCAAGTCTCTCTACAGTCTATGGACGGGAAAGCTTTATATCAGGTGAGATAAATAACTCTATAAATAGTAGTTAGTTAACTTAGGGAGCTGTACTTATATAATCCAACCACGCTTGAATTAACTAGCTTGAATTATATATTACAACGGGGTGGGGTTAATCATATAAGTAGGAAAGATATTACTTACTAAAAGTAAATATATCAAGTCGTGTCTCTATATATTTTTATATAGATAGGGACCGAGAGTGTAGAGAGTCAGAATCTCAGAAATGCTCTTCCGTTATTCTATCAAAAAGTAGGAGATTTCATGTGTATACCATTTCATTGCTTGAAATGTCTGGGCAATTTAAACAACAGCAGGAGACGTTTCCTTGAATTTGCTTTCAGAATGCTACGCCAAAAGCTTGCTGCCTTTCAGGAAAAGCGCGATGCAGCTCCAGGATCTTCCTCAGGACATCCTCTGATTATTTTTAGAACACCGTTCTCGGGGAAAACGTCTCGGTGAAGATTGTTGGATCACCGCTTCAGCTGTAACAATTTGCATCGGAGCTGAAGATCGCATTTAGAGGTTCAGGTTTGTCCGGTCAAAGGCCGAAGATCTCTTTGGGAACCGGTCGTTCGGCGACACAGTACTTTCCCATGGCACTCATTCATTATGAATGCCGCATCTTCAAGCACACCAACCGACGTGAGGCGTGTCAAATCGATTTCTTGCCCCAAATGGGACGCTGCATACGATCTTGGTATAGCTATGAACTATGGGTCCTCTGCTAGCTCCCCACAGACTCTTCATTATATCGCAGAGCATATTGAGTTGATCCACAATCCTCCATACGAAGACTGGGGTTGTGGTTCAACCTCTGCTCTTGAGATTGCCCCTTCAACTTTTCTGCAATCGGGGAGATTGGATCCTTGTTGAACAGCACACATACCCCGGCACCATCTCTACTGCGAGTGCGAAGTCGCAAGGATTACATATCTTTGGTGTCGCCGTTGATAACCTCGGACTTGGTCCAGAAGACCTAGATGAGAAGCTACGAAACTGGGATCTTTCAAAGGGACGAAAGCTTTTCATCCTCTATTCTGGACAAAACCCAACTGGTACCACCCAAAGCAAATCGAGACGGGAGGCTATCTATCGAGTTGCCGAGGAATACGGCCTATATATCCTTGAGGACGACCCATATTATTTCCTAAATATTGGAGAGGTTGCCCAGGACCAGTCTGACTTGGATACCAAGTACGAATCTCTGGACCGGTATTTGTCTTTGGATGTCTGAGCAATTTGATATGTCTCAATCCGTCGAGTCCTAGGGCACGGAAACATAGCAATTTGAGACAAATGACTGATTGCTTCTGTACATGTTTTGGCCTACATGAATGGCTAGTCACACTCTCTTTGACATGGCAAACACTTCAAGTACCTTTCAATGCTATATCAACTGGACTCTTCAAGACTTTCTGAATGAATTTGCATATTTCATTGACTATCTGAAGTGCTAGATTTTAACCCCTAATTAGACAAAGAAGCTAGATCCTAGATTCCATGGCAGTCAAAGATCTGCCGCAAACGACGATATGAGATAAACTCCCGGCGCCGACACAATCCCGCTCCGTCAGATGAAACTAGATGGCTCGTATGTGCTATCCACAAGAAGTAGCAGTTTCTTGGGGTCGTATGAAATTCTCATATCTGTAGCTCTGTACAGTGCTTGCTGGGATATCTGTCCTGAATACGACAGTAGCAGAAGTATTGATGTTCTAGAACTGCTACACAGCCGTGTTGTCTTACGTGGCCGAGTTCCAGCCAAGTGCAGATGACATTCTCATTGTTTCTGGTTCTCCATCCATGTGGCGAGAAATCTCATAATATGGAAGGTTGTGATAACTACTCGTCCGATCAGATTTCATCTAGTATACTTACTCCAGGGCCGTGGATTCGTTGTGAGTTTTTTTTTTTTTTTTTTTTTTTTTTTTTTTTTTTTTTTTTTTTTTTTTTTTTACCCCC